>JAGFMF010012132.1:2652028-2854385 GCA_019455555.1 Galemys pyrenaicus | reverse complement strand
GCTCACTTGCGCATGCCCACCCTGGAATGCTTGCAGCACCGCAGATGTCCATCATCAGTGGTGAGAGGGTGGAAATACCTGATCAACCTTTACCCTACAGTCCACCCCCTCAGGTTTTCCACCATACAAATCATA
Source organism: Galemys pyrenaicus (assembly GCA_019455555.1). Lineage (NCBI taxonomy): Eukaryota > Metazoa > Chordata > Mammalia > Eulipotyphla > Talpidae > Galemys > Galemys pyrenaicus. The sequence goes on along the minus strand of JAGFMF010012132.1, from coordinate 2,854,250 downwards.
CATCAATTATCCGTCAAGCAATGCAGCAAATACAGTATAATGCAAATAAACACATATGCCTAGGCAGGGCACCAACCTAGGGGCAAAAGACATTATTGGCACCAGCAGATATGATCCAGATATCTGCTGCCGAAGGCACCGATTACATGCGAGGCGGGAACCACTCATGGCATCTGCCATCACACACCAGGAGTCGTCAGGCTTCCTGGCCTCCTCTGGCTGTGGTCTCACCCACAAGCCACACACCGCACCCACCCCAGGGTGCTCTCACTCTCGGGATTGACGATTCTATACTCTGGGAGTAATTGCCCAATCCCCAGGGTACTCTCTGCTGTCACTCCAACACTCGGCTTTTCATAGCCACCTGTGACACGCAGACCCTGCACTCAGGCCAACCCTGTGCATGCGCACATGGGTCAGGGATCTGTGGATACAAGCTCCACATGCGGCCTCTCTTGGGTCCCCTTTTCCGCTGTGGGCTCCACCACAAGCCACGTTCCCTTCCCGTCCCCCTAGGACGGTTCCTCAGCTCCTCACCCTCACTAAACAAGCGGGGCATCACCTACAGGTGATTTTAAGAAACTCATCGGCCTTCTTTACCAAACAGGCTGCTTACCAGCCACTCTGGGTTTCCCCAACTTATGCCAACTTTTGCCAACCTCTCCTCTGCCTGGCTGCAGAGGGCTTCCTGCCTCTGCCACTCTTGGGCTTTTCTATGCCCAGGCTGCTTTTGGCCACCACGGCCCACTGGCCATGCCTCCTGGGGTGTACAAACAATCACCCACCCCCAGGGTCCCACAAACACAACCTGCCTTTTGACAGGATTGCCAGTCCATTAGTCCATCAGTCCTTTCCTTGCGTCAGCAGTGGGCGAGCTCTGAATTGTGGTCCTCTTTCGGTCTGCTGCCTCGGGCCATGGGCTGGTCCTCGCGGGTGTCTCCTCCTCCACTTGAGGTCTTGTCCCGCAGCGCCTGGACCGGAGCTCCTGCGCTCCTGCAGCATCTTCTTGCAGCGTCCTGGTCTTCAGCCACCTCCTGTGCTGCTGTTGCACCGCCAAGTTACAGTTTCGTGGCCTGCCACCTCTCAGTCCCTCCTGCAGTCTTCTTAGGGCTCTGCACCCGTCTGCATCGAACCATCCTGCTGACTAACGCCAATTGTAGCAGCAGGATGGAGGGGTGGCACTGGAGCAGGGTTTTTGATGGTTCTGGGCAGACGGGTCAGGGAAGGAGAGTCTTGGAGCCCTCGGTGGCTTTTCATACTTTATTTAGTAGAGGTGGCCAGGTACATGGCAGGCAGGGGTGCCGGGGGGCCGGGAGGCTGGCAGGCCTCCCCGCCCCCAGCGCATCTCATCCTCTAGGCTGCTGCTTGCTTCTCTCTGCCGCTGCTGCTGCTGTCGGTTCTCTCAGTTCTGTCTGTTGGTCCTCGCAGTTCTCACAGTTCTGGCAGCCTCATGATGCCGCCCATTTATGCCCGTGTCCAACACAGGTGCGCTCACTTGCGCATGCCCACCCTGGAATGCTTGCAGCACCGCAGATGTCCATCATCAGTGGTGAGAGGGTGGAAATACCTGATCAACCTTTACCCTACAATGAGTGTAGTGGCAGGAAAGGGGTGACACTGGAGGCAAGTTCAGGATGGTTCTGGGCAGACGGGTCAGGGAAGGAGAGTCTTGGAGCCCTCGGTGGCTTTTCATACTTTATTTAGTAGAGGTGGCCAGGTACATGGCAGGGCATGGGTGACAGGGGGCTGGGAGGCTGGCAGGCCTCCCAGCCCCAGCGCGTCTCACCCTCTCTGCTGCTTTCTTCTCTCTCTGCTGCTGCTCCTTCATCCCGTTGGTTCTGTCGGTTGGTCCTCACAGTTCTTCTGTTGATCCTCACAGTTCTGGCATCCTCATGATGCTGCCCATTTATGCCCGTGTCCAACACAGGTGCGCTCACTTGCGCATGCCCACCCTGGAATGCTCGCAGCACCTCAGGTGTCCATCATCAGTGGTGGGAGGGTGGAAATACCTGATCAACCTTTACCCTACAATGAGTTATCTTTGAGAGTGTAAATAATCTGTTTTAACCAGTAGGGCAATAAGTAAGTAAATGGTATGTTCTGAAAAATCTTTGAATGTTTTATATTGCTCATAAAACTGTAAATATTGAATAAAGAAAATGCTTGCTCATAAAAACAGAAAATGGGAGAGTGTGTATGTGTGCGTTAATGGTTACAACTGTGTAAATTCACACATATGTGTACAAAAGTTAGAGAGGACATGAGAAAATAAAACAGCTATTAACTGATTTGGGGTAGGGCTTTTTTAAGAAAAATAATCTTTTTCATGTTACTTTTATTATAATTCTGTTAGGAATAAAATTTAGAAGAAAAGAAGAGATGCAAATTGACTACATATGTGTAAAAGCAAGAGGCAGTAAGACAAACTCAACTCCAGTTTTATAAGGAAATCAAGTAAATATAAATCTTAATAAAACTATTAAACTGTTAGAATGTTAGGTAGAGTTTGAATCATTAAGTTTTAGGAGTCTCAATTTAACTTTTGATCATATGATGGTATCTCACAGTCTCATACATCCACCTAGCCCAATGCTTGGCTTATTATTGTCATTTACTCAAAGATAGATGAGTGGGTGGATGATTGGTTTGGTGGATGGTGTTCTAAGGACACAAATTCAGATTAAAGTTAAAGGTTGAGGTAATAGGGAAAAAGAATATCCCTTATACTTCAATGTATTTCAAAGACCAATCTAGTCACCTATAGACTAGAGTGGAATGGGATTGGATGAAATGACAGTCATAACTAGAACTAGGAAGATCTACATTGATAAAGCTTAATGAGCACACCATTAAAAGAAAGGTAAGAGCCCAGTTTGTTAAAAAAACGAGGCCCTTCAGTGCTGGAAAGTAACATTCTTGTTGATATGGAGGTAGGAGTGGATGGTGTGTGAATGTGAATTATATTGTTTGGGAGGTGGGTACGCTGATGGTCAGTGGTGAGCAAGCTTTTGGTAGGAGCTCCTTGCTATTAGTAGAGAGGTACTAGAAAGTTTGTATGAAGAGGTGTTTCAGACAATCTTGTTTATGTGTGGGGTATCTGGAATAACTTTACCTCCTCCTTCTTTTCTTCTATCATTATGATCATTAACATCATCTTCTTCCCTTTTGCTATTAATTCATCTAGTGCTTCTGATAACTCTGTGAGGTCAGTCTTATTATCTTCACTTTACAATTGGGTAACTGAGTAACAGATAGATTAATTAATATGCTTAAAAGTCACACACACAACAAATAAAGTGGCATAGGTAAAATTTGAGCCCAGATCATCTGATGAGAGCCAATTCTCTTATATACTGTTACCCTGCACAATAGTCTCAGAGCAACCAATTATACTTTCATTATTAAAAATAAACACCCACAACTTCTTTCATAAAATCATGTAACGATACCCAGATTTTCTTGTGTATGATATAGTTCAGAAAAGGTTTAACATACAACATTATGTATGCATGTTCATTCTTAAAAGTCCAAATGATATGGTAGAAGTAGTAAGAAGATAAAAATAATTACCCAGATTCCCACCTTCTGGTGATAGTCATTGGTAACATTTCAGTGAGTCTCCTTTCAGTTTTCACTGAATACAGATATTTTTACGTCACTGGGATTGCACTTGAGCTATTATTTTGTGCAAATATCTTTATACACATATGTATTACAGAGTGTGTGTGCATGTTACTGGGATTATGCTTCACATGTTTTTCTGGTTTTTTGCTTTTTATATGGTTGCCCCAGAGATCTCACCAAGTTTAGATGTAGAGCTCTTTGACTTGCATGGGTATGTCCATTTCCCAACAGAATGCTGGCATATAGTACATATTCAATAAATATTTGTTTAATGAATCATGTTGATTTCATTGTCTTATGCCATAATACTTAAATATTCTTGTTTTTTATGAACATCTAGTTTGTTTCCTGTTTCCACTATTATAAATAACACTATTCCCTCATTTCAGGTAGGCTGACCACTTTGTAAAGAAATCTTTAGAGGTTGGCAGGCTCTTGCAGGGTGAGGCCAGAGCTCTTTTCCCTCCATCCAGCTGAGTGTTTGCCACTTATCATTCCCATTAGCAAAAATTACCCTGGAGAAATTATTCAAATCAGCAACATTTGATTTTATGCTGGCATGCTCCTTGGGCATTCTCTTTAGTTGTTAAAAGGGTTTCAGCTGAATTATTTCTTGTCTTTCTTTTTTCTGACATATGGTCATTTTCTCCTAACTTAATTAGCAGGAAAAGAGAATGAAATGCCAGAAATACTTACTGTACCCTTTAGTGTCATAACTGTCAACCTTTCTGGAGTCTCAGATCCCTATAAATCAATAACTACCTTTGAAACCTCTACTTACAGACATGCATTTGTGTATTAAGTGTCTTAGTTACCTGAGGTGAGGGGCACTGGTTGAGGACCCCTGCTTACTTTGTCTTTCTGCTATAGTCACTTTGCTCCTTTGTTCCTTTATTGTGATGAGTTTCATTGACACTGCTTTGTAAACTGTGTATATGTATGTGGTGTATAAATATATGTTAACAAGTGATAGCTTTTTGGTGAGCAAAAAGGAAGACTGCAGGTTTTATTTTCTATCAGTATATATGAATAGTCTATAATCAGATACCTTTTGAGGATACAGAGGTAATGTTAAGCTGATGAGCAGGGTGCCCATCAGGCGTTTGTTAAAGAGGAGAGTTGTAGTATTGTGCACTCTTAAGCCAGAGCTTCTGCTCATTTTAGACATAGAAGGAGGGTAAAGCATAGTTTCTGCCCTTCGGGACTTTGAATCTAGTGGAGCGAAGTGGGTGTGTGAAGAAATCAATGGAGGAAAGATAGATGTGTTTGTGAGGATGGTTTGTTTCCAAATATCAGAAGTTGTCTTAAAGTGAAAAAGAAAATGTTTTGACTCATGTGTTTGAAAATTCTAGGGGCAGACTGTTTCTTTCTGGTTTGCTGTCTGTTGTCTTTATCCTTAGGTTGCCTCCGCATATATGATCCACCAGCCATTCAGTGTTGGTGGCTCCAAGTCTCATCACCCTTAGAGCCAGGAATACTAGTGAGAAGACCTGCTTTTTCCTGCTAGTTCCAAGTAAGAGTCTTGGAGCTAGATTGCCTGTCCATCCCTGAATTAATCACCATGACCAGAAAAGGGAAAATAGAATCTGGTGCTGCTAAAATTGACCAGATATGAACTATAAGGGTAGGAAGGGGGAACCACCTGCGATGACATTTGAGAAGTGGTTTTCCAGAGGAGATTGAGGTACTGTATCCAGAAGTGAGCATGAATGGCGGCAGGTCCAACTGAAGACCCCATCTACAGTGAGTCACCAGTAATAGTGGCTGTAAGTTATGAATGTGCAAGGGAAAGAAGGTGCCCTTCACTCTAAAATGGCTTTCTGGAGAAAATGGTGCCTAACTGGTCTGCTATGAATGAATGAATAAATGAGGGAATAATAAATGAATAAATCAAAGACTGAATTAGATTTTTTTTTCCCAGAACAAATTTGTTCTGGAATTTTTTATATGAATATTTTAGAGTATCACTCTACTCATTTAAATTCAGATTTCAGTCTCATTTTAGTGAAATTTAAGATACTTTAAGTTCTTTAGGTGGATTTAGTTTTGAATCTAAATGAATTTGAGAAGTATAGAATTACACTGGTTTTTGTCGGAGATGTGCATTATGATGATATTTGATGTGAAAGGTCTGTGTATTTGATATCTATTCTAAGTAGGAAGAAAATAGCCCGTTATAACTTTCTAACAGTAAGTATTTTCAAGGGATTATGCTAGGTACTATACTATAAACTCTTGATTGGGGCTGGGACAGAATAACCATGGTTACAAAAATACAATAAGAGTAGCATGCTTATTATAAAGAAAACATATTGCTGAGGAAGAAAAGCATCTATATTTTTGAAGGTTCCAATTGCTTGGAACTTGACAAATAGCCTGGAGATATGTATTATCTTCTGCACCACAGAGACCTCCTCCCCCCACCCCCCATTCTTGACAGTTGTGTCCTCGCCTCATTGCAGCCCTGGGTGGCCTGCTGTCTCCTGGGTTGGGGAGGCCCCAGGGTGTAACTAATTAGCTATACTGTGGGAAGCTTGAGCAAGCTTAATCATATCTCTAAGCAAAAATCTATTCCTCTGGTAGTCAGAGCTAGAGCTCTCTTTTCTCTCTGCTCTTTTTTAAAAACTGTTGGTAATGTAAGTTGCAGGCACATTCTGAACACTTATTGTGTACCATTCTTCTGCTAAGTATATCACATGTATTATCTCATGGTTCTATGAGGTAGCTACACTTACCAACCCCATTTTGAATTTTAGGAAACTGAAGCTTAGAGAGACTGTATACTGAAATCTTTTAGTTCAGTACCAGGCTAATCCAGAGGGACCTTGAGGGACTTTCTAATGAGTGACTTTTGAAACAGTATGTCTCATGGGACATACTATATGTCTCATGTCTGGGTGAGAAACTTTTGAGGGAGCTGGCGTTCAGAGGAGCTTAATTCCATTTCCTGACCGTGTGATCACTGAGGGTTAAAGTACTAGGCAGTGATAAAATGGTTGTGAGGTCACTTCATGGAGAATAGAAAGTTGGAAGCAGTAAGGGACCAACTGAATGGTTACCCTTTGGCCTCCTCCCCTTCAGCCTGTGATGTCAGACCATTTTAAGAGAATTGTTTGCTCAGAGATGAACTATAGTCTGTATGCTTCCTTTTAACATTTATGGAAAAGAAAACTTATCTCAATAGGGGATTACTTTAAAAGACTTTTACTACCTTGGACCTTTTCTTTCTTCATTTTTCCTCCCCTCCCCTCCCCTCCCCTCTCCTCCCCTCCCCTCCCCTCCCTTTCTCCTTTTTTTTCTCTCTCCTCTCTTATCTCTCCCCACCCCTTCCCTCCTGTCTCCTCCCTTCCATCCCAAATCTTTATATTGTATTGCTTTGTTTTTCTATATATATGTGTTAGAAACAGCACTTCTATATATACTAGATATAAGGTTATCCAAGTAAATTTTCACTTGCTCCATTGTACACCATATTTCAGTAAATTTTCATTGTTATTAAGGATTGATTTTCACTTGTTTTAAAGGAGTATTTCCAACCCTTTTAGTGCAGTTAACAAGAATAAATTGCAGAATGGAAACAGACCCTGAAGACTAAGAATGAATGTCAGACATGCAGATAAGGATATTCATTGTAGCATAGTTGAAAAAGCTTAGACAGACAGACGGAAAGGAACTGCTCACACTGCCTTGCTATGTGGGACCGGGTCACCTATTCTGGGGTATCCATTTGGTGGAGTGAGTGCCATTCTGCCTTCCATGGCACAGGGCTGTCTGTACTGAGAGGAACAGTGTTGTGATGGTAATTCCCAAACTTTGAGTAATGTGTTTTCATTTGAGTTAAAAAAAAAAAAGGATGTTTATGAGGTATGCACACATATTCTTCCCAGTATATACTTCATTTTCTAGGGATCATACTGAAACCTTTTCAGAGTGAGACTGGAGGACTTTAACTTTTAGTTTTCCTGTATAGTTTGATTTTAATCCATGCACATGTTGCTGTTATTTAAAAATAATAGAACTAAAAATAAACACAGGGTTATGAGGAATAAAAGTGAGATTTAACTAATAAGGTCAATGCTTTTAAACTGCTTAATGAAAACCATTACTGTGTTTTGAAGGAGTTAGGATAGTTTCTGTTCCCAAGACACAGGACATTTCCTTTCTTTTCTCTCCTTCCTCCCAGGCTTTATGAGACGATGCTTATGTATTCCATGGATGTTTAGAAGTAGGTCAGCAACACAACTGAAAAAAGCCTGGGTTTTTGGTTGGTGTTGGGAAGTGGTGCTATCAGAGAAGCGAAGTTTGCTTCCCTGATCTTTGTCTGCTTTTTGTGTTTGTTGTTGGTTTCTAGTCATTTCCCTCCCCCTTTTCCACATACATTTTGAAGAGGTTATTAGATGAGGTGTTTTTATCCTTAACTTTCTGTCTTTTTAACAGCATGTTTCCAGAGTCCATTGACTATCTTGTTTTCTTTTTGATCAGTCATACAGATTTTTTTATCTGCTGTTCTGCTCCAGTCCTACTGCTGCTGGTTTTATGTGTAGGGCTGTTTAGGTCGTTCCCTTTCTATCTTGATCCTTTTGTCTTTCTTGTTTCAGTACCTTACTAGTTGTTTTGTGATTATCTAGATATTTCAGTGTTTCTGACCTAAACAGTCAATGAAACTTTTCTTGACTACCCTAATTTCTGCATTTGAAATGGTGTAACCCCAGGCAGGAAGGGCTGTGATTCTCTGTGTTGCCATGTTCTCTTGACAGCTAAACCTTGGTGGGATAATGCCTCTAAACTCCTTGTCAATGCTTGAGAGTTGGAGGCAAGAGTACTTTATGTATTGGCTTTTCATAGCAATAGATTAATCTCCACACAACTATTGCTTAGTATTTTATTCTGTAAAAACAGTAACTTTATACACTGATGTAATGTTTACAAAAGCATTTTTTCTAGACATTAGTTTATTGAACATGTTAGTAGTTGTTATTGCCCTCATGGTTGGTAGATGAGGAAGTAGAGCCTCCTCCAGATTTAGGCCTTCTGACAGCAGGGCCAGGCCTGTGCTTTTCCTTCCATCCACAGACCCACTCCATGTCAGTGCTGCTGAAAGTATTTGGCAGGCTTAGCTTCAGGAAAGTGGTGCATCTCTTTGGAAATAGACTTTTCTCAGCTATTTAGTATTCTTTTTGTTCCTTTCTCCTGCTCTCCTTCAATGTGGTTGACCTTTTGTTTTTTTCAAGATCCTCCATTCCTGTTTTCATTTGGCTACCCTTCTCTCCTGCACATACCTCCTTTCCTATTCTTCATTTCACCCAGACATCTTTTGCCATTAATGCAGTGCTGACTTGGTCTTCCTGTAAGATCTGGTACCAAACTGCCCTTTTCCCAGAAGTCTTGCCTCACCTGGTCTTCTAATTATGATCTTTCCAAATCTCCAGTAGCCCTTTGCACACAATTTTACAAGATCACTTCTTAGGAAATGGGTAATAGTGGAGGGGAAGCTGTTTTGTAATGGAAATGGTGGCACACTAAGTACACTAAGTCAGGATTTGTGGTATCTTGCACAGTGATAACAATAAAGGCATGGCCTTGAAAAAGTTGCTTATGCTTTCTAAGACTACAGTACTGCAGCTGTGAAATGAAAGGGGGCGGGGGTGGGAGAAGAGTAGGATGATCTCTGGTCAGTGGTATTTTAAATTAAGTTTCAGGAACTTCTTTGGTTCTGTGGTTGTTGAGGTGAAAATGAGGCTTTCTCCCTCCTTCTCCCAGAGCTGCTTTATTTTCATCTTTTTGATGTACTGCAGTTTCATATTCTGTTGATTGATGGATTGGTGATTTTGATAAAAAAAGATTTCTCTACTAATAATTCAAAAACTACCAAATAAAATGATCTTTATATCAGTCATTGTTTTTTATACACTCAAGAAGTATTTTTAGTTTACCTTGGCTTTTTTCTTTAAATGTTGCCTGTATATGTAGTCTACCTAACTATGGTATGTAAACTTCATTGTCCCAGATATTTTGAATTGCTTAACAAGGATTATACAGAATAAAAATAATTCTAGTCTTTGTGTCATGTGTCACCCGGATAGTATTAAGAACAAATATTAAAATTAGTTGATTATATACATTTATCTTGAATGAATTTAACTATAAACAGCCTGCTAATAACACCATTATAAAGCAGCCTCTGACCACACTGAGCACCTTCAGTGTTGTGCAACTGAAGAAACCGCCATAGGGAGAAAAACCTCTGTGGAACTTATTCGTGGTGCAAGGCGATTTGAAGAGAAATTTTCACTCTGGGTTTTGCCTGAAATGTTAGATTTAGCACCTTACACCCAAATAAAATTTATCACCATATTCTATTTCATTTCACTGGAAGTTCTTTTCCATGGAGTCTATAGATTTTTATTATAGGATGATAATTCCATAGTACTGTTCTATTCTTTTAAAAACACCTTTAAAAATCCTTTTGCTATAGGAATATAAAAGCTTTTAAAAAGCACCTCCTTCAAGGAAGTTGTAAGATTCTAAAGTAAGTGAACTGATGTCATGCTAGCTATCCATGCAGAGCAACTACTGCTTCTGAGAGGAGGATATATTCTCTTGGACCGTCCTTTTGCTCATCCTCAAAATAACCCACAAGTAAGACTCTGTAATGCCAGGGCATTTGTATAATAATTCGTCATTATTATATTTTTGTATTGTGCCCATGAAGGCTTTAACATCCATATAGAATAAGTGTATCCAACATAAATTCAACAAAAGAAGACATACCTAATCAGACTGTATATATTGAAGAATGCAAGGTTCATAAGATATCTTGCTGAAAGAAGATATTTTTTACATGCCAAAAATATAAATTGAAATTTATAAAACTAGATTGGAAAGACAGTTCTGTAGAGACATCTGGTTCCCTGTAGGTGGAATTTAAACTCCTAAAAACAAGGATACCAACTTAAATAGTGTGTGAACTGTAGAGAATTTTAGATTCTGAACCTGCTGGTTCAAGCTTTTCTTTGTTGGGCATCATTGTCAGGTAGATCCTTCTCATTGTGTCATGGATAAGTCCCTGTAAAGCTCTTTGCTCATGCCTTGTTCAATTAGCAAGAGTACCCAAGAGTACTTAGTCAGCACCCAAGAGTATTCTTCTTTCCTAAAAGCTCCAGCAAAGAGTTAGAACTGACTCGTTCATTGGCTGTACCATGTCTTTTGTCCGTCCCTGAAGCAGTCACTGTGACCAGTAGCTCAGATACTGCTGACCACATGCACAAAGATGAGGGAAGGAGGCACTTCTGTCAAAGAAAAAAAAGTATTAGCAGTATTAGCAGTAATAAGGAGATTAGATTCTTACCAGATAGAAGTAATAGATGTTCCTTGTAATGCGTTATTGGAAAGGTTTATATGTGGGCTTTCCCTGCTATTGAAAAGTAGAAACTATTTTAAATGATTCAGTAGGTTATTTTGGGGGGTTCTGAGCATTCTATTACCATTCATTATATGGAAAATTTTTTGAGCATTCCATACCCCAAAATAACCTACCAAATCATCCCAAATAGGAATATTCTACTTCCCGGTAGCAGGGGAAACCTGTACATGAGCTAATGGGCAGGGCTATTGGTGCTGATGGGTACAGAAAATTATATAAAGTTAACACCTTAAACTTGGATTCTCCCTAGAGCTTGTAGTTCCATTCATTTGTGATTTATGCCTTCCTTTTGTGGCATTACTAGGCGAATAAAGAGAACTTCAAATAGATATCCAGCACTTTGTTTATTGACACACAATTATCAACTAAAATGGCTTTGCAGTGAAAGAAGACAGAAAGAATCCTTTTTCGATATCTTGATTTATTTCAGAAGTACATAGAGGATTGGTAAAATTTCTGGGTTGACTTGATTGGAGGTCATGGGACTGCTGCAGGTCAGCCAGGGTGTTTTTTACCCCTGTATGATGCTGATCTTTGGGTATTTGCTTCAGTTCTTTGTGCTGCATCCTGCAGTTTCCTGGGTAAGGAGTTAACCTTTGTGTGTTCCTTCCACTTGGCAGAGTCCCATGCAGCTGCCTCCAGAAGTCCCTAGCCATCTCCTGCTTAGGAAAGAAAATGGAAGGTGGTAGGGAGAGGAAGTAAAAACATTTCACACTTTGCCTCCCCAAAGACAGATCTGTTATCCTCCCTTGACCACAAAAATTCACTGAGGAAGTTGGTGAGTCAGAGATGCACCAGGGTGGATGTCATTAACACAGTTTAGCAAGCCTCTGGTATCTTTTATTTTTCTGTTTTTATTGCTCCTGCTCTCCTTCCAGGGTAAATTCACCAGAGTGAAGAAATGTAAGCAGTACCTTGAAAGGTTTCCTCAGGCCCGTGGCTGGGGTGGTTTGTAAATCATCCAGAGAACCATGGGAAGGCAATCTCATTCTTCTCAACCATTTCTGATTTTATTTGCAATGACTCTGACATCTTGAAAATATTTTCTATTTTGTTCCTGGGCTCTTGCAGATCTTCCCATAAATAAGCACATTCAGTCATAAAAATTTTCCTTTCTACATCAGTTGAGGTGGGATCGGTTTTATCTCCTTGGGTTTTAGCTAGTTTCAGAGGGGCTCCATAGCATGCCGAGGCTTCCAGGTCATGGTCAGTAGCTGCCTCTTCCCTGCACAGCAGTGCCTTCCAGATTAGCTTCCCTACTACTTTACCTTCTTTCTCTCCAGCAATATGGGGGTATGAGATAATATCTAAGAAACTCTTGGTTCTCTCTGAAGAAAGGAATACTATTTACTACTTTTGTCCCTGACTAATGGCCAGAGTAAGCCAATGGCTACACCCAAAGTTGATCTAAGCTAGCCAATCAAAACTGAAATACCCGTGGAGAATGAGGCCAAGAGTGTGTGGTTTCAGACAACCTGGGGATGAATTTAGACCTCAGCACTTATTATTTGAATAGTATCTTGCTCCAGATTCATGGCGATAAAATGGAGATAATTTTAACATTGACTTCAGAGAGCTCTTGGTACCCTTAAATGAGATAGTCCATCCAAATCTCTTAGCACCTAGTGCTTGCCTCACAGTGACCATCCCATAAATATTGTTGTTCTCTTGTTACAGGGTTTTATATCAAAAGGGGAGTTTGTCCCTTTTTTGTGAGGATTGAAATTGCAGTAAACATGCAGAGAAGGCATTATGACCAACCTTGTCTCAACAATCAACTTTATCAAATCTCAGTCTTTTACTACATTTCTTTTACATTTTTTAAAAAGAATTAGAGCACTGATCTTGAAGTCTTCCAATGAGGAGTGTATGGTAATGTAAAAGCAGAGGGGAGAGCGTTTAAAACCAAAGTGAATTAAGACACCCAAAAATGCAGCCTGTGGACCCAGACCCTAAGATTCGAACAGACCAGTTATAAGAGACCTTTTTGAGGCAACTGGAAATTTCAGTATGCAATGCCTATCAGATTATATTAAGGAATTATTAATAATTTGGTATCATAATAATATGGTGATTATGAAAACACATTATTTAAAGAAGTTGGTGATTTGTAAGAAAGTAGTTTTCCTTAATGTTTCCTACATTTTTTCTCCCCTTAACAAATTAAATCACCTTGGCAGTTTCAACTAGATGCTGTTTCTGTCTTCTCATCCGCTTCTCTCAAGTCTACTGAATTCAGAGGTCCCAGCTGGTATCTGGGTTTTCTCCACTACAGCTCAGTCTGTGTCTCCAGCTGAGTGATTCTGCTCAGATCCTTTCCTCCATGAACCCAGGAGCCTCCAGAGGGTCCTAGACATGTTTGACCAGTGTAGTGTATCTCTTGAGGACTAGGAATGCCACCAATGGGCTGCTTATCAAACCCTGCAGAAGAAAACAGACTATTTCTGTTTTAGAAATAGTTTACAACTGCTTCCATACACAGTCTTAGGGAAGAGGAAAATTCAGGGACAGAGTCCCAGAATTTGTCTTCAGGCTGATTATCTAGATTCAGGACAAGGAGGTTATTTGTGTAAGAATTAAAGGAGAATGACCCTCTAGCCTAATCCCAGGAGAGACTCCCTAGAGTTGACTCTCTGCATTCACTTTTGTAGGCACATGGGAGAGCAGGAGGTAAGCATACATTTCTGTCTTCTGAAAATCTCTGACCAGTAGCTAGAAATGCCAAAGTAATGATTTTGGAGACGAATGTCAACTGGAAGGATCACACTTTATTGTTACTCTCAAGCCAAGTTTAAATTAGATATCTAATTACCACCCAGATAGAGAACATTTCCAAATCACTGAAATCACCTTAGTGCACCCAGGTGGTAACTTACCATTATTCACCATTGATTGGTTTCCCTGTTGTTAAGTATCATGTAAATGGAATCATGTTGATGTGTGCTCTTTTTGTGTATTTTTCCCCTTTCATTGTAATGTCAGTGAGATTTTTTTTCATGCTTGCTTATAGCAGTAGTTCGATTAATGTAAAACATTTCATTTTAGGGAATATATCAAAATTTGTTTCATTCTTTCCTTAATGAACATTGACTAGTTTCTAAATTTGAGCTATTATGAATAACTTCTCTAGGACTATTCTTCTAACTGTCGATGAGTACTCATTCTCTTGAGTATGTAGGAGTAGGATTGTTGGAACATAAGGTTGACATATGTTTAACTTTGTGTTTCTAAATAGTCTTGCAAAGTGGTTGTTCCCATCTCCATTACCACTACCAGTGTATGAAGGTCCCAGTTGTTCCATAACCTCACCTGTGCTGGGAATTGTTCAGCTTTTTAATTGTCAACATTCTGGTGTGTTTATAGTGTCTCACTGCATTTCCTTGGAGACCATTTAGATATTTTCTTCTGTGAAATACCTGTATTAGCTTTGGGACATTTTTTTTTTTCTTTGCAATCTTATCCTTTCTATAAAGTCCAGCATGAATGTCAAGAATCATAAAAAAGAGAAAAATACATATAGAAGCAGCACAAGCTGGTTAGTGATAAAAGACTTAGGCATTGGTGTCTGACATCATGAATTCCAGTCCCAATCTCATCACCTGCTGGTTGGTAACTTTCTAGCCTGTATCTTCACTGTAAAATGAGGATAACAACAGTACTGACTTTACTGATGTGTTGGTGTGTTGGGGAGATTAAATGAGGATTGTGTCACTTACAGGTCAATGCCTGACATCTTGTAAGTGGTCAGTAAATATTATAAATGAAAGTCCCGCTGATGTGGTGGTGATGAGGAGAAAGAAGAAAGGGAGTCTCCTTCTGGAGCATGGGGCATTATAAGTGTGTATCTTCAGTCATTCTGCACCAAGTAGGTATTAGAGCAACCCCTTTCTCCTGCTCCATCTGTCTGACCAAAATCAAAGCTTCGTGCTGCCTAATCCAACACCAGCCCATCTAGCCTCCACCTGGGTTGACCCTAGACTGTCACCTTGATTCACTGAATGTCCAGCTCTGGAATTTTTCATTCTAGCTCTGACCCAACATTTTTATTTAAAAATTTCTTTTCACTTCAAGTAAGGAAAGTGATAGGCATTTATCAAGCACAGATACTTTGAGAGAGCACTAAACTCGGTAGGATATCTTGGGAGTCCTGCTATTGATTCCAGCTCTCAGGAATCAATATGTGACTAGATTGAATCTAAAAGAAGTAGCTCCCATCACTTGAATTATCATTACATGCCAAACACTTCTGTAAATATGTTCATGTATTTGCATATTTAATTATTATACTAATTCTGTAGAGGCTCATACTGTTATCTCCATTATCAATATTGGGAAATATTATCCCGGGTGACATAGTCAGAGTCAACAGTTGAACTTAGATCTAAATATTCTCTTATTACTATGCTGCCTCTTCTAAAACATGTCTCCCTGAAGCAACTTGGGCCAAATTAAAAAAGCATTACCAATCTCCAAGTACAAAATGTAGTCTAAATGTTTTAATGGCCTTTCTTTAATTGAGCTTGCACCTTCCCTGACTCCCTGCTTCTAGAAATGGTGAGGCCATGAGCTACCTCATGACCAGATTTCCTAAATCTGTAAAATCTGCTTTATTAGATAGGGTGCAAGTTAGCATTTGGAATGTTCTTTAAAGAGCTGTGTGAGCCCCTGATAATCATTATTATTATGAACAGCAGGTTGGCTATTTTCCTATAGGGCAGAATTATCTTCTATCACGTGACCTTTCTACATACCTCTGTACTTAAAAAGACTAATTGTTTCTTCCTTCTTGTCTCCTCCTTCCTTCTCTGGGGCTACCAGCCAAAGTCTCACACTAGTGTGGCATCTGTCCTTGGTTGGGGAGAAGGTACTTTATGCACCCATTGTGCCACAATACCCCCAATTTGGCTAAGAGCTAATGCAATATCTTCCTCCCAGCCCCTTCTTTTTAAACCTCAGACATTACGGACTAAGAGAATGATTCTCATTTTCTTGTTGTCTGTTGCAGTTAGGCATCTGCCTGTATTTTTTCCTGTAGCCTGTTGACAGAGAAAATGGTCTCTGGGAGACTTTCATTGCATTAGCCCACTCAGTAGTCTTTTCAATCCATTTGACCACAGGTTCCTTTTTTTTGCTATTTTTGCATGAAGCTCTCCTGAATCGGTTCACCTTATGTTCCTTTTAAAGGTGAAAAAAATCTCTGTGACCAAATGTTTAGCAGCTGTTCAAGCATGATAGATTGACAGCCCAATCTAAATCCATTTCCTGCCTTCCACATGCATCCCCATCCCCCAAGCCAAAGGTGGAAACCCAGCAAGTTACATAAGTTCTTGGAGCAGTCCAGATGGCTGGCTGCTGGCCCAGGCAAACTCAGCATTAGAGCACTTGGGAATTGACTGAACTGGCAATAAAATGCAGACTCGTTTTTAATAAGAACAGTCATTTTGTTCAGCTACGTGAATCAGATAGTAGAGCTAAGTCAGTGCTGTGATATCCCTAAATATGACTGCTGGTTTTTCCCTGGGGTTATCTATGGATGAAGGAAGTCTGTCTCTGTTGTTAAAACTTTAATAAACAAGGAAGAATGGGCAGAACAGCAGGACTGGAGTCTCACCATCATTCTGCCTGGCAGTCCCATGGAGTTGGGGAGCAAACAGAAGAAATCTTAAGAGGAACGGAAGCATCTCACCAGTAGAGTTTTCCAGTTGTAGCCTTGCTACTCTATTCCCCCAGTGCCTCAAAGTACCCTGTTGTACTCCTTTTTTCATGCAAGGCTTTGAAACATAGTCCCCTCAACTTCAAGGCACAGTATGGCTACTTAGCTCAACTGGTTTCAAAGTAATTGGTTTGTTGAGCCTGCCATTTGTTTAGAGTGTATGAAAATAGACCAGAGACTTCAGAGAGCCCCTGAGACCTTCTGTTCAGGAGATCTTATTGACATAGAGGCCATCTCTCTGGATCAAGCTCTCTCTGTACATTATCTTAATATGACCCAGAAGCAGTTGTTCAAGGTGCCTGCTCACCTGCGGTGTTCTGTTCAAGTGACTTGAGAGCTGCCTCAGACTGCTGTGTCTCTCCAGAGAGCTCTCTCATCATGGAACTGTCCCTTGTTGGTAGGTGGGGTGGAGCAGGGACAGGTTACCTGTTACTCAAGCTCATCCAAAACTGACACCATTGTGTTTGTCCTTGATATCTGAAGCTGATCCTCCCTTCTGCTCATGGTAAATTAGACTCAAAGATGCTAATCCTTTGTTTCTGTTGTTTTGAAAATGGTTAAATGTGGAAAATAGCCAAACGTCTAAAGAAGAAAATGAATATTATTTACTCAGAGTAGAATGTCAAGATAATTTTTTTTGTTTTCAATCTTTTTTCTATCACTGGGCGTATATGTATATGTGTTCACACATGTTTATATGTATGTGTACACACATATATAAAAAAATGGGATTGTTTTCTACATATTATAAGTATTTTCACTTAGGTACATTTTTCTGATATGTATCGGTTTAGCCATTATTTTGATGTTAACTGAACATTCAGTAGTGGGCTTCAAGAAATGTGGTGGGTATTTAATCATGAAGACATAGCCGTAGGAGGCTGGGATAGAAAGGGTAGCTCTGTAAAGGCTCCAGGGCCCATGTGCTTGTCTTCTTTCAGCTCCTCCATCTTTAGGATATAGACTTTTGTTATCCTCATCACCTCATAATTGCAAGATGGGAACTGCACCATCTGGTCATGTGTGTGTGTCAGGCAGGAAAAGGAAGGTGGAAGAAGAGAAAGGAATAGTGTATGTGTCAGAGAAACAAAGGTTTCCCCAAATCCCCAACATATGTCTGCTTGTGTCTCATTGGTCAGATCTGGGTCACATTCCAGGCAAAGAGGAATGTAGTGTTTTCAACTGAATGAAATTTTACTTCCATGTAATCAGGAATCTGTGACTAAGGAAGAAGAGAAGAACAAACATTGTATTAAACAACTAGCAGTGTCCACCACACCTTGTTCCTAAATGTTATTCTCCAACCAGAAGTTTTTTTAGGTGATTAGGAACTCCTTTGATGATATTAAGAAAATTGTGCTTACTTTCCTCAGAGAAATTTATAAATACATAACATTTAACATTCAGGATGGGGTTTTATGTAATCACTGAAACTCTTTTTATGGGCCACTATCCAGGATTCTTTCCTTAGCATAAATTCCATAAATGGAATTATTTGTTGAACACACCTCCATTTTTGAAGATTGCTCTCCACAAAGACTGCCAATTTATACTTCGACAAGCCCTATGTGAGAGGATCCATTTGCTTGAGTCCACATCTATATTGGTGTCACCATTTTGAAAACAATCCTTTATTTTTTTTCAAAAGGGAAAAATAATGTTATTGTTGTAATTTCTTTGTTTTTGTTGAATTGGAATCTTTCCCATATATATTGTATATTTATCATTCTTTTACAAATGGTTTATCCTTTGTTTTTTTATTAATGTATTTATCTTTCTCTTACTGATTGTAAGAGTGCCTTACTTATTAAGGTTACTGTATGTATTCATGTTTGTTTGAATGCATTCCCATTATAAATTTTTACCTGAGATTGGCATCAAAACATAGTAAAAAAAAAAAGTACTAAGAAGTAGAGCTCATTCTCCAAATGATTATTGTTGTGCAAACATCATTATTTCCCAGCTGATTTGAAATGCTTCAGTGTGATTTAAGGAGTACAGCAGTGATTTTTCTTGAGCACACGACAAATGCGAAGGTTAGCTGCCACTGATGAGATTGTATGAGCTTTCATGCTTTAAGAGACCCTGTTTTGTTCAGAGCTGACACACAGCTGGGATTGAAAAAATTTGAGGTCTGTGCCTTGTCTCAATCCTGACTGCTTAACCTTCTTGTGCGAGTAATTTAATACTTAAAATGCTGGTAGACAGATGGCAATTTGCTCTTCTCAGATTTGAAGGGCTCTCTGAGTCCTCAGTTCATTTTTAATTACATAACTTCTGGGTGATTGGCACTTCGAAAGTTAACGTAAACTGAGTCTAGAATGCCAGCATTTTAAGTGTCCTTGGTTCAGGATGTTTATTGAATGCCAACTGTGTTACAGGGTCCTCTAGGGTCTACTGCGATAAATCTGTCACTTTCCTATTATTTTAGAGTGAAAATGATGAATGTGAGCTATAAACACAGTGCTTTGAAATAGAAGTGACTTGAGATGAAGAAAGTTGAAGGCAGCTTTAGAGACAAAGCACACATATAAGTAGGGTTTTGAAGGAAAAACATAGGAAGAGATGGCTAGAAAGACTTTGTTGGCAAGGATATGGGAATGAGGATCCTTAACAGGAAGGCATGGGGCAGGTGTAGAAAACAGCTAGTTCTTGGGTGTATCTAGGGCATGAAGTTTGGAAGGAAAAAGTGGGACGTAAGATAGGAAATGGGGCCTGGTTGTCAAAAGCCTCAGATAGAAATGTACACATTATGCTAAGAGGGATGATGTGACCATAAAGGTTTTGGAGCCGACTTGATTTCAGATCTATGGTCTTATGAAGGATGTATTGGCAAGAGAGGACATAAGTGAAATAGGTTTGAAGGCATTTCAGGCAAGAGGTGCTCAACTCCCCAGTGGGAGTCCTGATACTAAAAAGAAAGGGATGGATGTGATCAGCATTTTAAAAGCAAAACCAATTATTATCACCTGATTAGACAAAGGTAGAAGTGAAAATATAGGACCTTAAGATTTTAGGTCCAAGTTAGTGAAAATAAGTGATGTCATTACCCAAGATAGTGATGAACAACTACTGTTTACTGAGCAAAATTTGGGCCCCCAACACTTAACAGCTTCTGTCTTGTCCTTTACTTTAATTGGAATCATCTTCATTTTATAGATGGAACATTGAGGAACACAGAGTAGAAGAATTCCTATGTGAAAATAGGTTTCTGAATGTTTTCACGATTAAATAGTCTTGTATGAACCAACTAAAATAAATTCTAATTTAGTTGTCTGTTCACCAATTTTAAGATATTAACACTCCCATAGTCTCAAGAAACCCTTCCTGGTGATGAGAGGAGGATCTGATGCTAAGTTCAAGGTTCAGGGAAATTCCCAGATGGAGATGATCAGCTGATAGTTGTAAATGGAGGTATATTCCTTAAGAAGGCTGGAGGAAGATTGGGGTTTCAGGTTTAGAGGTGGTTTAGGTTTAGATGTGCTGTCTTTCCAGAGATATTGAAGCAATGGGATTGGGTGAAATTTCCAAGTGTGTTTGGAAAGAGAGCGTGTGATAAGTAAAGAGAGCCAAGGAAGTAATGTTGGGAATTTTTAAAGATAATCTGTGGAAGTCTCAGAGCATACTGCTGGTGGAAGTCTAAATTGGTAAATCTCGAATAACATTGACTATACATGTAACCTGGAACAGTCTCTGTTGCAACAATTCAAATCTGCTACTGTAGTACCAAGTATGTATTCATTCACAGATATGTAAATGATTGACCATAGCTGTTTTCAAAGTATCTTTACTTACAAAGGATAAAGTAGGCTAGATTTGGTTCACGAGCTACAATTTGTTGATGTTGCCCTTGAGAAATACACACATTTGTACAAAAGGAGACAGGTAAAAAGTTGTTTACTGAAGTATGGTTTGTAATAATGAAACTTTGGGAATGACCTATATTGTTCATTTTTGCAGAAATGGAAAAACTGTGGCTCATTCATTTAATGATGTTAGCATGAATAAAATGAATATATTTAATCTACATTTATCAATATGTGTATTTCTCACAGACATAATAGTAAATGAAAACACAAGTTGTGAGATGGGCATATTGCTACTGATGTACATTTAAAAAACAAAAATGTATGTCGTTTATTGCTATTTAAATTAAAGCATGTATGCAAATGATATATATACCATCTCTAGGATATGGGAAGAAAAGAACTAGTAGGCAAAGGAACTGTGATGATCAATTCTGAGGAGAGCAATCTCCATTTGAGATAAATTTAGAAAGCTAGTAGCTGTTAAATTTGTACTCTGGGTGACTGGTAAATTATACTTTCCTTCATATATGTGTGTATATATGCATAAACCTACATTCATGCAGTTGATTCTTATTCTTGATTCATATTTTATAAATTTACATATTTGCTTAATTTTTGTAACCCAAAAATGAATATTTGCAGTGCTTTCATAATCATTGGTGAATATGCATAGAGTGAAGGAAAATTCTCATTGCCTAATGTGTACTTTCCCCACTGAGGATAAACAAGGTGGTACTCTTTTTTTCAACCCTTGTATTGAAATGTGCCCTTCTTCTATTTAGTATTATATGATTTGCATTTTTGTGCTTTTTGTTGGTGATTTCACTGTTTAAAATAGAGAAACATGTTAGGTGAGCTTCCTACAAATTATCAGTTACAATGCTGTCAGCCATGAGTTTAGTGTTGATTCATCAATGGTATATATTTGATAAGGTGTGTTTAAACAGATACATAAAACAAGATTATATATTGATCATTTGGTGAAAATTTGACCTGAAGCTTTAGGCACCTAACCCAGTATTTACTCTAGGAGCAAAAGTTTGTTAGTCACTAATTAGGTATTCATGGTGACTTTAAGAACTTAACCATGAGTAATGACAGTCAACTATGTGTATGTAAATATGCCTGTTTTATCATTATTTTACATTTATGATTACTTACTATATATCACATATATCTCTTCCCTGCCAAATTAGGAAGACTCATTCAAGGCAGACGAACTTGCAGGGTTGCCCCTGGAACAAGCCTCAGTAGGATCCTGGGGAGGTATACATTTAAAGGACACAGGGTAATCAACCACAGCAAGTGCTCTAGAAAAGGGCCCAGAAGCGGCCTTTGGATTTCTGTGTTTATCTGCTGTGCTGTCAAATAAGGTAAAAAATAAGGTCAGAAGGGGCCTCCCTGGTGACACAAGATGTTGAGCCCCACACTGTGGGGCTTCCACAGCCACTGCAGCACGAGTTCAATCCCATGCCAGGGAGGGGACTCACATGGCACAGCAGACCTTTCCTGCCTTGCCTGCTGCTCCCCTCAGCAGTGTGTTTCAATCAATCTGCCTGTTCTTTTCCCAATCTATATCTGGTGAATCCTCTCACCTCCCGTGCCTCTGTCCCTTACCCTAGCTCTTGTATGCATAAATAAATCTTTAAAGAAAAAAAAAAAGTAAGGCATGTCCTAATTTCTCCCATCCTCCACAACTCTCCATATGCAGATCTAAAGGGACCAGTCCTCCCAGTTGGCCTTTGACTCCTGGCTGTGTTCCTGACCTAGCTTGGTGGCTCCGTGTATGCCTGCTTTGGCTTTCTTTAGAGAAGAAGGAAGAGAAGCTTGGGTTAGGCACTGTTAATATAGTAACAGCTCCTTTCTTCCTGGGGAACTTTAAGCAACATTATCCCATAAACTAAGCTGGTCTTAGGCCTGCAACCTTCCAACTCTGTCTCCTTCTTCTTTCTAGTATGTTATCCTTTAAATTAAAGCTCTAAATTTACAGTACATCATTTTTAAACAGTTGTCAGAAAGTCCCAAATTTAGTAGCTTTCTAATGAGATGAAAGGCACTGCCTTACAATAACAAATCCTTTAAGTGAATGGAGTCTCTACTTCAGGAGCCTTCATGATATACAAGGGTTCATTTTTGATGATGGAATATTAAAAATCTTATTTGATGAGGGAGTCTGGCAGTTTAAACCAGACGTGTTTCACAACTCTCTTTTAGGGTTAGGAAATGAAAATCATAAAGAGAGAGGAAGAGGTTTGATCAGGGCCACACAAGAAGTCAGTAAACACTGGCTTCAAGACCACTGTGCATGTCTGTTTCCAGGACTTTTGACCCACACAGATCATAGCTTGTAGATAGGCACCTAGTTACCTGTATACCCTGCAATTAGTCTTGTGCACATAAATAGCACTTTAAAAAAACTCAGTATAATGTCCTTCCTGTCCTGTGAACTGAGTGCAGATAATCAGTTTTGTTGACATTTTGAAAACCCCCAAAGGTTAGATGGATGAACTCCATATGACAACTTTCTGGGAGGTGGAGAGGCGAAGAGGGCAGTGAAGTGGGTTATTTGTCTTAAAAGTGCATTTTAAATTAGTAAGTTTTAAATCCTGGTCGGTGATGCAGGAGCACTTGTAAATTATTTACAAACTTGGGGAAATAGGGGAGTTAACTTAAGATGAACTATAAACTTAAAAGTAAAACCTCTAAAAGTTCCAGAAAAAAGCATAAGACCAAATCTTTGCAATCTGGGCTTATCAGAGGTTTAATAGGATACAGAAAGCAATAGTTCTATTTTTAAAAAATGAAAATTTTAATATAACTAAAATGAAAAACTTGAAGAGACACCTTATTAAAGGTTAAGAATGTTTAATAAGCACATGAGAAACTGTTCAACATCATTAATTATCAGAGAATACATATTAAAACCATGAGTTACTACTATATGTGCACACATAGCAGAATAGCCAAAATTAAAGCACTGACAAAACCACATTTTGGTGATTATGTAGAGCGACCCAAACTCTCATACATTATTGGAGAGAGTGTAAAAAGCTATAACAATTTTTGGAAAACAGCTTAGTAGTTTTTTATTTAATAACAAACAAAGTCCTCCCTAGAGGATTTCCCCTTCTAGGTACTTATACAAGAGAAATGAAAATATATGTCCTCAAAACGACTTACACAAAAATTTGGAGCTGCTTTACTTATGATGGCAAAAGACAGGGAGAAGCTGGTTGTCCATGAAAAGGAGAAGCAATGATATATTCAGTGATATATTCATAGAACAAACTGTGATATATTCAAATAATAAAATACTACTCAGCAATAAGAAAGGCAAAGTATTGATTCATGCCACAGCATAGATGAATCTCAAATTTTTTATGCTGAGTTAAATAAGGTAGTCATAAAAATAACATGTACTTTATGATGCTATTTGTATACTCTTCTTGAATAGGTAAAACTAATGGTGGAAACAGAACATAATGAGACACACACACACAGAGAGAGAGAGAGAATATGAGAGTGTGTGTATGTGTTTGTGTTGTGAGAGAGAGAGAGAGAGAGAATATGAAAGAGAGTGTGTGTATGTGTTTGTGTTGTTTGGGGATAAGATGGAAAGAGACCTGTGAGAACTTTCTGAAGTGGTGGGGAAGTTTCTATTTTAATAAGGGCTAAGGGTAGAAGGATGTATAAATTGTCACAAGTCATTTTGGCAATGTTAATTGTGTGTTTCATCATAGGTAAATCTTACCCTAAAAACTTAATGAACAAATACTGAACTTTAATAAATGATATATATAGATATATATATAACTGAAATGTTTGATGAAAAATACTGATGTCTGCACCTTCTTTCAAAATTTGTCAAAAATAAGATGGATTGAAAATGGCTAGATATGTGATAGGGTCAATTGTAGCAAAATATTAACAATTTAGAGGTGCTGGGTTTATGTGCTTATAAGTTTTATCATCTTTGCTGTATGTTTGAAATTTATAGTGAACTAAGGGAAAAAGGGTGTGAATGTGTTGTTCAGTCATACTGTCTGTTTACCTCCAGAAGGAGTGGAGTGAACTCTGCAGTGATGGAGGGGGCAGACGCCTAGAGGAAAGCAGGGAAGTAGCCTAGGGAAGAGTGGATGAATACTGGGCACAAACATTTTTTTCCAAGAGCTCTGATAATCCAGCCTTACCCTTTACTCTGGTTGTTGTGTGGGAAATTCTGGGAAATATTGGTAAACCCTCCTCCCTTTTTTGCACTGTAGAGATGAGGAAGAATCCAGTCTAATAGGTTAAACTCTATGGAGCCAGAAAGAATTCTGGAATTATTCTTCCATTTTGTTAACTCCATTCTGCTCCTTGGAAGTTGTAAGATAATGCAGCGATTCCTCAAATTACAGAGCAGGAATCTCTTCCCCACCAGCTCAGAGAAAAGACACCAAAGAGTTGAATATTCCCAGAACCCTTTCCGCATATACATGGGTTGGCATCAGGACTAGCCTTTGCTTTAGAGTAGGACCTGTGTCTGAGGAAACTCAGCTTTGAGTCATTTATCTAGAAGTGTGGTATTCTAACCTTATAGTTGTCTGTGACAAAGAAGGAATCCACCTATGTCTCTGTTGGATAATTTTACCTCCTGCCTCTCAAAGGGGTATTGTGGGGATAAATGACATCAATGTAATTAACATTCATCTTAAGTCCTCTGGAAGAAGGGGGAAGGTTTGTGCAGTGACTGTGACTCACCCTCTGGACTGTCCTCTTCCTAGGCAGGGCCCTGCTCAGGCAGCAAACTCTCAAAAGCAGCTACTTTGGGATCATGGATATTGTACTGAAGATTTTCTCATTTGCAGTTTTTCAAAGCACCAGACAACAAGGGGGTCCCTCTTCTTCTGACAGAGCTGTGTCATTATTTCCAAAAACATTGGGCGGGTGGGGGGGGGTTACGGTAGAGGCAGTAGTTGGGGAGAGAAGAACAGAAGGATTCTGTTTAAGATTGCATATTTTGTCTGGGGTATAGGAAGGTGGTCTATCTTTTTCCTCATGAGAAAGCCACACTGACAGGCCAGTGGGTTCACACCTACTTTTTAGTTGCAGCAGCAATAATTAGGAAATGTTAAAGCCAGAAGACTCCTGCAGCTATGAGCTGGCCACATCCTACATACATGTCGCTGAGATGCAGTCCACTTAATGTCACTTGGTATCGAGTAAGCGTGTGTCCTTTCTGTTGCCTTTTAAAATTTCCTGAAATACTTTTCTGACTTTACATTGCTTAGCTTTCTTTTTTTCTTCTTTTATGTCCTGTTTTGGTTTATATTGGCTGTGACTCTGATCTAGGGTTGAAAGCTAGGGAAGCTGCTTATAGGGGTTTTCAGGATTTCTGAATATGAATTGCAAGGAAATTGCATAATGTTGCAGCACTTCCTCTTCTTGTTGCTTGCTTGTTACTCAAAATACAGTAGTTCCTTCTAGAAGCTTGAAGGAATTTGGCAGGTCCTACACTCTCTCTCTATGGTCTAATGTGGTCTAAAGAGTCAGCGTTATCCTGATTTGAGGTTGAATTTTTCTTGAGGTCATACAGCAAAGCTTCCTGAATTATAACTATGGCAACGGTGTTTATGTAACACAAAAATCAAAGTCCTGTTGGGGAGAGGGAGCACCCACAGCAATCAGTGTTTTGCAACCCCAGTAACATTTTGCTCATGCATAATTTGCCAAAAATAAAAGCAAGTTAAAATAAAAGGCCAACCCACCACTGGATATCTGGGTGTAACCTACCACCTTTATATTCTGGGAGGAGACGTTTTACCTTTTCACTTGAAATACATCAGTTTAATTTCAGATTTCTTGCAACGACTTGCAGTTAAATACTGGCAGCACTCAAAATGTAACAGCATCGCTATAAACCGTTTCTTATCAAGGTCACTAGACCTTCTTTCTGACTCACTGAGAAGACTGGGACAAAACACTGTGTGTTGTCCTGAGTTCATTGTTGCTCTGTTGGGAGCAGTTTCTTTCTTTCTTTCTTTTTTAAAGATTTATTTATGCATACAGGAACTGGGGTATACAAGCCAGAGATGTGGAGGGTGAGCATATTCACCAGACACAGAGTGAGGAGCAGTACAGGTGGATTTACTGAAATACGCTGCTGAGGGGAGCAGTAGGTGAGACAGGAGAGATCTACTGCACCATGTGGGTCAGCTCCCTGCCCAGGGATTGAACTTGTACTGCAGTGACGGCTGATAGCTTCATAGTGCTAAGATTTAACCACTAGGCCACCAATGGGGCCACCAAGGAGTAGTTTCTTAAACCCTGAATGTGTGCCAACCCCGTGTTACCTTTCAGGTCAACCCTCATAGAAATATGAGATAGAAGTGGTTGTCAGGGATTTATTAGAGATAAGAAAAATGGAAAGAGAAAAAAATGTATCTTGAAATATTAAATTTTACGGAATAGACTTTTGAGGTAGTGAGAAATCAGGAAAGAAGTGTTAAGGTGATCTGCAGCCATCAGGTAAGTTAGGAACTCTGTGAGTATAGAGGAAAAGGGGAAAAGTAAAAACATTTTTGAGCACTTTCAGATGCTGAGACTATTTTTAATTCTGCCAGTACCCCACAAAGTATTATTACTTAACTCTACAATGAGAAAACAAACTGAAAAGTGTCAAATATCCATATAGATACAAGCTAAGAAGCAGTTAGACCAGGCCTTACTCCAAGTGTCCAGAGCCCATTGCACACTCTGCTCGCCACCATACTTTTCCTCACCCAAAGCCATTTTCCCCTGTTCTAGAATGTGTCCAAGGCTGGTGAAAGGACAGGTTAACAATAATTAATCCTCTAATGAAGCTGACTTATCTCAGGAATATCCTAGGCTGCCTTCTAGCTGCAATGGAGCTTCGCTAGTCTGGTGTGTAAGAATGGCATACAGCTTTAGTGGACCATGAAGATCTCTCAACTGTCAGTTATTTATATCCAGTCAAAGTCTGTCTTCTAGGACTCCACCCTGACTTTGATCTCTGTTCAGAATGATGACTTCCCCTTTGTCACATGACAGTCCTTCAAAACGGGTACTGTGAGGTCTTTTTTTTTTAAATGAGGATGATACTTTTACTATTATTTTTTAAATTTAAATTTATTAAATATATTTGACAGCAATTATAGTCCCCAAGGAATTCGCACCACCATTTCACCCGTGCACCATCACCTCAATTTCACCCAAGCACCACACAGTCACCTCAGTCCCTTGTGCTCCTTCTACCTTCATCCTGGGCCCTCCTCCCCCCACCCCCAGAAGATTCCTTTGGTTTGTCTTTGACCTTTTGTTCTTGTTGTGTTTTTTTTGTTTGTTTGTCTGTTTTTTATTGTAATTGATCTTTTCCTTAACCCCGTTTTTTTCTCTCCATTCTTCCTAAAAGTGCAACCATCCGATAGTTTTCTCTTGCCTTCTGACTTATTCCACTGAACATAATTTCTTCTAGCTCCATTCATGTTTCTATAAATGACTGGTCTTGAAGGCTTCTCTTCTGCAGCCTGAGCAATGTTTTAGAGAAATACATCTTGTAGGAGAAATGTGTATGATGGAGCAGAGAAAGAGGAGAGCCAGCAAGGCCAGGGACAAGGCCACACCTAATCTAGGGCAGTAGGAAGGTGGAAATGACCATGTGGAATAGACTCACCCTATACCATAGTGATAGAGCTGATCCATCTTGTGTGTGAGGCAGAAGAGAGGATTATCAAGGTGATGTGAATAAATATTCTTCCTATTTTTCTTAGTTGTGTGTGTATGCATAAGTATGTGTATTTTTTTCATTCTAGAGTTCCCTCTGAAGTTTAAATAGACTTTTCTTTCATTAACTTTGTTTTTGTGTTTTTTAAAAACTCTTGACTGCAAACAGAAAAAAACTTAAAAAAAAAAAAAAGACTGTTGTTGATTTACTTACTTATGGAAAGATCAGGGATGAAGCTTAGATACTTTTAGATAAAAGGGCTCAAGTGATGCCACTAGAATCCAGTGCCCCTTCATGTCATGGCTCTACCTACATTTCCTTGACCAATTGTAATCGGGCTTTGTCTAGAATTGGCCATAAAAGACCGGTATCTATCTATCCAGTTCTCCTAGAAACATAGCCAGGCCTTTTGCCTATAGTTGTAATAAAAAGTATTGGAAACAGTATTGCTGATTCTGTTTGACCCAGGGTGAGTCTGATGTACAGTGGGATACAATGTCCAGTTCACACAGCCAAACATGAAGGTGGATTTGGCATGGGGCTCCCAAGTCCCAAATAGCATGAACTTACTGCAGCAGGGCTCCCCAAGGAAAATGAGGGTGCTGGTCATGAGGAACATGAAAGTTGAGCAGGTGGAAGTAGTAGGTGTCCAGAGCACTTTATTTCCCCCCCATTGTTACTGAAGAATTTACAAAGGTAAACTCTTTGTATGTTTAGGTACAAAGCAGCAAAAATTACTTGAACTGATGGAAAATAATTCATTAGTTCATCGGTAAAATCATGTTGAACAGCCAACAGTCATTTTTACTCACTGGCATGCTGGTGTGTTGGTAAACTTCAGAGAGAGAAACTTTGTTCACATGGCTTTAGGAACACAGCCATTTGGTCATTTAGAACACCTTGGAATGCAGCCATTTGGTCATTGGAACATAGCTATTTGGTTCTGATCTATGCTGCCTCTTTGCAGAGGAGAGGGGAGAATTCAGTGCCATGAGGTAAAGCAACCCTTTCCCTAGGTCTTATTTCAGAACTCCCTGGTGATACTCTAGGCTCTGAAGCTATTAGCAGCAGTTGTTGTCAACTGTTAGATGAAGAGCTGATATTCATCCATGTGCCATAGAAAATAAATGACTACCTGAGGGATTTTGATTGCCTGAGTTAAGCCTAATAAGATGACTCTGCTTTTGTTGTCTCATATGAAGCCTTGAATTATAAATTTCCACTCTTCTCTAAGGTAAATACTTTAAAGTTTGCCAGAATATTGGAAGAATTAAGATAGTCACTTGGAAATGATAGACCTGACTTACCCTTCTCATCTTGTCAGTGCATCAGTGCATTGTCATCAACTCCAGTGTGGGGGGTTTTCTTTTTTTTAATAACAGTTTCTCTTTTCTTCCTTCTACTGAAATTCTGTTCACCCAATCAATACTTATTGAACAGCTTGCTGTATGTCAGTTGCTGAACCCTTTGCATGTAATTATACATGGAAAAGCAAGTATTCACATTTGATCAGGAATACGTCCTCAGTTCAAGCCATCGGATGTTTTTTATTGGCTTCACTTTGGAGAGAACCTACCTATGACAGCAAATGGCAATATGAGGAGCAGTGGAAAGAGCAAGCCAGAGAGAGTGTTGCTAGGTGAGAAGCAGAAAAAATAACAGTAGCCATTATGCTTCCATCTGCTGGAGCAGTTTTTTCACTAAGGCTGGTGAAGAGAGGCATATTTCTAGTGAGAGGAGGAGGAACCAATACCTAGATCCCCAGATCTAACCCCTGAAGTGGAGACAATCCTTATTTACTTCAAACTATTCAAATTACATTTATCCCCACATGCTTAAGAGTCAAAAATTCCTTCTCAAAATCTTTTCCAAATGTGACCTGGGGTCTCCTTGATCCAAAAACTCATGCCTGTTATTGGGTGGTGTTTCACAAACCAAGGGTGTCTTACTAGTAACTTCTCAGGGATGTTACTAAAAATTCCTAAATTTAGTGTATTAGAATTGGTGAAATATGTCAGTGTGGATTCTAGAAATCTACCTGCCACACCTCAGCAGTATTGGGCACATCTCTTTGTCTTAGCTAGTAGTTCTGGGAAAGGATGTTTTTTGGGTATCCTGAAGTATCTTAACCTGGTTGTAGTTTCCAATTACTGTTATACTTATATTAATTGGAATTTTGTAGACTTACTGTTACATTAAAATTGGGTGGACATTTTGTTCCTGCATAATGGTTGCATTGTTGCCATCCTAATTACTGCTTAGCTACTTTTGAGTTCTTCCTTAATCACCAAGCTATTTTCCACTGGGAAACAGGACTGGGTGGGGACTTGTATGAAGTAGTGGTTGAATTAGACTCTTGTCTAGAGGACCCTGGCACTGGCTAGCTTTGTAACCTGTATGATGTAGCTTGATTAACTTTCCAAAATTAGAAGTAGAGGTCCTGGTTGTACCCCATGACTAGAGGAGGAAATAAAATAATTCATGTAAATGCTTAATAAGATGCCTAGCATATAATTGGTGGTAAGAAAGTGGTTAGTAGTAGATGGGTGGTTATTTTTCTATTTGACTGTTCTTTTAAAAAGTTGAGAACCCATTGCTCTGAAAGTTAACTGTAGATTGACTTTCCTTTCTCTTAATCACTTAGTGGTTAAGTGTGTAGTTGGTTAAATGCCAATGCTGATGATACTGTTGCCATTGGATCCTCCAAACTACATTCTCATCCTTAGTCATTTATCCTAAAGAGGATATATGCGAGGAGAAGGAAGATGAAGGTGATGGTGATGAATTTAATTTTTACAGAATGCCCTGTGGGCTGTGGGATTTCATTCTGTGCTCTAAGTATTTTATAGGTATTATTTAATTCATTTAATTCTCAAAGCAACCCTAAGCAGTAGGGAATATTAATATCTCTATTTTACATATGACAAGACTGAGGTTTAGAGATATTAAGTGATTAGAATATATAGCCAATAACTGGTAGAGCTTGACTGTGAAACTAAGTGGAAGATTATATTGCTAATCTATTACCACTGACAGAAACAATTCAAAACAATTCCGAGTGACATTATTGCATAGTTACCATACAGAAAGAAGGGGAAAAATGAAATGGGTAGTGTAGACTCCGCTTTTGCTGTATTTTAAGAGGTTTCCATATTGTTATAGCAGGGAAACAGCCAGTGGGAGATGAGTTTAGATAGCGTAGGGTCCCAGGCTTCTTGAAAGAGACTGGAGAGAATGAGAAATACAGCTTAGGTGTGAGTTCAGGTACAGTTTAGATAGCAGCAGTTTTAAATAAATTTGCCTTATGAGCCCATTTTTCCAAATTTCTGTGATTTTGTGTAGATTTTGATTCAAAGTAGTGTGGCCAGTGCCAATGCATGTGTGTGTCAGAGGGAAAACAATTTATCTAATTATTTTTTTCTTTATGCTTGTAATTTAAAAATTAAAAAATAAATTCCCCTCTAGATAATGGTAAATAAAGGTTACCCTAGAAAAATTCTGGGAATTCAAATGACTCTGTATTCCTCTCTTAATTCTCTGGAGACATGTAAATTGAATTGGCTCAGCAGTGAACAGAATTTATTGCAAAATCACATCTTAGTGGGGAGGGAGCATCTGATGGCTTTCCTCATCATCTTTTGATTTATTAAATTGCATTCCCATTGTAGCTACTGGGTAAGGACTCAGAATTGTGGTGCCCAGTGATTTGTATCAAAGACCCACTTTCCTGCCTTGATGTTTATCTTCAGGATGGAGCCCTGTGGTTTGAGAGAATACAAAGCATTATTTCTGTGTCAGATGCCAACTGGTTGCACAGGTTAGTGGTAAATGCTTCAGGCCGTGTTCCCAGTTTCATTTTCTCTCTGACTTGTGGCAAATTCTTTCTTTGAGTGACTCACCTTCCCTGGCTGCCCACAACATCTCACCACCTTTATCATCATCATGTGGTTAGTGGTTAAAACTAGGGCTCTGGAAACAGACTGGAGGAGTTCCTGTCTGGATTCTCTCTGCTTTCAGCTGCCTGTCGCTGTTATGAGGACTAACCTGGAATCTTAGCAGTGAATGCTATAGACTTGATTTATAATAATGCAAACCTGAAACTTTAAATAATGTTATTATGCAATGTTACTTCAGTTGAAAAAAGCCAGGAAAAAAATTCATATAAAGCCTTGGCATGGGATCTAACACATAACAAGGCTTTCTCATCATCATCATTTTATTATTCCTGTTGTAATTATTCCACAATGACTCAGGTTGACCCTGATAAAACAAACAGATGCTTCTATTCTCTAGAAGCATACACTTGAAAAAAGGCACTCAGTTGGCCTGGATATTTCACAGGTCTTAGTGTACAATATTTAGCAGAAGCCAGTGCATACCCACATCAAAGTTTATAAAGCCAGAGGACTAAGAAACTTAAATGTGGCTAGGTCTTAGAGTATTCTGGCTAAGCAAGATAGGTAGACTTTAGCTTGAGTTGCTGAAAAGGTGTATTAACTGATTTCAATCTACCAGGGAGCCATAATTCAGTGATTGTACAGTGACTAATGGCTGCTGGAATTGATATTGCAAAGTTAGGTTCTGTCCTGCTAACACAGAAGCTCCTGAGAGGCTTTTCTGAAAGTATTTAATCTGAGGTACTCTGCTAATCATAAAACAAAGGAACAGCCAAAGACACCTTTTATTTCAGAAAATTGCCCTGGTGTCTAAAGCTCAGTCTGACATAAGTAGGCAACTATGAGATCTGTAAAGAAAGGTTTCTCCAGGACTGTATATCAAATGTCAAATTTCATGCCCTTTGTTTTTACCAATATGGATGATACTGATGAACTGTAGGCTACTGGTGTAATTTGGTAGTTGGATGCATTTGCTACTGAGTGGGAAAGTAAAAAGATGGGAACATCCCAGTAGAGGCAAGCTCTGCTACTTAGCAGCTCTGTGTCCTTAACAAATTATGTAACCTCAGGTTACAAATTATGGGCCTCACAAGAGAAAAATACCAGATGGCTTCCCTATTAGGAGGAATATGAAAGAACAACAACAACAAAAACAAAAAAGAATAAACTCAAGGAAATGGGCAATTATAACCAAAACCAAACAAAAAACTCAACAAAACCAAAAGCCAAGATATACCAAAGAAACCATGGTGGGGGGGGAGGGAAGGAGAGGAGGGCAAAGACAGGGATGAGGGCAGAAAGAGCACAAGGGACTGAGGTGATGGTGCACGGGTGGAATGGTGGTGGGTACTCCCTGGGGAATACAAATGATGTCAAATATAATTAATTAAAAAACAAAACAAAAAAATTATGGGCCTCAGCTTCCACCTGTATAAAATGGGACTAATATGAGTATCTAATGCACATGGTAGTTAAAAGGATTAGATGTCATTGTGCATGGAACTTCAGTGCACAGTGAACAAAGCCTTTCCTGCTTAGTCCTCTCCTGTGCCACCATATGGCCTGTGCTCCTCCAGCTTGGCCTTCCCTGTTGGACCATGTAGTCACACAATCCTGGTGGGCATGGTTGGTTAGCTTCATTTCAGAACTCTTTCTGTTTGGCTCATTTACCCAAACTAGACAGAGATTAATGGTTTTTCCTCAGAGGATCATGTGGCACATGTTTCTGGTGCCTTTGGCTCATTAATCACGCCTCTCCAATTGGGGAAATGCTTGAGTGTTCCAGGCACTGACCTCCTGAGACCCAGGACATGTTGCTGGAAGGTAATCTGGTGCAAACTAATTAAGGAAAGCAGTAAACCCTACATTTTATTATTCCTTCTGGATTTTGCCTTTTATAAATAGGAGTATGTTTCTCTGGGATATAATATTTCAGTTTAATGGGAAGGATGAAAAGATCAGGGTTGGCTTAAAAAAAAAATTGCCAAAATAAAGTCTCTTCCCAGCACTTGCCTTAACCCAACTTTCCAAGGTTAATGGATGCTATTCACTGTGGACCGCTGGTGCTCGCTATTATGAGGGTACTTACTCACAGCTCACAAGGCCTTCTTCCCTCTCTACTTTCCATTGATTGCTAATCACACAGGCCTTCTTTCATCCAAAAGACTGTGCCATTTTCATCTCAACGACCTGCATTTGCTGTTGGTGCTGGATCCCAGTCTTCCCAAGGAGGTCCTTTCTCATCATTCACATCTTCTCAAATATCAGTTCTTCAGAGCAGCTCTTCATGCCAGCTCCACAGTGGCCTCTTTTAATTTCTATGTTGTACTTACAGTTTTGTGTACCTCTTTATTTTTTTTTTTCACTAGTCGGTGAGTTCCATGAGAGCGGAGATCATTGTTGTCTGTTTCTCTGCACCCCTTAACACATCATATTGGCACACAGTATTTGTTGGACGTATGCATGAATAAGCAAATGAATGAATTGTAAGTGACTTGAGAAATCACTCATTAAAGAGGTATTTATTAAAGCTGGTATGTCCTTGTTTGATAGTCACATGGGTAAAACTAATAAAACAAAGGAAGGCTGGAAATGTTTGGCTACCTGAAATCTCACTTCTCTTACAGACCTTTTGGTAGTTCTTCTGTGGCTTCTACATGGCCCCGTTTGAAAGCCATGATCTAGATTCTTCATTTGTATTGATGGTGGAGACACTGCTGAGGGAGCAAGGGCATACATGTTCCCTCTAGACAGACATTTGCACAGCCTCTCTGTCAGTCTCTACCCAGACTCTGTGATGACTCTTCCTTCCCCACAAGTCCTGTGAATTCCAAGCAGTCTTTCCCCTGTAGAATAACCCAAAGACTTTTGTATTGTGTTGTGCTGTTTCAATATATTTCTCTTTGACAGTCTTGTTTAGTCCTCATAGCAACCCTGGGAGAGGTAGGCAGAATAACTATCATCACTCCCATTTCATAGATGAAAAAACTAAAGCTCAGCAAAATAAAGTAACAATGATGAAACCCAGGCCAGGATCACAGACTTTTGACTCTTAACATTAGGAACTTTTGTTTTAAGTTATAATTTACCAGCTTTACCCTGTACCTTTTCATATAACATAGTAATAATCACTAATGAAATATTTGGGCATTAAGATTTTTTTTTCTTAAAGCAGTGACTTTATTTTATTAATGATGTCAACATATCAGTGATTGGCAAACTGGCCCACTGGTCAAATCCACCTCACCAGCTTTTTTGTATGGCCCAAGGAGCTAAATATGGTATTTACAGATGAACTTTTGCAATTATCTTGATGATAGGAAATACTAACTTTGAACCTTAATTAAGCTAAATATTATCCTCTCTCTCAAAAAAAAAAAAAAAAAACTTCTTCTGATTAGTAGACCTGTATTTCAAAAAATTATACTCCTTGGAAAAGATATTCCAAGTGATTCTGATGACCACTATTGGTTGAGAACCACTTATTTAAACCCTAAAAGAACTGAGCCGAACATCTCTATGATGAGAACTATAAAACCCTAAAAGGAATGTTTATATATTAGGGATATTACCTCTCTATTTAGAAAAAATTGTCACATTTTGAATTTTGTCAACAAAGTTTTATGGAAATTTATTTTCTCTCACTATACCTGCATAATACCATCTATTTTGCTTCCTGACCCCTAAGCCTAAAATATAATGTATCTGGCCCTTTGTGGAAAAAACTTACTGACTTGTAATATATCATTTTCTGTGTCCTGTTGAGGCACTTTCCTTATTTCTGCATTGGGGCACTTCCCTTTTCATGATTTCTATAAATCATATGAGGATTTTTATTGCTAATGTTCTCCTTTGTAACTTTCAAACTTGCAAAATTATATATAAAAAATGACTGGCCCATTCCCCAGTGTTCACACTAACAGTATGTGCTATATTCTTGTCCTGACTTTGCCTCTTACTAGCTGTGAGACCTTAGTTAACATCTCTAAGTCTCACATTCTCCATCTGTAAAATGGGGATAGTAACAGTTCCTGCCCAACATAATTGTTGTGTAGATTGTTTGAGATAATTCATGTGAATTGTTTAGCGCATTGTCTGGTGCTCAGTTAATATCTAATGGTTGGTAACTAAAACTGTTCTCTACCACACACACATAAGTTTGCTTTTTTTTTAAGAAAGAAGGAATATGTTATTTTTTTACATTAAAGTGCCACAGGTGATTCTGAGGCACATACACTGGAGAACAGTTGAAAGAAATACCAAGAATTAGATAATTATAGAAGGGATTCTTATTTGGATGCCAAAAATTGTCTTCTACCTTGTGGCACAAAGTAGGGAATGAAGGAAGGGGGGATTATTTTGTTCCGAATACCTGTAGAATAGTGTAAAATGCACACAAATAAATGTTTATTTCTGTTTTCCAGGTCTACAACTCGAACAAGGACAGTCAAAGTGAAGGGTGTAAGTATGTTGCTTGGGTAATTTTCTAAAGCTGGAGTCGGGGTTCGGGCTTCATGACATTGCTGACCCACAGTGGAACCATCAAGAAGTGCTGTGGGCTTGTTGAGTTTGCACCATTTTCCCTAAGTGCAAGTGAGACTCTTCTACCCTGACTTTTCATGTCACTGACTCCAGGGCATTCATTCTGTGGGCTGACTGGCAAAGCAGTAATGATACCTTGAATTTATATATCCCCTCACACTTCAAAAGCATTTTCATGTACAGCAGCTCAGTTAATTCCAGGTCTTTTGAAGTATGTAGCTCCAATCACCACTTTAAAAGTAGCTTAATCCAGTATCTGCTCTCTAAGAGTCCTATTCTGTGAAATTAACTTTGCTTCTTTTGTTGTCTCACTCCTGTGACTAGAGAGGCAATAGCTATCTTAGATGACCGCTTAGTATGTCTTTGCCAATTGTTGCCTCTTTGGAGAGGAAAGAGTGAAGATGGTAAATTCTCTTAGTACTCCCCTATGATGGGAGTGACCCTGGACTGCCTCTGTAGAATACACAGCACTCTTCTCCTGCTACTGGCTCTCAGCTCTGGTTAATCATGATTTTCAAGGGCACCTATAACCTTGTAAAGATGATGGGATTAAAATGAAACTGCTATTGCTGTAGTGTTTGGGGTGATTATTTCCTTGGTACATAGGAGAAAAAAACAAATGCCTTCCAGGTTTGCTACAAGAGGACAGAGGAAATCCTGTTCCTTGGCCTCAGATTTACTTTGTAAAATTCACTTGGAAAAACATTAAAGATAGCCCTAACATGAATTGCAGCATTGTCAAAAAATTCTGTAATACAGTAGCTCTCCACATGGACAAAAGGAGGAACTTTTTGGATTGTTTGACCTTTTTTTTATATATATGAAATTCATTATAGGGCAAAGGTTTTCCTTCTTTTATTCTTTCCAAAACTTAGGTTTTACTTGTTTTATGTAAAATATAAAATAATTTGAAATGGTTGCTATTGGTAGATCAAGAGACCTTCGGAGCTGAGAAAATGTGAGTTTGTTTTGCCTCAAGAATTGAACAAGGAAAAATTTGTTTAAATAGCTAAAGAAACAAATTCAGTGTCCATTCCTCCCCACCCCCCTCATTCTTTTACCTCCCCCCATCTGGTGGGATTATTTCAGAGAGTGAAATCAACTCTGGGTGACTTGGGTTTAAATAACAAGGAAAAAAAACAATAGTAATACTAATAAAGGGATATGAAAGACCATAGAAATCATTCAGATAACTAAAGAATCAGGCTTAAAAACAGTCCAACTGGGGATCTGGGAATGAGTGAGAAAGGACCTTCTGATTAATAGTTGCAGAATGATAAAGCTCTAAACTTTTTTTTAGTCCTTACCAAATTCTTTGGAAGATTTGGTTTCCCAGGAAAAACAGAATCAAATGAGTCTAGTATGGAACCCTGACAGTTTCAAGAGTCCTTCATAAAATGGGGATAGTACAGTTTGCTAGAGGGCAATGGGAGAACACACCATGAAAGGAGAGGATGGATGCCCACACCATGCCCCAACCTGGGATACTCTACTCCTAAGAGAACTGTGGGGCATGAGATACATATGAATGGAAATCTCCAACCAAAAGTTTGCTTGTAACTTGTGACTTTACCAACCTGCTTCTCTTGCTACAAGATAGATGCAGACAGATTTGAAAGACAACTGTGGTTCCTAATAGTGGGCATGCCAGCTGCTTTAAGGCCTTTCGGGTATATATGTATTAAAAGTCTCATACGTGAATATCGTTTGATTAAAAAATTTGTCCTCAAGAAATAGTCTAAAATGAAAAGATGTTTATATAGCCAAGAAGTTTACTGGAGCCTTGGTCATAATTGCAAGGAATTTGAGACAATCCAAATGTCCAATAGGAAATTGATAAAAGATGTTAAAGAAGAGGAACAGTACATTGTTAATTCGTTTTTTAAAAAACCATGCTACAGAGGAATGTGTTTTGTAAAATAAATTATTTAACTCATCTAGATATGATTAAAAGTTTGGAAATAACACCATCAAATTCTTAATCAAAATAGAGAGTTGACTTTATCAGGGGACACTGACCTACTTGTCTGTATTTTACATTGCCTACAAAGAGCCTGATTTTGCAATAATAACTATTAATAGGTAACACTTATAGACCTCTGTGTTCCAAACATGTTTGTGTGCATTAGCTTATTTAATACTTGTAACACTATGAGATAGGCACTTTTGACCTACTTTCCTACTTTGTAGATTAGGAAATGGAGGCAAGTAAAATCTAGACATGATTTAATCTCAGTTCTGTCTAATGCTAAAGCTTCTGCTGTTAACCGCAAGGATATTGTACCTCCCTAGGAAAAGAATAATGTAAAAAGTTCCACTTTGAAAAGCACAGACAGTTGCTACATTTTGCTTTTGGCGTCCCATTCAAGTTGGCTGCCTTTACTCTCTTACACTTAGGCTCTTCTTATGCTTCTCAGTTACATATCTATCATTTAGCAAAAACCAGGCAGTAAAGTGTGGGTTAAAACATCTTGGCCACTTTTTCAGGAGTGGTTTCAATAGAAATTATTTTTCTATTATTATTCTGAAAGAGGTTCCATTCACTCATTTCCAAGCTGACAAAATCAGGGTAGTGTTCTAGGTTGGTGCTTCCTCGACCAGCTCTGGCAATGAAAAGGATCTTCTTTTCATACCATGAAATTCATTAGCTTCCCCCACATTCTCAGAGTGTACTTGTACTTGTCTCAGTGGCAGTGACTGCAGTCTCACCCCATACCCACCCACAGAGCTATTCTTCCACAGGTGGCACTGTTGCCCAGGGTCTGATTACTTTGTAATAGTCTTTCTGGTTATACCACAATCAAAACTCTTCTGAAGGTAAGAAGTCAATGTGATGTAAGTTTAGGAGCAATGCTTGGTTCTTTCTAGCTTTAATATCCAAATTCCAAATGTCTGGCACTTTCCTTTATGGATAATGAAAATGTTTTGGTGGGAATTCGGATATCAGTGTTTTTTTATCATTGAGCCAGAATGTTTTTAAGGGTCCAGTAGCAATATTTTGGGAACACTTCTGAATTTATTGTTTTTATCTTGAAATTTCTTTTCAGCGCATACAGTGCCTGTAGGGTAGAACAAGGCCATAAGTACTGTCACTTACTGGTATTTTCCCACTGGCCCAGCTACTAGGGAGAGAATGGCAGCAGAAAAATACATGCTCATTTCTTTACAGAGACTTTTTACTCTCCTCTTTATTCTCTATGTTCTATTTCAAGCTCATGCAGAGGAGAGGGATTGCATTAATCATCCTCACTGGCTTGGGCATGTTATCACAGGCCCCTCCATTTATTCATTCACTCTTTCATTTCATTCCCTTTTCCCAACTCCTCCTTCTTTCCTTATTGGCCACCATTCTCATGTATCCTTTAAAATTATTTTCTTAGACAATGTGTGTCTTTTATCTACCTGTGCTTAAAGTTATAGAGATTGTTTAATGTCTTTTTCTGTTTCTTTGCTCTATTGGTATTGTATTAGGAACCATCCTTGGTCCTCTATCTTCTTCTGAAGTGCAGCTTCTGTCTGCTAAGTGCTCCATGGTGTCTAATACTGTGTATCTGGTTTTGCAGAGATGTATCCATCTCTTTTTGCCTCCCATATCCTACTAATTCCACCATGAGGAATATCCTTGTGTCTACCTCTGTGAGAATTGTGGGGGGATTTAGTCAATGGGAGAATCGCTGTTCAGTCAAAGGGAGATGTGCTTAATTTGAAGAAGTGCTTACATGTCCTCCACAGCCGTGGGGCTACAGTCCTACATGAGGATTTCTCTATTCCTGCCAAATTTGCCATTACTCAGATTTCTAATATTTTGCCAGTCTGATAGAAAGTGATAGTTTATTGTTATCTTAATTAGCATTTCTTTGATACTTAATGAATTTGAGTATTTCTTCATGTACTTGTATACTGAGTTTTGGCTGTTTATTTCCTTTACCCATTTTTCTATTGCAGTAACCATTTTTTTTTTCTTGTTGATTTGTGAAGTACCTTCTCTGTTCTAGGTAACCTTGTTGGTTGTAGACATTTTAAATATATTACCCGGTTTTGTCATTTGTCTGTTATAAGTGTGGTATCCTTCCTGATTATGGAGCCTTCCTTTTTCTGCATTCAGATTCATCTCTTGTTTTTTGACTCTGGTTTATGAATTCAAGTTGCACATTGAATAAAGTTCTTTTAAGATTCATGTCACATAGATGTATACCTTTTTCTTTTGGCTTCATGATTTTGCCTTTCATATTTAGGTTTTTAATCCAGCTGATACCTACCACTGATCTATCATTGTATATGGTGTTTCATAAAGACCCAGTTTTATTTTTATTCAATTGAAAAAACAGTCTTTTCCACCAGTATCTACTAAACTCTCCGTTCTTTTCCCCTTGGCTCATTGTGCTTGCTTTGCTGTATACTCTCAGGTTTGCATATCTGAGGTCTGCTCTGAGCTCTGTTTCCTTGGTATGTTTATTCTTGGGCTGATGCCCCTCTGATTTTAATATGTTGACTTTGAGGCAAGTTTTAATATCCGGTGGTTTATCTCCTTTCTTTTAAAGGGTTGACTTGCTGCTTGCAGACCTTTGTCCTTTTATGTAAATTCTAGAGTAAGTTTGACAAGCTTCTCAAAACTTTCATTTTCTTTGGGATGCCACTGAGTTGTATGGATTTATTTAGGGGAAGATTACATGTTTACTTTATTAAGCATCTCTCTAAGAGCCCATGTCAGTGGGAGAAGACAGCAAAGAGCCTTTTCTCCAGGCTGCTGTTACCCTGTAGTCCTACCTGAGGGACACAAGAAAGCCAAGAAATTAGCAGAGCAGATACATCAGTCCTGCGCAAGAACTGTAAGCAGGTCTTTTCCAAGTTTGAAGTTTTCAGTAATAAATGCCACTGTCTACTTAGCTCTAAACAGATTAGCTTGTTTACAGAAATGCTGCTCTCCCACTGCCTCGCCAGCTGCTGGAAGGCTGAAAGCTGACAGACTGAGACAGAGAGGGCTCGGTCTCCTAATCTTGACTTCATAGTGCTTCTTTCCCTTATGTGAGTGTTATCTCAAATCCACAGGTGAATGAAATTATTTCAAAGGAATATGTCCATGTGAGACACCCCTTGTCTTGCACTTCTAGAACTGACTTAATTCTGATCCTCTGGCTTTTCAAGAGAACATTGTAGCTCTTGACTCTACTCCCCACTCTTGTTTACCATGTTTCTGTTTGTACCTACTTGAACCTTTTACTAGATTTAATTGCAGGAGGTCAGGCTTCCTGTAGCTCTTCGTTCAGTTCATTCCTCTCACAGTTCCCAGGGTCTGAGGTCCTGGGCTAGGTGAGTATGGAGGGGTGAGGACACCCACCAGTGGGATCAACGCCTCTGCCTTTATGGAGTTTCTGATCTGCCCTGGCACAGGCAGGCTCAGACAGGGAGATGGTAGACAGATGGCCCTGTCATGAGTATGGGTGTGTATAGTATTCATACCATCTACATGTGTACCCAGTGTGCAGACAAAATGCCTAGAGCCGTTTGGAATGAGTGTCTGTCTAGGCTAGAAAGACTTAAAACATGGAAATTTTACCTTCCCTTGTCTTCTTCCTCAGAAGAAAATAGAACACTTCCTCTTTGCTTCCCAGTCTTAATTTCTTCATTCCTTCTAGTTTGTTTTTAATCTAGTATTTTACAAACTTCCTTTTATATTTGTATAATGCTCAAGAACACACTCAATTTATCTTTCAAACTGGGAAATGGGTGGGGGGGGGTGCGGTAGAGAAGTGATTGGCATAAAAATACAAAGCTGGAATTAATATCTCATCATGTGTATGTTCTCCACATTGAATCTTTGCACCTCATTCCTAAACAGGTTTAAACACATGCATTTTCACTTGTAAAAATGATAGGAACTCATTGTAGAATGTTAAAGAAATGTGGCAATACTTTTGAAAGATTCAGTAAAATCATCTGCAATACCTGCTACAGAGCTAT
This sequence comes from Galemys pyrenaicus, assembly GCA_019455555.1. Lineage (NCBI taxonomy): Eukaryota > Metazoa > Chordata > Mammalia > Eulipotyphla > Talpidae > Galemys > Galemys pyrenaicus. The sequence continues at coordinate 2,811,559 of JAGFMF010012132.1, read as the reverse complement.
CTCCTTCATGCCTTTTTTTCATGTCGCTGTGTGTTTTGACATAATTTGAGCTATACTGGATATACTTGTTTTCATTTTGTTTTTAAAAATTTACCCATGTTTTTCCACATCATGATAATCATTTATAAATATCAGTTGTAATGGTTGTTTCGTATTCTGTCATAGGATTACAATTTGTTGAACCATTTCCTTTGAACTTTACCTTTTTCTTATCATTGGATGTCTTTACCACATTTTGACTTGCTGAGCGTCCTTATAGGTCACTATTTGCACACATTCAGGCAATTTCCTGTGGGTAGGTGCTGCCATGTGGATAGGAGAGAGCTGTTACCATAGAGGGGACTGTGTGAATGGTGTATTAGCACCTGCCCTTGGTGGGAGGATTTGTGCTGGGCCTCTCTAAGCTTCCATTTCCTTTTCTGTAAAATGAGGGTAAATAATAACTCCTAAATCATAAGATTGCCACAAGGATTAAAGTTCAGCACCAAATTTGGTATATTAGCTAATAAGTACCTAATTACTATTGGTTATTAACCTTCTCATTATCTGGACTGACAGAACCGCTCCTGAGCAGAGAGCATGGAGGAGATTGTAGGGAGGCCGCTAGCACTCTTGCTGTTTTCCACCTTGTTGCCTTAGGAGTGTTCATTTAATCCTCATGACTGAATGTCTTAAAGCAGGGTTGGCATGCTACTGCTTGTGCCTAGTTGTTTTAGATTGTACTGGCCAAACATTTTGAATGACAGTCTAGATTTATACATTTGAATGTGTTTTCAGGAGAAAATGTAAATATGTATAAAATTCCTGGTTTTCTAACTGTTACTGTTTAAAATAGAGGTTAGTTTTTGTTTTTTGTTTTTTTTTTTTTTTTTCCAGTCAAGGACCAGAGAGTAAATTACTTTCAGTTTTGTGGTACTACTTTTAACTCTGCTATTAGAGTGTGAGCGCAGCCCTAGACAAGGTGGAAATAAATGGATGTGGGTTCACTAATTAAACTTTACTGAAAAAAATAGGCAGTGAAGAATTTGGCTTAAGAACTCTTATTTGTTAATATATTATCAAATATATATTATATATTATAGATATATGTTGTTAATATAAGGTTAGGTTTTAAAAATAAGTTTAAGTCGTATGAGTTCTGGTGGGTCTCATGAATATGGTGCATGAATGACTGCCACCAAGTTTACAAATGAGCAAGCAGGATTAAGGAGTTCAAGATAGCAGCATAACTGAGAAGTAATAGAGCTGGTATTCAAACCAGATTCTGCCTGATTGCCAGGATCATTATTCCCCCTACTGTTCTCAAAGTGCATGAAATCATTTCTCTGTTTTATCATCATTCTGTGGCCAACCCATTCCAGCTGGGATGGAAATTCCTTTCTTTCTTTTTTTTTTTTTTTAAGGTACTTTTTTCCTCTCTAAAGATTTTATTTATTTATGCATACAAGCACCGGGGCACAGGCCAGAGGTGCGGGTGATGAGAGGATCCACCAGAGAGAGAGTGGGGAACAGAACAGGCAGAGTAACTGAAATACACTGCTGAGGGGAGCAGCGGGCAAGGCAGGAGAGGTGTGCTATGCCATGTGGGTCACCTCCCTGGCCAGGGGCAGGAATCGAACTCATGCTGCAGTGGCTGCGGTTTGCTTCATAGTGCATTGTTTAACCCATTGTGCCACCAGGGACGGCCCTGGAAGGAATTTAATGATTGGCCTCCCACCCCTTTCTTAGCTGTTGAGGGGCCATACAATACTCCTTCTTAATGAGAACCATCAGTGCCATTTACCTCCGCCACATTATATGGGAGCACAGAGTCAGTCACATATTTTAATGACTCTCAAGCTTTCCAGGTGCAGAACTGTAACATGGCCTGCTACTGACCCCAAGGCATTTGACAACACAACCAGAGCTTCTTTATGGCTTGTTCCTGTAACACTTGTCATTCTTAATCCATCACTCGCATCAAACTCTGTAACAAGGCAGGGAGAGGAGCACCCTAGAACCCCCAAACCTGCCCTCTCTGAATGGGTTCTGTCATCCGCCACATTAAGACAAACATATAAAACCTTTAATGGAAAGGAACTTTTGTACAATTAGGGCACAATACAGAAAGGACAAAGAACATAGTTACTAAGTTAAGCATCCAAAGTTACCCATCTCCTTGAAGGTAAAAGTCCAGCCAAATATGATTGGCCCAAAGCAAGGCCCAAAAGCCTGCCACATGCCTAAAGGACCTCTCAGTAGAGACCCATAGAAAAGGGTTAGAGTCAGACAAATTCGGGAGGAAAAGAGCAAAATCAAAATCAAGATGAAAGCTGCCATTGTGACCCTCCCCATGGGTCTCTCACCCACATCTGTTCCAACCAGTCCAAGACCAAAAAGCAAGTTCAGTTTCTTCACATGTCCCTCTGCTCCATGTGCCTCCTCCATGTCTCCTTGCTGCTCTCCATCCTGCTTCCTTCTTCCTCCCTTCCTTCTGTCCTCCTCTCTGCAGAATCTTCTTTCCCTGCTCAGCTCCACCCACTTAGGGCAGAACTGGGATTCTGAACTTCCCCCTTTCCTGGGGACGACCCTGTTACAACTCCAGTATCAAAGCTTGTTTATTTCATGAAGACAAGATTGAGGACCAGGAGAAGAACTAGTCAGGACATCATTGTCTTTGCTGTGTTTACCCATTGCCTTGCCCCTGACTTGTACATACCTTTCATCTCTATGCCTCAGCTTCCCTACATCTACAAAACATAAAAAAGCAATTTGTTCTTGAAGATCGAAGGGAAAGGCTTGGTAGGGTTACATGGGTCACCATTTTTAAATGTTCTAAAGGCTTCAGCCTTTAGTCAAAGTCCTGGAGTCTCACAGCAAAGGGCAAAAAAGAGGATTTTTTTCCCCTCATGCTTCCAGGCACCTTTTGCAGTTAGACTAACTTAGTTGAGAGGTAGGAGAAGACTGGTAACCAGGATGCCTGTGGGATCAGAGCCATCCTGTGGCTGCCAGGTCTCCACTGATCAGTAACTTATAAATAGACTGTTTCCCTTTCTGAACCTGAGAAGGATAGACAGCATTAATGGGCATGGCGGCCTGGCCTCTATGCGCTGGCCCACGAGGCAGTCAGCTGAGTGTGCCTTCTCCCCAGTTCTCCATCCTGCCTGCCAGATCCCAGATGACTTAAGACAGATGCTCACTCTCTCCCTTGCCTGAATTCCCCTCTGTCTGCCCCTGAGTTCCTCTTGGCTTTTTTTCTTCCCTCCTGTGCCATGGCCGGAGTTTTGCCACCACTTTCATCTCCTGAGCTGCAGTCAGACAAGATGGTATAATTCTAGCTTGCTGACTTTCATAATGAAAAATAGATGTACAACACACTTGCTGTGGCCCACATTTTGAGCCCAAATTCTACTTAGATGAACAGTAATAATCCAGATTAAGAATAGCCTGGACTGGGGGGCTAGGAACTTGCAAGAGAGGAAGTCGAAGGAATGCTTCTTTTCTCAGAGGTTTTTTCCAAGCCATTTCTTTTGGTGAAAGCTCAATCCCTCAAAGATATGACTGGTGATGTTGCTTCTCGGACTCACAGGGACAATCAGAAGCTTGTCCCAAAAGACACTTAACAAATACCTTCTCTCTCTCAGCCAAGTTTAGATTGACAGATGCAGCCAATGTGTCACTTTGCTGTGGTCTAATATCCCCCATTACCCCTGTGGGCTCTGTACTGACAGCAGGCCACAGCCTGACAGGTGCAAGTCACCACTTGGCATCCTAGTTTGGTTTTTAGCCAAGAGCGAGCAGGTCTCTGTCTGTATCTTTAACTTCTCAAGCCCAGTACAAGAGGTTGTTGAGGCAAGGACTTAAAGATTTCCCTTACTGCCACCAAGTGCAGGCTCTCCATTAATGTTTGTTGAGCACAGACTGTCCTTAGTATTGTGCTCAGTGTTTGACATACATTATATCATTTGCTCTTTTTAAGAACCTTATGAGGTAGATGGTATTATACACCCTATTTACAGAAGAGAAAATGGAAGTCTCATTCTGAATGCAGACTTGTGGTTACCCAAAATTATTCCTCCCTGCCTCAATCAGAATGTTCAGAGTGTACAACTCATTGAGCATGTAAGATTCCAGAGTCTATCCAATACTACCCTACAGTGGGGGGTGTTGAGTAGTGGCTGGGAGTATGGGCCCTGGAATAACTTTCCGCAGTACTCCATGTATGTTTGATGAGATCCATGTAAGTCCACCCTCGTGTCTAACTGAGTATGAACTGGGGGAATTAATGTCTTCAGACCTCAGTTTCTTCATCTGCAAGGTGAGGATAACTTTAGAACCTATGGATATAGCACTTATTTGTTGGGAGGATTAAGTGAGAATAGGATGGAAATCCTTGTTTCAGTGGTGCCTGCTTTCTAAGTAGTCATTTAATGTTGACCGCTGCCATTATTATTATCAATATTGTCATCCTGCAAAACTATTTATATAAAGTACAACTTGGAGAATGTCTTTAGAGTACTTTAGACAGCGTTTCACAGACAATGCCTTATTTGATTTTCCACAGTTCCTGATCTTAGAGTTGAGGAGAAGGGTCAGCAAGGTAAAGTGTGCCTGTCTCATACAACCAGTTAATGGGGCCTCTGAGCTCAAATATTAGGCCTTTGATTCTGAATGCCATCTATGTCCTTGCCCTTTATTAGATCAGAATATGTCATGACCGAAAAATATCCAAGTTATTCCTAAGGTAGATCAAGGTAAGAAAACAGGCAAGTAAAGGCACAGGGCAGAAGTAATTGGTTTTCTGCTTGAAACACTTCCCTTTTCAGAAAATGGCAATGATCTCCTTTGTTGAGAAATCAAGTCTCAACTACCCATGCCTCAAGACAGAAAGGAATTGAAGTTGTTGAATTATAATTCATTCTCAGAATGTCCAAGTCCCCAAATAGGAGACAAATGATCCTGATTATGCTGGCTGGTGTTACTGTGGTGTGCAGTAAGCATTGCTCTTTCACTTCAGTCTTCATTTGGAATTCTGGGGTGGATGGGGAGGTTGCAGGTATATAAAGGAAACACTCTTTCCTCTGAAAGTGGATCTCTCACCTGTACGATGCAAGAATCCAGACACTGCCACTTTAGCTGCCTGCGTCTTGCTGAGGAGCGGAACACTATCCGCAGCTGTTGGAGATCCTCCCTTGACTTGGGCTGGTTTATTCCAGGCCAGGCAGGGATTTTGTCCCTTTCCCTACTTCCTGTTTTCTCCTTTTTACTCTGTACCCCTCTCATGATTTTTCTGTGTGTGTCCTCAGAAACCATGAAAAGTAAGTTTGGTGTCTGTTTATCTGGTAGGCTATGGAAGGTAATTCTGATTGCTAAGAGGTCAAGGAATGAATGAGATCCCTGTCAATCCTCTTTGTCTTGTGCTTCCTAGAGAAAAGCCCCTGAACTCCAGAAGCTACCATGTGTTTAGCCACCTGCCCACCACCTGAGGTTCCTTGAGTGTGGGGACTTCTTTACCTATTCATTCTTGGTGTCTTAGCTGGTGAAATTATGAATTGTAGTTGTCCTTTATTCAAGAAATATTAAAGCTATAATAATGAACAGAGTATATAATGTTCCTAATCTTATGAAATTACTTAACTGACAACAGTTAAGCAAATAAACAAAGCTATATTTTCAGGTGAGACTATGAAGAAATAAAAGCAAAGGGATAGAGAATAACAAGGGAAGAAGTGGCTATTTTATATACTTGGAGCAAAGAAGACTTCTCTGAAGTGGTGGCATCTAAGGAGAAACCTGAATGAAAGAAAAGAGTGAGGCATCTTAGGAACTGACAAAGTGACTAGCATGCACCAAGGCTCTTGCAGTGGAGGGAATGAGCTGGCTCTGTAAGGAAGGTCAGGAGGCATCACTGTGAGTGGATTAGGAGGCCAGGGGAAGAGAAAGACTTGACCAGGTGTGTCATGGTCAGGAGGTAAGATTGGATTTTGAGTATCCTGGGTTTTGAGATTCTGGGCAGGCATCCGGAATCTGCCTTACAACAAGTTTGCCTCTCATTCTCTTATCTGCTGATTGGAGAACTATCTGGATGGAATAGGCAGAATCTAGAAAATGTGATGCCCAATCTTAAGACCCTTTCTGATAAGTTATGTGAATCCAGGAGAAAAGGAAGGAATAGAAAACACTGAACTTTGGAGTCAGACTGTTAAAGTCATGGGCCATCATTTTACATAGTTCTTTAACTTTGTCAGAGCTGAGGTTTCCTATCTAAAAAATAGGTCAATGATGATGATAATATCATGCAATTTAACTGCTTAGTCCAGAACAACACAGTTTGCTCCATAAGTGTTTGCTACTGCTACCACCATTAGTACCACTTAATGTCAGAAGCCTGGCTTTTCTCATCATAAAAACTTAACAGATATATTGGGAAAATCAAATAAACTATAATTTATGAATGTATTCTTTAAACTTTATTCTTTATTACCTTTTTTAAAAAAGATTTATTTATGCATACAAGAGCTGGGTACAGGCCAGAGTCCAGGGAGGTGAGAGGATTCACCAGACAGAGTGGGAAGCAGAACAGGCAGACTGACTGAAACACACTGCTGAGGGGAGCAGCAGGCGAGGCAGGAGAGGTCTGCCGCGCCATGTGGGTCCCCTCCCTGGCCAGCAGCAGGGATCAAACTCGTGCTGCAGTGGCTGCAGTTTTCTTCATAGTGCGTTGCTTAACCCACTGCGCCACCAGGGAGGCCCCGATTCTTTATTATCTTTATTATGCTCATTAGTGTGGAAACACAGCAAATTACTAGTAAGAATACTAACAGTGTTTACCCCATGGGACTATTCTAAGGATAACATGAAACTTGAGCATGAAAAATATTTTATCAGTTGGAAAGTTTTTTTCAAATATTAGGATATAGTGACATTCTAATATTGGATCTACTGGTAGTGATCATTGGTAGTGACCTTTTATGGAATACCAAATAAGTAATGGTTGTTGTACATTTCATTTGATCCTCCCAACACCTCAGAGAAAGATCCCTCACACTATACAAGTGAGGCAGGTTAGTCTGAGAGAGGTGAAGTGCCTCACCTAAAATCATATACAACCAAGAATGCAGAGACAAATTCTAATCCAGGTCTGTCTATTTTACAGCGCATTGTTCTCTTTCCACCCCATCCCATTTGTGTCTGTGTGACTTCCCTTAATATTGAGGTTAGTTCACATTCCCTGAATACTAGTCAGGGAGCACAGTAGGCAGTGGAGTAGGATTGGGCACAGGATATGGGGGAACTGATCTGGGATTAAAAATTGGCCATGGGTAATCCCCAAAGTAGAGTTTACACCTGGATAATTAAAAACTAATTGGCCAGCTTTCCTGGGCCCTACTAGGGGCTTCAGAGAGCTGCTATTATGAAGGCTGTTTCCTAGGGGCCACAGCTAAGGAACCCTGGCAACTCTGGGACTTCACATAATTAAGAGGAAGGACATGGGCTACTCGGAGTGTGTGAGCCACTTAGAAATTATTCTCCGGGTGGATTTTATATTCCGTTCAATGTGGATGTTTCTCTTCATGGCTTTTAATGGTGCTGAAATTGATTAAATTCAGAATGAGTTAGGCAGGCCAGTCTCTAAAGAACAAATCACATTAGGAAGTTGAGTAAATTTCTGTGGTGAGAACACACCTCTGGAGCTGTCCATAAAATGGTTGCCTGCCCACAATAATTCTGGATGATCATATATATGATTTATATATATAAACTTCCTTTACTTCTCAGTTTTCTCCTTTCAATGCAAACATTCAGTTCTTTTAGCAAATTTCTTTTCTCCAGAGTAAGATTATTTTCAATCATATTTTATATATATGATTAAAATAAATATATTTATATCATATATGTGTATATATGCTTATATACACATATCCATACATATGTATATGCATATGTATATACATGTATACATATAAAACATATATATTTATATCATGTATATGTGGATATATGCCTGTATATATATACACACACATATACCTACATACATATACACACATACATTTTATATATATATATATCATCAAAGGAAAGTTGAATAAGTTTCCTAGGGGGAAAGTGCTCTGGTTGGGGGTTGGGAAAAGCCTGTTAAATTCCATTGATAGGAAAATGGCCATCCATTTCAATGGGTGTTGAGACTACTTCGTAGATGAGCTTCTACCTTTGGAAAAGGGTTTGTCTTCTGAAGGTCTTTAGAACTCCAGGATATATGTATGGGGTAACTTTGCAGTGTGTCCTAGAACACAGTTTACTTAGACACTGTGTTCATGAGATAGATGAACCCCTGGTGTGGAAAGTTCACTTCTATTAAACATTGATGGTTTGGCCATTTCTTCCATAATTTCTTGGTTTTATGAGTATTGTGAATTGGAATAGAACAAGAGTAGTCATTTTCAGAAAAGGGGTTCCTCCTGTGCTGGAGAAGTGAGGTCTATTGACTAACACAAAACTGTAGAGGTACAGTTTTTAGGGTCTTCCTGGACCTCAGGCCTGTCTGACCTAATTATGGACACCCGTCAGTCCCAGATTCATGCCATGTGTAGTTCAATGATGATGACACCTCAGTGGATAAGCAAGGAATTTCTAAAAATATCCAGGAAAGCCTAACCTTGGCTTCGTCTCTTCTGTTTCATGTCTTGGCATGCACAGCTTTTGTTGTTCATTTCTGTTGGACTCATTCTTGAGGCTGTACTGCTGGGTGGTAATGCCTCTTTGTATTGATACAGGAAGGAAGGAAGTGGTTAGATCAGGCCATTCATTTCTTTATTTAACCTTTATATCCTCACAAAAGATGAAAATGCTGAGGACCAGAAGCATAAATAACTTATCTACTCTCAGAGGGTTCATATCAGTCAGAATTTGAAAGGTCATTTCAACCACACCATATTGCCCCTCAGTAGCTCTCCATCAGTCAGTCACTAATTTACTTATTCTTGGATCCAAAATGAGAAAGTACATAAGATGAAAGTTAACATGCTTCCGCTCTGTAACAAAGAGTGAAAAACAGATCTAGTAGTGAAGAAAATAATAAAGATGCACATGGACCATTGTGTTTATGAATGCATATTTAGTTTGGTAGCCAGACTTTTATTTTTAACAAAATCATTTAAATAAATGTGAACTTGTAATTGTGCTACTTACTCTGAAGAAAAGATTATGGTACTGTATCTGAGTATGTCATAGGGTTATTAGCCTATGTGCAAAGCTCAGGGAAGGCTTTTTTGAGGAATTGATACTTGAAGAGAAAACAGGATTTGGAGTTAATTGAGCCTAGAGACTTACAGGAGAAATCCAAGGCTTGTGCAGACTGAAGAGAAAGTGTAGTCAACCAGCAGCTCTGAAAACAATCCAGTGTGGTTGGGTTTTGGCTTGGGGCCCAAACCGTGTGGAGTTCTGTAAGCCAGGTAAAGGATTCTGTTGTCCTCCCAAGACCTGTGGAGGTGCCACTGAATAATTTTAAACAGGGAGATGATACAGCCTGAGTTTTGTTAAGATCGTGGGGGCTGCAATGTGGAGGGCAGTGTGGGGGGAGTCAGGAGAAGTGAGGAGGTCACTTAGGAGGTGATTACAGAAGTTCTAGGAACATGACAGAGATCAGAACTATGTGGTAGAGGGGAAGATGGAGAGAATATGACAAAATTGAGAAAAACTGGGAAAAAAAGATGAGGGACTTGGTGATAATTTGGATATGGGGTAAGACAAGAGAGTGCTAAGGGTTATGCTATGGTTTTGTTGTAGTTCTCACCTAAATACCACCATCTCCACTTCCACACCTCATTTTCTTAAGGGTGGAAAGAGGCAGGGAAAGCACCTCAAATGAGGTAGCAGAGGCTGCAGACCATAGCAGTAGTGGTTATCTTAAAATCCATGTTTACCTGGCCCACTAGCACCTTTTAGATAAGATAATTTGCTTAAACATTGTAATAAATTCTTTATTTAAGCCCCTGAGTTAAAATAGGTTCTGGATTTAAACGTCCTCTCTTTTCTCAGAGTTCATGTCCCAGCCCTCATAACACAAACCCCAATAGTCTGCCAGACATCCTCCTCCCACTTCTAGTTTTGCCCTAAACTCTCCTAGTTGACACAAGGTCAGCCCACCTCTCCAGTGCTCTCATGTTCTCCACAGAACTTTGAGAAAATGGATCTGTGCAACCCTGGCTCTCTTTTCTCTAAACGGAGACCAAAACTAAACAAGGTTTCAAGAGTTAGGAAACGAAAGTTTAGAGAATGACACACAGGGCCTCCCTGGTGGCGCAGTGGGTTAAGCAACGCACTATGAAGAAAACTCAGCCACTACAGCACGAGTTCAATCCCTGCTGCCGGCCAGGGAGGGGACCCACATGGCGCGGCAGACCTCTCCTGCCTCGCCTGCTGCTCCCCTCAGCAGTGTGTTTCAGTCAGTCTGCCTGTTCTGCTTCCCACTCTGTCTGGTGAATCCTCTCACCTCCCTGGACTCTGGCCTGTACCCAGCTCTTGTATGCATAAATAAATAAATCTTTAAAAAAAAGAGAGAGAGAAAACGACCCATTCCTCAAGTGGCAGTTAAGCCTGAATATTTGGTGCACATTCTGCAAACTTTCATTATACAACTAACTGTTAGGCTACCCTGTGCAAAACCTAGGCAGAGCTAACTTGAGACTGAGGGAATAAGACAAGCTGGTCTAGTGCTTAACTGCAGGATGGTGGATGTCAGGCCGAGGAGCCACAGGTCCTACAATAACTCATCACAAGCCATAGTAAGAGAATAATGCAAGCCTAGTAGATATTTAATGAGAGATTATTTCTGGAGATTATAAGGATACAGAAATTGCAAATAAATCCCTGACCTTTTCTGAGCCTTGGCTCAGTGAAAGAGCTGAATCACCTGCTTCAGGGGATTAAGGACAGCTGCTTCCATCTGGCGAGCTCCTCAGACTTTTTCTGTCATTAGCAAACCCTGCTTGGTGGTGATAGTGTTCTAAACCTTTTAGTGCAAACTCACTTTTTAGAGTAGGAGATCTCAATTAACTTAGATAATGTACCTGCTGGGCAGAGACAAAACTAATAACTAGGTTATGCATGCTCTCTAGTCCCTATTGCATTGGTGACCCTTGGTGCATGTTAAATAATAAAACAGTTGGTAATCATTAGTACCATAATCATGACATTGTAGGAAACTCAAGTTAATGAGAGTAGAAGTCACCCTATTTGTCAGGTGCATGCTTGTGTATGCATGACAGAGCGAGAGAGATACAGGAAAGTACTCAGACAGTGAGCATTATAATAACTGATACCAGTTCCAGTTTAGAAATTCAGAGCAATAATCGATAAACTGTGTTTCATGAATTGCTTGCTGGGAAACTGTCATTTGATAAGAATCCCATTTCTTAGTTTTATCTACTTACAATACTATGATATTTATCAGCAGTGTGCAATTGAACACGTTAGAGACTAACAGTTTAGTTAGTGTTTGACTTTGCAATATGTAAATGTTATATACATTTTAACTTAGACAACTAACATTAAATACTGGGTTACATGTGTATTGTGTAACATTTGTGTAATATTTATTTCAAGAAAAAGGGGACTGAGGGTTTAAAACAAATTGACGAACCTCTAATACTGTGAAAACCAAAGGAGAAGCATTTACTCAGAGATTGAGGGGAGAGAATATTTTGCTTTGACATTTTCTAAAGAAGTACTTGTAGTTTATAAAAGTTGATAGGATTTCAATTTTTCTGGACATACTACACATTTTACCCCCTACACTATACATTTTTCTGGAAATATTATACCTTTTCCTGAATGTATTTAATTCTTATGAGAATTAAATAAGATACTACATGCACAGAACTTCTGATTGTACTTGGAATATGGTAAGCTTTCAATGAATGCCAGATCATGTTTTGTTATTCCTGTACCATCTTATCCTTTCCCATTAGACATTACTTAGTAGGAAAAATTCTGACTTCCAATCGTTTGAATAGGACTAAGGACTGACTTGCCTCTGCAGGGTTATCTCTAACTCAGTTCTTACTTCTGCTAGTTGGGCTGATGGCTTTAAAAAAGCATGTGTTGTCTGACCACTGGGGTTGTCATTGTTAGCTGCTAGGTTATTTACAATTTTCCAAAACTTTTACCCATGTACATTGAGTTAGGGAAGCAAAATAATCTTTGCTCTGGACAGAAGTTTATCAATTTCTAGAACACGACCATGTCCACAAACCTACTCTTAAAACACCCAGGTTTGTAATCAGTCTCCTCAGCTCCCCAGAGCACTGTTCAAAAGGGTAGTTCTTTCTCTCCTAAGCTTCTTTGATTATCATCCATATGAATAAGTATTTAAGTACTTCTCAAAAGATCAACCAAAAGACTTCAACTGATTATATTCACAGTTATAAATATTTTGGAAACCTTAAATACAAAAAATAATTTTCCCTTTGACAGATACTTTCCAGTACACTATATTCTGACTACTAGATAAAGGAATGAAAACCCTCATCTGCACATGAGAAAAGATGCCCAACATCATCAGTCATTAAAAAAATGCACATGAAAATCACAATGAGATACTATTTCTTACCTAATAGAATGGCTGTCATTAAAAAGACAATAAAAGATGTTGAGAAGGATGTGGAAAAATTGGAACCCTCCTGCCTGTTAGTGGGAATGTAAAATGATGCAGTGCTCTTCAGAAAGCAGTTTAGCAGATCTTTAAAACCTAAGCATAGTTACCATATAACCCAGGAGTTCCATTCGTAGGCATATACTGAAGAGAAACAAAAATATATATGCACACAAAATCATAGATGCAGATATCCCCAACAGCATTATTTACAATAGCCAAAAAGTGGAACTAGCTGGTGAATGGATAAGTGAGGTGAGGTATATCCAAACAATGGAATGCTGTTTAATCATAAAAGGAATGACATGTTGATACAACATAGATAAACTTGAAAATATTGTATAAGTGAAAAAAGCCAGATACAAAAGATCACATGTTACCTGATTCCATTTATGTGGAATGTCCAGAATTGGTAAATCTGTTGAGAGAGAAAGTAGATGAATGCTTTCTAGAGGTTAAGGGAAGGGGAGTACTAGGGGATGACTACTAACTAATAGGTGTGAGGTTTTTCAGGGTTGATGCAAATATTATGGAATTAGGTCTTAGTGATTGATGCATGACTTTGTAGATATACTGGAAATTGCTAAACTGTAAGATTTAAATAAACTTTATCCCATGTGTAGTATATACCAATAAAGCAATTGTTTTAAAAATGTTCCCCTAGATTCCCAGAGGTGTTTGGCCTATGTATTATCATTAGGTATTAAATTTCGAAAATGCTTATTGCATGAGTTAATTGAGGTTCATTTGGAAGAATGATTTCTCTCTGTCTTGCAACTTCTGATCATAAAGCTTGATACAACACAATTTTAGAGTAAGTACTTGGTTTTTACTAGAAACTCAAGGGACTGAGTCAGAAGACTCTTACAGCATTAAGAAAATAAGAGCAGTGGTTTGCTTAGCAGGTCATCATTGAGGAGAAAAACGTTGTTTTCCCCCTTTTCTGCTAATGTTCTTACTATTCTAGAGGCTGACTGTGTTTATAATAGATACCACTATCAATATGTATTCATGCAAGAACAAGAGTGCTTTCCTTTTGGGAAATTAGTGTTCTCTGTTAGTTTGATTTGGGTAATTATCAGTGACTTTGTTTTAGAGGACTTTCATCATCATTGGATCTAAGTTGATCCATATAATTAAGAATTAGAGTAAGTTTCTCTTTGGATTAGATCCAAAATAAATTCAAGTTCTGTTCATTTCTCATATTTTACAATTTCATTATATGCTCTAGGAGGATGTCAAATTATTTCTGAATTCTCACCTTCCTACTCTCTGCCATTCCCTGCTGCACTCTGAACTTTAGTTTTTCCTGATATCCTCAGGAGGTCAAAGATGAACCCATTCTTAGAGATTACCACACATATCTTATCACAGGGTAACCAGTGTGGGTGTGACTTTTGGTAGGTTTCCTGCCTTGTTGTCAGGTTAGAAACTGGTTCTGTGCTTTGGGACAAGTTGCTGCTGCTGATCATTTATTTTTTGAGTGATATTAGTAGGTTTAGGAAAAGATGCAGAACTCCACCCCTGCCTGTTGCCTTATCACATAAACGTGTCTGTACAGCTGTGGTGCTTCCTTGGGTAGCTTATTAGCTGTTGCCTGTTTTAATTTTTCTCTGGGTTACTTTTTCTTTCTGTTTTTTTTTCTGTCAAGTCACCCAAGCCAGATTTGAATTCTTTAACTCAGGGTCATAATTCAGTTGTCTGGGTTGTCTCTGCAGTGAGTCCCCTACTTATTAATTAGCTACTCAACTTTGATCAAGAAACTTAGTGTTGCCAAATCTTACCTTCTTTACATGCAATATGACGATAATGATGCTATCAGCTTAGTGCATAGATTAATGATATAATCTTATAAAATGCTTACCCAACATTTATTGAGCAATTAATTTATGCTTTTTAAAGGAGACTAGCAAATGAAGTGGTTGGTTCTACAGCTTCTAATAATAACAAAGCTAATTAAAAGATTCTTAGGTTACTTCTTTGATAAACTGCTTGTCACTCATGTTGTTGTTTTTCTCAGCTGTCAATTGAAAATAATTGGGCAGATTATTCTTGCACAGTAATTCTTTTTTTTAATATAAATTTTTTTAAATTTATATATATTTGACATCAATTATAATCCCTATGTGTTCCCCATCACCGTAACACCAGTGCACCATCACCTCAGTCCCCCTTGCTCCCGTCTGCCCTCCACCCTTTCCCTCTTCCCTCCCCACCAAGTGCCCCCAGTTTGTCCTTATCTTTTCATTTTTGGTTTTTGTTTCTTTATTGTTATTATTATTATTGTTCTTACTCCTTTCCTTGATCCTTATTTGGTTCCCTTATATTCCTCCTAGGGGAGGAACCATCTGGTATTTTCTTTTGCATTCTGACTTACTTCGCTGAGCATAATCCCTTCCAGTTCCATCCATGTTCCTATGAATGCGTCTAGTTTTTCTTTTTTGATTGCTGAGTAGTATTCTATCATGTATATGTACCATAGCTTCCCGATCCACTCATCTGTTTTTGGGCATTTAGATTGTTTCCAGGTCTTACCTATTGTAAAGAGTGCTGCTATAAACATAGGGGTGCAGGTATTCTTTTGAATCAGTGTATTTGTGTCTTTTGGGTATATTCCTAGGAATGGGATTGCTGGATCCTATGGAAGTTCCATAATGGTTGGACCAGCTTGCATTCCTACCAGCAGTGTAAGAGAGTTCCTTTTTCTCCACATCCTCACCAACATTTGTTGTTGCTACTTTTTTTGATATGTTGCACAGTAATTCTTAATGTGAAAATTAAATGAGTTAATATATGCACAGCACTTCTAATTGTACCTGGAATATGGTAAGGTCTTAATGAATGTCATATAACTTTTTTGTCACTTCTGTTCTGTTGGTGGGAAAAATTAAAACTATATGTGGCTACCCCAAGGGCCTGATGCATGCTAATTGGTCAAATCTTGTTTGAGGTTGATTTGTACAACCAGCATCTTGACTGTCCTTCTATTCCTCTTTCAGCTGCACAGTTGGACAGTATTGGCTTCAGCATAATCAGGAAATGCATCCATGCTGTGGAAACCCGAGGTAAAGTAGTTCAGCAGATGGCATTGTTCTCAGTGAAGGTCATGCATCTGGTGAGGCATCAGGCCTGTTACCTGCTGTTTCCGGATTTTAAGTGACTCATTAACTCCCCAAGTGCCATGTCAGTGTGTTTCTGCAGCAGGGCCTCTCAGCAATCATGGTATCATTGTGTTTTTGACTGATCAAAGAATGTCTTAAGTTCATGAATATCAATACACAGAATTATAAGGGATCCACTTACTGAAATTTCCATTAAAATGTTTAAAAATATAATTGTGATAGAATATGTTTTTTTTAAAAAAACACTTTAACAAGTTAGAATAGTAGGTCTGACTGATAGCATAGTTCTGAAATAGGGGTATTTCATGATGTCTGTAAGTAATTATAAAGCATCATGAAAATACCTGTGACTGCTGACCAGGTTGCCGATACTGCTAATATTACTGACTTGTTACTTACATCTTAATGGACAGGGGTGCTTAATTTTAGTTACAGGTTAGTAAAAAATAAAGATGTATTTTTGCTGTCTAAATTCATAAATAATCTGAACTCTCTGGTGGACTTCTTGGGGATCTGTATGTCCCAGGTTAAGAATCCTGCCCTTGGGCTCTAGTCCCTGGGGATATCTGGGTAGGGAGAGGGGGTCTGCAGTGGCTCTGTGGGTAAGCTCTACCTAAAGCATGTTAGCCTTCCACAGGTCTTTGAATAAGACTTTGAGATCAGGAAAGCTGGGGCATCTCATCTTCTCAGAAGATTGTTACAAAGGAGATGTCTTTGTTGTAGAGTTTAGAGCTTTGAATGTCTATTCTTTATTGACATTCAAAGTCTATTGTTCCCCTGAGAATAGCTAATAACTATCCTTCCACTAAATTTGATTTGAACTATTGTCAAGTCAATAAATAGAATCTTATTTATTCTACAGCCTTGCAACCCACCAGCTCTTTTTATTTGTTGGAAAGAGGTTCTGTCTTTTAAAGCAGGATCCATAGCTCTTACCAACTAAGAAACACAAACACCTTTATAAAGGTTATAAAGTATTTGAGTAGAGGAGGAGGAAAATGAAACTAATCTTCTGAGCCTCTATTTCTATGCATCCAGTCAAAAAGTATTCTTTCCAAAGTATTTTAATATGTGCTAACATTTTTTAAATGCTGACTAATTTCCACTACCTTCCGTCAATAAAGAATTAAGGCCCCTGCAAAGATATGCAGGATGTAGCCAGAGAGAATATAAACTTGAAGTAGGTAAGATTTTTGGGAATTGATCTAGAGGAAATAAGGACATGGGCCAGACTGAGCCCTAAGTATGTTTACAAATGGTGTTGTTAGGTGAAAAATGATACCACATCTGCACAGGTATCATTGTGCTATCAGTGTCTGCTATTTTTTACTGTCCTCCTTTGTCTTATTTCCCTTAACTGCAGTTTTCTAAATTTTTAAAAATGCGTATTACTAAAGTAATTTTCAACATATTTTGATTTGCTTTTCATTTTAAAGAATGAAAAATAAGAAATATAGGTTAACAAAGATGTAGGAATAAAAATGGAGCCAACCTTGCCCCTCCTACAAGCCCATCCTTGGAGCCATATTCTTGCCTGAAGTGTGCCACTTGTGTATGTCAGCTTTCAGTAGCTGAAAGCAAGAGGGAGATCTAATCATTTAAAATTTTACAGATTCTGTGTGATAAGTGCAGACAAGTAGCTAGAAGAAAAACTTGTTCTGTTGTAAAACTAGAAAATATATGCAACAAGTAGCAGAAGAAGACAAGGGACACCATGTTGGTTGGGTCTCTTGGCCTCTGTCTCCTTGTCCCTTCCTCCTGTGAAAGGAGGGTAACAATGATATGTTTCAACTCCTGAGAAAGTTTTCTTTTAGCACAGAGGTAGTAAGTATGAGTGAAATACCATTTTAGCATTAGTACTTGAAGGAAGTGGGTATTTCCCTACTGTGTTGCCTACCTCTATTTGTGGTAGGCAGCCCTCCCATAACCTGGGAATTATCTGGGAATTGTGTCAAGTCCCAGGAAAGCGGAAGACAAAAGTAGAGACATTTCAAAAAAGACTGGCCCTTCCTGCTGCCATTTTATTAAATAAGGTTTTTGATACGGAGTAACCTGGGCCCTTGCTTAGATTTTGCACTGGGACCTCCAGTGCATGAAGGATGCAGGACAATGTCCATTCTTTGACAGATCCTTTTTATCTATAAAATCCTGTCATTCCAGGCCAATTCCTTTTACTTCTATGAAATAATTTCAGAATAAGCCTTTTCCTTAGTTTCTTCCAAAGTTATGGCTCAGGTGGAGTGTAACAATGTTTTCTTAATTTCTCTTATGCATCATATATATCGATGCTGGAGATACAATCAATGCCTTAATAGCATGTGCTGGGATTGCAGGAATGCAGTGGTATAATTGACTTAATACTGTAGTTCTGTGGAGAAAGACAAGCAAGAAACCAAATATGGAAGATAATTTTAGACTTTGTTAACTGCTCTAAAGAAAAAGAAAACAGGGTAAGGGACTGGCCAGTTGTGGTGGGGGTGAGATGCTTTAGATTGAAGATGTTGCATTGAAGCTGAGAGGTGAGAACTTAGTGTTCTGGAGATAAGCATCTTCCCAGATGGAGGAAATGGCTGTGCCAAGGCTTTGAGCTTGATCTGTTGGAGTAACAGGAAGGCCAGTGTGTCTGGTGCAGAGTGAAGTTGATCACGATCAGTTTTGATTGTGTTCAGAATGCAATGGGAAAGCCTTTGGAAGGTTTTAAGAAAAGAGTTGATTTGAACCGACACTTGAAACATTCACTTTAGCTACTGGTTGGAGAATATACCTCAGGGAAATAGGATAGTAAGCTAAACATTGAGTTAAGAGGTGTCAGATGTGATGGTTCAGGACTAAAAACAACAGTCATTTCATGTTTCTTGGTCTACCTTTTCCCTTTTGTAAATTGTACAGTGGTTGATTTTATCCTTACTCGTAAATGAGCAAGAGGTGGGTTAATATTTGGTTCTTTGTTTAGGAGTTTAGAGATAGACCCCTTCTAGTCGTTTCCTTGGTTTGAATTAAGGAATTTCTTTTTTTTTTTAAATAAAGAATATTTGAAGTATAAATTAGAGGATTTTCTAATTTCTCTCTCTTGGCTAACATTTTCCAAAATTAAAAACACCCTGTACCTCAGTATTTTCATTCCATGTGTGAAAATAGATTGTAAATTATTCTTTTCTGTAGTATGGCATTTTTTTTATCATGTCAGTTCTGGTGTTTTAAGTTTAAAAAATGGTTAAATAAGACATCTGAAAAATATATATTTTGCATCTTTCAAAACTCTACAGATGCTTCCTTTGGCAAGAGGAGAGGAAGG
Organism: Galemys pyrenaicus; assembly: GCA_019455555.1. Taxonomy (NCBI): domain Eukaryota; kingdom Metazoa; phylum Chordata; class Mammalia; order Eulipotyphla; family Talpidae; genus Galemys; species Galemys pyrenaicus. Next base: position 2,792,508 of record JAGFMF010012132.1, on the reverse strand, counting down.
TTTCTTTTTCCTCTGATGACTGAGCTAACATGAGGGTTGAAGTGTGCAGCACACCCGTGAAATCCTAGACAGCTGTACCAAATCCCACTCCTTTGCTAAGAGCAGAACTGAGTGACAGGGAACTTTAATTAGAGCGGCTTTTAGAAGAACTGAGAAAATGAAAAACTGCACTTGGCTGGGTTGACTTGACTTGTGTTCTGACGTGCCTCTAATTAAATCATCACTGTTTCTCTTCTCAGGGATCAATGAGCAAGGGCTCTACCGAATTGTGGGGGTCAATTCCAGAGTGCAGAAGCTGCTGAGTGTTCTGATGGGTAAGTGGTGGCTCTGCCAGGCAGGGGCTGGAAGACTGTTGTGAAAAGTAACCAGGCCCATAAATATGGACAGCCTCCTATGAATCAGGGTGTGTAAGAGGTAACTCAGAAATCAACTCTTCCATCTACCAGTTGTCCTGATGTCAGGTTTTATTGGAAGGGGTACCAAGTGCTACCAGACAAAACAAAAAATGACAGGTCCAAGGCACCACACTTTTCAGTTTGTGGACTCAGCTGAAGCCAGTCTAAGTGGCACCAAGTTGCTCATGTGACTACCATACCCTACTCTGTCTTTAATAGCTCATGACTCCCTCTGCCTTCTTAGAAGACAGGTATTTAGTGGGCACGCCCGATGCCTAAAGAAGGGCATCCTTCTAGCCCACAGAGTCCCACAGGTTTTGTTTCCTGTGACTGAGAAAGTGTCCTGAGACTCCCAGATAGAATGTATATAAGGAGATCATTCTGATCCTCTTTGCTTCTAGAGTGTAACCTATTCTCTGTCATTGGAGCAGCAGAGCCTCTTTTGCAGCTGGCTGATATTAATATAAAACCCCTATCTTCAAATGTGCTGTATTTGAATCAAGAACTCATCAGCAAAAATCACTTACACTGCAGGTTTTCTATATTTTTAGGTATGATTACAGCCAGCCTCAGTGAGTCACATGGATCTAAATGGCAAACAGATCGAATTTCATAAAGCAGTAACTGTTATTTTTTCCCTATGGAAACAATTGTAGAGATGGACTATCACTTGGGGGTCCCATTCAGTGTTCTGAGTAGAACTGTATTATATTTTGTTAGACGGAGTGATTACTTTTGTCTGAAAATATTATTTTGACATGCTGGTACATAGGAGATTTGTTTTTTGGTTCATATTTTAGATTTTTTTAAAAAATTAAACTTATTTTACCATATTAAAATGTTTATCCCAACAATTTATTGATATAAATTTGCTCAAAATGTAAAAAAAATAGATAATTATAGATTCACATGGAATTGTAAGAAATAATACCAAGAGATCCTGTGTATACTTTACATACTTTTCTCCATTGGCAATACTACTACAAAACTACAATACAGTATGACAACCAAGCTGCAGAAGAGTTTTAAGGACTTATATACCTCCCAGAACTCATCTGCCTCTTCCTACCTGACAATCACTAATCTGTTCATATTTCTATAATTTTATATGAGGATTGTTTAGTGGGATTATATAGTACACAACTCTTTAGAATTGATTTTTTACAGTCAGCATAATTCCCTTAAGATTTATTCAAGTTTGTTTATATTAATCATTACTTTTCATTGCTGAGTAGTATTCCACTATATAGATGTACAACCATTTAATCATTCACCTGTTGAAGGACAGCTGGGCTGTTTCCAGTTTAAGGAATTTATGAATAAAGCGTCTTTAAATATTAATGTATAGGTTTTTGATGAACAATAATTTATTTCGGTGGAATAAATGCAAGCTGGGTCATATGGTTTGGTCATATGGTTAATTTTTGAAAAATTCTAATGTAAGGGAGAGTTAAGTCTAGCAGGTGTTGACTCTCAGTTTTTCATTTATAATCAGAGCTACAAACATTTGTGGAAAATCTGCTCTCTGAAACAGATTATCTGGTGCTAGATATGGAACTTTTGAAACAATTCAGTCCTTGTCTGCAAAGTATCCTGATAGGGGAAGAGAAACTTCCATATGCGATCTGTAATGTAGCACACGGTACAGGTGGCCAACATGAGCTGGCTCTGGATGATTGAATTGTGAATATGAGAAAAGAAGAATTCGGATTTAGGAAATATTCTTAGCAATGGCATAGAGTATAGAAATCATGGTCTGTGGTAACTGTAGCATAGAGTATGATTATTTCAATTACCATTTCAATATTTCAAAGGTTTTGAGACTGGGACAGGAGAGTTAAAACCAAGAAGCTAACATAACCCCTTTTATTGAGAAATTTGAATGCTATTCTAAGAAGTTGTTTTGTTTTGTTTTCTATAGGAAGCAAAACACTATTGAAAGTTTCTAAAGTACTGGTATCATATGTCTTAGGACTCTTTTGCATACAGTGTTTAGGAGACAATTAAGAATAGTTTAAGGGAAAGATAAAAGGCACTTATTTGCTCACATTACTGGTCAGTTCAAGATGGCAGAAACATGGCAGTCTACTAGCTCCAGTTTGCTGAAGCCTTTCTATTCCTTTCTTCTGGCTTCTTATTATCCATGCCTCTGCTTGTCTTGGTATTACTGTGTTCTGTGGGAATATGCCAAATAATCTGACCTCAATAGCCCTTGGAGTTTGAATTACTGAGAGGAGAATGTCTTTCTGATAGTTTTAGCAGACAGTGTAAAGGAGGACTTTAATTGGTAATTTGGACATGATTCATGTCTCAAGCTCAGGTTAGTCACATAACCTAGAGCAGATGGGTCTGGGAGGCCTGGATCCTGTGTTTATATCTCGTGGTACAGAACAATTGTGGAGGGACAGGTTAGGGAGGCTCTTAGTTCATTGAACTCAATAAACTGAGCAGGATTAACAAAATGATGGAAGAGTGCTTTCCTGAAATAATTATTATTTCTCTGATGGGCACATAAAAAAGTACATCCAACATAGGTGTAACTAGATCCGATTCAGGTTTTAGGAGGATAATGTTGGCAGCAACGTAGAACATCTATTTTATCATGAAAGACCTGAAGGAAGAAGAAAGTTGCAATAGATTAGGCAGAACATAACCCATCAAGGCATCAACCAAATAGCTGCTCAGAGGTCAGGAAAAAAGGACTGGCTTAAAATAATTGGATAGAGAGAATCAAAAGGACATTGTAACCAACTGGATGAGAGCAGAGAGATTTCAAAGACAACAGGTTATTATGTAAGGTGACACTAATGAAAAGAAACATAATTGGTTTGCTAATCTAAAAAAGAACCACTTTAACTGAGTAGTGCTAAGCAGAGTGGTATGAAAGGATCTTGTTTATATCACTTCTCTTAGTGTCTCTATATCAAGTTATGAATCCTTTTCTTTTGTTTTATGGGGGATAGAGAAATAATTATAAACATCTAAGAAATGTCAGGAGACACTAATCACCAGCAGTAGAAAGTTAAAAGGTAGTGACAAGGGACTGTATGGAAAGACTGGGATCCAGACTGAGGTTCAGTCAAGGCTGAGAGAAAATCCAGGACCAGAGCTAGTTGAAAGTTGAGAATGGTAATTTTCACCATTAGTTAGTTAAACAGTGTGGATCTTAGAATCGAGGGATTGCCATGAACTAAGAAGAATCCAAACCTGAAGGAGGAGCTCTGTCTCCCTTCCCTTTGGCTAACATGCTCTCATCTTCATCAGCACTTAGTACTGGTACTAAACTGGGTTAGACGGAAGTAAAATAAACATGACTCCTGTACTTCAGACCTCTCTGTGAAATGGCTGGGCTGAGTGCGGACCAGTCACTCTTCCTTTATTATATATTCATGAGCATACCCTTGCATATGCCAGGCACTATGTAAGAGTAGGTTTCTTAGAGGCTCTCAAAAGTGGAATGGTACATTTTTGTTATTGAAAATATAGGCTAAGATAAAGTAAAACCAGAGACTTCCTTTGATCTCTTTATTTGTGTGCCCTTAATACCCTGGGGGACTAAGATTGGAAGAAGAAAATAAGAACCACTGCTTTGAGAAGATTTTTTTACTGATTTGAATTTATTCAGAAAACTCATCAGCATTTCTCACAGAAAATGCAGTTTGGGCTAGTGTTAGTTTCAGAACAGGAGCTGCCCTTGATCCCTTACTCCCAGCAACCATAATTGTTAGTCTCTGAAGAGTAAAATGAGTCCGGGAGACGTGTGTATTCTGAGAAATAGAGTATCTTCATGTCGTATGATTTGTTTTTTCCCCTCCCCTTGACTGTTAAGTGAAGATAAATTTTTCCAAATTTTAGTTCAAACTTTTTTTGTGTATAAATCAAGTACCTGCTTGTTCAGTACTTGCCTGTCTTTCTTCCTGTATATCTCTATTTTAAATAACCTTTTCTAATTAAAATTATGAGCAGTCATTGCAGCAAATTGAGAAAAATATAAAAAGTAGAAATAAGAAAATAAAAGTTTGACAGCTTAGATAATCTTTGTTGACCATTTTTCATATTAATAGAACCTTTTAAATATAATATTCTATAATATAGTAGATGCTATTTGCAAAATAAGAATCACACAGTACATAGATGTTGCTTTTTTTTTTCATGTAACAGTGCAGCATGTCTGTTTTCTAGTATTACTGAGGTTCTTCTGGGGTGGTGCTTTGGTCACTTATTGTGTAAGAAAACACTATGTACTTGCTTAACACATCATCCTAGAAAGCACTCAGGTAAACATTTCCATAGCAGCAGGACTACAGAGGTTAACAGCATGCATTTTGGAGTTAGACAAGTTGCAGTTTCACTGCTTACTCATTTGACCTTACACAAATTATTTAAACCCTCTAGTCTTCTTTCTCATGGTCTATAATGATAGCCCCTGTCTCTTTAATAATGTGAGGATTAAATGAAAGGATTCATGTGACTTGCTCAGTCCAGATCCTTCACCTTAGTCAATAAATGTTAGCTTTTATTATTTTTAACTTTTTAATGCATATTTAATTATCTCCCTAAGGCTTATTTCAAGATAATGAATTAGGGCGTTGAATTGCTGGGTCAGTGTATGTGCATGTTTCCAAAGATATTCTCAAATTTGCTGTCTGAAATTTATGAGAGGAGTGTCCTGTATCTCACATCCTTGCCAAATGCTGTATTTCTTTTTTGCATATAATATAAATCTTTTTTAAAATGTATCTCCTTTTTATTAAACTTTGCATTTCTTTAATTTCTGTAATTCTTCATTTTCCCTTTTTTACTGCTTGTATTTCCCCTGACTGCAATCTAGCAAAATTCTCAAACCTGTACCCCATATTCATGTCATTCATGTAAGTTTCTTTTGGGTTGCCTTTTTGCTTCTGTTTAATGCAAAGTTTAATTTTATTATTGAACGTTCAGTCTTTCTGAATGTTTCCATACTTTTTTTTCCACAGCTTCCATACTTTTTTGAATTTCACTGAAGATAGTACAGAACAGGTGCTTTCTGACATTTTTATCTTATATTATCTTGGTCTCTAATTTTATGATAACAAATATTTTGTTAACTTTTTATCTTCCATTTAATGAAACCTGAACACAGATAAGTTTATAAATATATGCCATTAAACTTGCTATGGATAGTATCGCCTTCTTTGCTACTCATTTTCTGAATCTTATTAGAATCATCCTCTTACTTCAAATTGGAGGACTGTTGTACATGATTCCATCCAATTTACTGGTATTCTTAAATCTCTAATTTTGTATGACCCTATAATCTGAATAGTTTCTTCTGATTCTGCTATTTGGTCATGGTTCTGGGAAAAATGGCATTTCCTGCTGGCTGATCTGAAGTGTGTTGTGCCTCTTCTCTTGTCAATATCATATTTCTTTTAGGACCTTTTCCCCTTCTGAATTCACTTTCCTCGATATAAAGGGACATCGCTCCACTTCTATCCCCTGTCCAATTTCACTGACTTAGTATAATCTCAGGACAACTCTGGCCACTCCAGAAAGCAGCTGCTTCTCTGTATGTGTGTTGCGGCGGTGGTGGTGCAATAGGGCATCCCTCCCTTAGGATGGATTGGACCATTCTTTAGAGTGGGTGAAGGGCCACATCCCCTATTACTTTTTCTCCCAAATGGTTTTTCCTCAGGACTTCCCCTGAGCTTTACCTGGTTGCTCCTTCTAGCGACTGGCAGAATATTGACTGTGAGCATAATTTCTGGTGCTGTTGAAGCTTTCTGTCCCATTTTTGTATTTCTTTATTAGTAATGCACCATGGTAGTGAAGGAATATAAATTCAGTGTTGCCATTTTGCTCAATTATCCAGTAATTTTTTCCATTTTTTCACTAATGTTTACAACAATATTAGTGCTACAGAGAACACATGCAAGATAGTAAATTGCAGTGTTTTAAATCACAGTGTTACAGTAGCATGCCTCACCCACTTAACTCAGTCATGAACTATATCCTCTGTTACTTACTCCCTTGGAAACTTGAGTGCCTGTATTCCTTTTATTGTACTCTTTATTCTCCATACCCATTCACAGAGTAGCATAAAGGTAACCAAGGACCTCTTTCTGAAGAAACCCTAAAGTAGTAGACAGTCTTCCAGACAACCTAGATGTGAAGGCTTGTCTCGTAAGGAAAGGAAGCAGTCCCAGACTTGGAAGAGTGTAGCCTCATGAAAAAGGCAGAGCCATGGCAGAGAGCGAACTTCCAATTTTAAAGGGGATCAGATGAGTGATGACCAGGAGGGGAGAGATAGTAGACTGTTGGTATGGATTAATCCATCTGGTCGCTATTAATCACAATCCTGAGTTACCAGAAAATAGAGGTAACAAAAGGTAACTCATCTCCCTCTCTGCTTCCCTCGCCATCACCTTATTTATGGGATGTTCAAGCAGGTTCTTTTAAGACATGGACTTGAGACAGGAAGAGCTTTTGGACCACACCCCACTATCATAAAGTAGAACATGTCTATCTGGTAGTTTACTTTTAGTCTGGAAATGCTCAAAACTTATTCCATATAAATTAATAGTAATAGTATTCCAAAGTATAATCTGCCCATAATACTAAATAGGAATGCTCTATGCTCAGCTAACATATACTCTGAATTCTTAAGCACAAGATATGGAAAGTGACTAAAATATTAAAAATGTTTGATTTTAATAATCACAAAATAATTTGATAAGATAAATGTTCTATCAAATTGCTAAATGTTAAATGTAATCTTGATAGAATTGTCGGTAACAGTTTTATTTACACAGAAGGTAGTTTACATAAACTTTTTCAAAGAGGTAATGGAGATGGAGACTGAAACGCTCAAGAAATTTTTAGAAAAAGAAAACAAAACACACCCAACTTTCAAATACAGAAAAGCAAACCAGTATAGTATTTCTAAGGAATGACATAGATCACTGGAACATAGGAGAATCCAAACATAGGACCCAAACATATATGGTCAATTGAACTTTGATAAAGATTACAGAATAGGGCCTCCCTGGTGGCGCAGCAGGTTGAGCACCACACTGTGAAGCACCCGCTGCACAGCAGTGCAAGTTTGATCCCCGGCCAGGGAGAGGACCCACATGGTGCTGCAGACCTCTCCTGCCTTGCCTGCTGCTCCCCTCAGCAGTGTATTTCCGTTGATCTGCCTATTCTGCTCCCCGCTCTGCCTCTGGTGAATCCTCTCACCTCCCACGACTCTGGCTTGTACCCCAGCTCGTGTATGCATAAAAAATAAAATAAAATAAATTACAAAATAATTCAGTGGGGGGACATTCTTTAACAAATGATACTGGAACAACTGGATATCCTCATAGAGAAAAAATGAAATTCAACTCTTATATACAAAATTTATCTCAAAGTGGTTCATATGCCTAAACCTAAAAGCTAAAATTATAAAATTTCTAGAAAACATAGGAGAAAAATCTTTTGTCTTTTAGCAAATCAGGTATCATAGAAGATAAATCTGATAACCTGAACTTCATCCAAATGAAAATCTTTTGCTTTTCAAAATATATTAAGAAAAAAGAAGAACAACCTACATATCAGGAGTCAGATATTTTCAGCACATATATCTGATAAGTGATTCATTTCCAGAATATATTGAAAATAACTCTTGCAACTCAGCAATAAGATCTCACTGAAAAGATTTGAAAAATAGTTCACTGAAGAAAGTAATAGACAAGTGGCCAAAAAAACTCATGAAAAGATAACCAGCATTAGTCATCAAGGAAAAGCAAATTTTAAAAATGAGGTATTTCTACATACTTACTAGCATAAGTGAAGTTTCTAAATTAAACACACGGTCATATCATGAAAATATGAAGCAACTGAGCTCTCATAGCTAGTAGGAATGTAAAATCACCCAGTGACTTGGAAGACAATTTGGCAGTTTCTGATAAAGTTAAATATACTTACCAGATGACCCACTCCTACGTATTTTTTTCCAGTTTCATTGTAGGTATTTATCCAAGAGATGAAAATGTAGTCCATATAAAGACTTATATGCAAATATTTATAAAATCTTTATGGACAACAGGGCCTCCCTGGTGGCGCAGTGGGTTAAGCAACGCACTATGAAGCAAACCGCAGCCACGGCAGCACGAGTTTGATCCCTGCTGCCGGCCAGGGAAGGGACCCATATGGCTCAGCAGACCTCTCCTGCTGTGCCCGCTGCTCCCCTCAGCAGTGTACTTCTGTTCATCTGCCTGTTCTGCTCCCCGCTCTCTGTGGTGAATCCTCTCACCCCCTCCCCCACACACACACACCTCTGGCCTGTACCCCAGTGCTTATATGCATAAATAAATAAATCTTTAAAAAAAAATCTTTATGGACAACAGCCAAAAACTGAAAACAACTCAAATGTTCATCAGCATGTGAAGGAATAAACAACTCATGTCATATCCATAAAGATATGCCATATCCATTAAAAGAGCAAACTACCTGCACCTGCAACAATATTGATAGATTTTAAAGGTATTTGAAAGTGGTTTATGAGGGCTAGAGGTTAGGGAAGGGGTTAACTCTATAAACAATAGGGGGACTCTTTGGGTGATGGAAATGACATATCTTGATTGTGGTGGTAGTTATGTGACAGTATACATCTGTCAAAAATCATGGAACTGTGCACTTAAAAAGGATGAAGATGCTTCATTAAACTTGACTTTAAATGTAGAAGACTCAACCTTCCTCCTTGTTAAAAAAAAAATTCAAGTTAAAACGAATAACCTTTTTTAACCTAGCTGACTGATTATGATCATAATGTTTGATTACATGTTGTCAAGGATATGAGGAAGGAGTCGTTCTGGCAGTATATTTCACAATTTAAAATGCATGTACTTTCTGATACAGAAAATTTCTCTCTCCGCCCCCCCCCCCCACCAGGGGAATTTTTCTACAGGTAAGATATGTGCAAGGAACGAGTAGTGTTATCATTGTTTATCATAGCAAAAATCAGGAAAAAATTTTAATTTCCACTAATGGGCACATAAATTTAAAGTAGTGAAATACTGTGAGGTAGATATAACTGTTTATTAATATGAGACAGCTTCTTAAGACATTAAATGAAAATAGCCAAGTGCAAGTAATATCATGGTATGCTTTTATTTATGTTTGTAAAAATGAATATGTAGTCATATGTGCTTATCCATTTATACCCTGTTAGAGATAGCACATGCACATATGTGTACACACACACAGACACACAAACCCTGGTTATTAGCTAGGGTACTGGCACAGAAAAGTCTTAACCTTTTCAATATATATCTGTGTATATACACATATAGCACAACATTTTAATTTATATTCTGTCTTATTAGGAAAGTTGAGAATACATAGGTGACTTTCCTAATCATTTCCTCCAGCAAGACCTTAGTGTTTTTGTCAGCAACACAACAGTGGACTAGATGGATCTTGCAAGTGAGCCAGTGTGACATTTCTAAGGCCACCTCCCCTTATAACCACTGCTTCCTATCTATGTTTCCTATCTTTCCATTAATAAATTCATGTGGAAGTAAGTTGAGGAAGAAATACACTTTTTTTTCTTTTTTTTTATTTTACTGACATGAGGGCATTCTGTATATTGGATGCATATTGAACTGCTGCTCTAGTTTAGATCATTTTTACTAAGCACTAATAGTCAAGTGACATAGTGAGGAGAAATGTACTGAGTTCTAAAGAAAATAGCAAATTATGTCTCTGTATCATATCAGATGCTACCAGGAAGCTTCTTTGAATGAGGGGAGCATTGGAAGGAAGGTGTAGAAATTGGCAATACTTTCTAAAAGTGGGCTGGCTTGGGAGGCCGTGTTCAATTTAGTTTGGATATTAAATGAATTAAAATGGACGTTCTCAAGTTATGAGCCTTGCCTCATCAGTGCTATAAAAAACCCCATAGCCAGGCTGTAATTTGACTCTCCTCTCTGTAATGTTTCACAATATTTCTATGGTTACAGAGCTTGAATAAGTGGAAGCTAATCATTAGTTTGCTAAATGCGGTTCATGGAACAGTTCACAACTCCCAGACCTGCCAACTGCTGCTTGTTTAGTGTCGTGTTCACCCTTCTTGGGTAGAAGTTGGTTTATTCCTCAGAAAAATGTACAGTAACATTTGTCTAACATCCAGGAATCATGCAGTGCGGCAGCGCTCCATGAATCTTGGGGATGGGGACAGGAAAAGGTCACTCTAAGCAAGAGTTTTTGTGACCTATACTTATGCAAGAAGAAACTATTAAGAAAATATAAAATGGCAAAACAAGAAAAGAATTAAAAGTGCAGAGGTTTTGGATATTTGGAAAATCAAATTTTGTTGACTTTTCAGATATTTGCTGTGCTGGAACTCTATGGAATTTAACGTTCTGTGGTCCTATAAATAAAATCCTGCTCTTTAGGTTCCTTGTTTGTTTTATGTGACAAGACAGACTTTGTTATTGCCCAGGGTCGTCTATAAACATCACACAAATGTTCTGCATTTGGAAGCCAAATGTTTTATGAGCTGAGCCCCTACTCTTATCTCCCAAAATGTGTCAGGGGGATATGTTGAGAGTGGTAGCTCCCATCCTGATTTGTGCCCATAATTGATGTTTAGTGCCTCAAATGTTAAGCTACGCATGACTATTCAGTCTTTCCCTACTGGGAGGAAAGTAGATTCTTTCCCAGTAACTAGAAGATGTATTGTACCCACCTGTGATTCATTCTCCTTTCCCGCTGAAAGGCTGCTGGTCCTGTGGGAGGAACCTCTTTCTTCTTGGAGATTGTCCAGAAGGAATCTGGTAGCTGTCTCTGTTTACCTACTGTATTATTTAGATATCTTTGATTTGTAAAAATCCTGACTTTAGGTTGCTTAAGGAAAGAGTGTATTTATTGATCCCCTGATTAAATAGGTTATACAAATACCAAATCATTGTTGTGTAGACCTAAAACTAGTATGTTATATGTCGATTATACTGCAATGGAAAAAAAAAATTATGGCCAGATACAAGCATTGAAACTATGTCCTCAAAACCCACTCTCCTGCTTCTCTCATCTCTGCCCTTGTCTGTCAGACTTACTCTCAGACTCTGTGCTGAACCAGAGCAGTTGCATAATCACCTATGTGCAAACCCAGCAGGAAACAGCAGGTATCTTTCTTTCTGTCTCCTGGATAAGTCCTGCGGCTCACTCTGATTGAACTGGCTACCGTCTTAGACAATTCCTGAACCAACACCAGCGTTCAGAGATATGTTATGTTTTGAATCATCCATCCTGAATTTCATTCCCACGCAAACATTGGAATAGGAATAAGAAAAGGCAGGAACCCAATAGCAAGGGAGGTGCTGTGCAGAAAGTCAAGGGACTCGGATGGAGCCAGAGACATATCACTAGACATTAGTGTGAGGAAACTAGATTCTCCCTCAGTACACTGAAAGATTGTACTTTAGAACAATAAAATGGGGTTCTGTTGACTTGAGAATCAACTCATATTCCCCAACTTCTCTATCTTATTCTCACCTGCCTATGTGCTAGTCAGGAAAAATTTGTTCTTATTTCATAATACACATTTAAATACACACAGTGATTAAACATCTATGTAGAGGATAAAGAAATTAAACAAGAAACAAACAAACTTGTACACGCTAAGAACAAAATGGTGGTTACCACTAAAGAAGGAGGAGTTAGGGTGGAGAAGTTGGGTAAAATGAGTCAGTTATATGGTAAAGCATGGAACTGTATACAGGTGTTGCTGTATAAACTGTGTACCTGAAACTTATGTAATGTTATAAACTATTGTTGCTTCACTAAAAAATGAAGAGAAGAAAATCCATGTAGGAGGAAGCAAGAAAAAAATGACGAAGAGCTGATGCACTTATGGTGATTCTCATTGTACTACCTGGGTTTAGGCAATTTAAAATAAATACATAAGTAATGGGATCAAGTCATTATTTAGAAAATGTAAAAACCACTGTTTTTCCAGTCTAACCCAATCTCTATTTTAATTTTAGTGTATTTCCTTTCAGCCTTTGTTCATATGAGTTTCTCATAAACTTATCTTTTTTTTTTTGCTTGACATTACAAGATAATCCAGCCACTTACATGTTGTTATGTAATCATCATTATAGCATAAATACAACAATTTCCATTCAGTATATCCCAAAAGATAGACATACCATAATTATTTTTCTATCGTTAGACAGTTAAGTTGTGTCCTTCTAAAATCTTTTACTACTGTTTCAAAGAACTATGTGTGTGGGACATTTGAGGGGATATATTACTTTTCTTATGCCTTATTTCCTGGGGATAGATTATAAAAAGTGCAATTACCAGTTCAAAGGGTGTAAATACTATTATGTGTCAGTAAACATATTATCAAATTGCTTTTCAAAATAGTTGCATTAGTCTCTATTGCCTGCAACAATTTACTAGAGGATCAGTTTTACTGCATTCTTGCCTGCAATAGATACTTGGATTTTAAAGCATTTTCCTAATAGATAGAAAAATAGGAATCATTTTTGCTTTAATTTGGATTTCTTTGCTTAGTACTAAGGTCAGATGGTTTTACTGTGCTTGCTTTCAGTGGTATTTTCTGCTCTGCTTTACACTTTGTCTTTTCCTTGTTTTAGATCCCAAAACAGCTTCTGAAACAGAAATGGATATCTGTGCTGAATGGGAGATAAAGACCATTACTAGCGCTTTGAAGACCTACCTAAGGTAGGGACTTTCCATTTGCCGGCAGGATGCCAGCCTGTTATCAGGCAATCAGGAAGAAAGCAGTTTTATTTTCAGCCTCCAGAGAGCTGTTGGGTGGGTGTTTGAGATGTGGAAACAGCTTATGTGTGGGTGCAATTAGCTCAGCTGGTCAGGCCAATTGTAAGCTATCCATTCTTACAATGCGTTGGCATTGTGCAATGGTGCCAGGAATGACTTTGGAAGCTCAGCTCTTTATGAGAATTGATTGTGGTAATTAACCTTTAACAGAACCTAAAATATGGTATTCCTTGAAATCTCCAACTAATCTATTAAGAGAATAAAGAAATCCTGTGTTCCTTTCTGTTGATATTGCATAGTCATATACCCTATTTCTTTTGACAGTTTTGTACACTGTATAGATAGAGTATATTGTTGACAATGCTCCTTACTTAAAAATGAGAATTTAAAGAAATTCCCTTTTGACTCCTTCAACTTAGATTGAAAAATAATACTTTATTAGAGAGAGGCTATTCTCCTTGTAATAATATATGTGATATCACTGTCACCTCTCTACCTTCTCCTGTTTGAGGGGGTGGGTGACTGACTAGCTGCCTGCATCTGTTTCACTGACTGAAATTTATGGTGGACCTAAAGGGTAGGAATATTACAGTTCTTTGCTGTAGTTCCCCACACAGGAAGGTGGGGTCTAGCTGAAGAGGAAAACTGAAATCATGAATTTCATAAATATTCGTACATGTTTTGTGAAGATTATTTGACTTGAAAATAAAGGAAGAAAGCCACACAAAGGGAAGTGGCGATTCAGGTTTTATAAGCTATTGCGAATTGATGGAAAATTCTTAAGCAAAGATGAAGATGTAATGCCAGTGATGACTAAGAGCTGAATTAGGCTACTCAATGAGAATAAAATAAAATTCAGTGAGCCAAGAATAATATATAGTCTGTAGAGAAACTTATTATTTGGACTATAAGAAGAAAACTTGTTTACAATTAAACATATACACTAAACAGATTTATAACCCAAGTATTGACATTTACACAAAACTATTTAATGGATTTTTGTATTTAGTGCTAACTTTTGCATGTTGACATTGATTAGATGATAAACACTGAGTATGAAATTTATTTTTTAAAAAAGGAAGTAAATTTTCATTTTCCTTACGGCATGCCTAATATTGGGAGCTCTAGTCCTTTGGCATTCCTGAGTAATATTCCATTGTGAATTCACCACAGAAACACCCACAAAAGTATCTCATTGTGTTTCCAGATGAACTAATTTTAATAAAAAACTCCTGGGAAGATGAAAGTTTAAGCAAAGGTAATAATTGCAAATGTAGTTAGTTGCCTGTTTCTCAGATACATACTAAAATGGTCTTGTTGATGGGTGAATCACTGACTGAAAAGGCAATCTCTTGGTTAGTTCTAGAGTTTTGCATTAGCAAGTTCCTGGTTACATCCATTTTCTTAAAGGAGAGAGGAAATGAAAATTTCAGGTGAACTCTCGTAACGCTTTCAACAGGGAAACTAAGTTGAACTAAGTTTAGTAGCTGTTGTTTCCCTGTGAAAGATCTTTGTCTTTGAGAAATGTAATATAGTTTGGCAGTCACTGGGCTGCTATTTAGAGAGCATGTGATTATGTTCTATTGAGGTAACTAGTGTATATCCTTTCATTCCAGAATGCTTCCAGGACCACTCATGATGTACCAGTTTCAAAGAAGTTTCATCAAAGCAGCAAGTAAGTTTTCTATTTTGTCACAGTTTTAGGGGGAAGGGAATAGATTTTTCTATTTCATAGAACAATTAGTATTCCCAAAATAAATACTTGCTAATCTTTTGTATTCTACATATAAACTACCCACATTTTAGATTCATGAAACTGACACAGAATAAAAGTGAAACCAAACCAGGATTGCTAAGGACCTTACCACTGCATTGCATTCACAGAAGAGGAGAAGAACTTAAGAGGTGTTTTTTTTTGGACGGGTGAGGTGGAATGAAGAGAGAAAGCAAGTTTGCATTTCTAATTTTGATTGCTGGAGTTCTAACTCCCTGGGTTTTTTTCCAGCTCCTGAGTAGCATTTTGCAGAATGAATCAGACATTGCACATTACCTAAGTTGAGCTTTAGAAGTGTTTCCCTGAATACAGCACCATTTATATAACTTCCTAGTTCTCCTTCCATCATGGCTTCCATTTACAGCTTCTGATCATTCTTCAGCTGTATCATCCGGGTCCCTTGTGTCAAATTACTGGTATTAAAATACACAAGGATTAGGCGCAGACTGTGCTAAGTGTCCTAGAATCCGGCTACATGGGGCTGGCCTTCTGTAAGGGGCAGTAAGATTCCCTCTCTAACATTTAAATCTGGCATGAATCCCTACAATGCTGTAATGTCTATTGCCTGTGCCTCTCCCTGCTTCCTTTAAGTCTTCAGAGTTTGTTCACCCTGATGGCTACTACTTGTCTAATTTAGTAGTACTGATGTTTTGGTGGCCTAATTTACTCATAGTTGTCCCCTTCAAACAGGAAGGAAAAAGACATGGAGAAAGCTATGAGTGAAGATAGTATTTATGTGATTTATTTCTCAGAGAAATTCTAAGTTGATAGCAACCATTCTCTTAATTAAACCACACATCACTCCTATAATAGGTGTAGTGAGTAACATCAGTCTATTTCCCTGAGAAATGGAGCCACTTACCCAAATTCATACAAGAGAATGAGACAGGTAATAATACAGGTTTTAGGCTGACAGAAAGATTTACATATTTTTCTGCCATTACTTTCTTCCACCAGTTTGGTTGTCACAGTGATTTGAAAACAACTGGGGAATCTCCTTTGAATTCTTTGAGACTGTTTTCAGGTGTTATTTTGAAATATGAAACCCTTGTGATGTTATTCATGTGTGATTTGTTTATCACTTGATGAGTGCATAAAGTTCTTTCTTTCCTTGAAATGAAGCCATCACTCTGCTCCCAAGTTTGTTCCTACTCTGAGTGTGCTCTTGACTGGCTCTGTTTCCTCATGTCATCATTTTGGCTTGCATTTCTTGATAGACGTCACTTGGATGAACTCTGTTACAGAAAGCATCATTCAAAGCTCTTCTAAGTCTAGTCTTACGCATCATGAGTGCACACAACAGCATCTGAAACTTTTGAAAAAGACTGTTTGTTAGTGCCCAGCCTTTGGTTTCCTTTGATTTTTGTCTTGTAAACTGATTCCGCTGTAAAACTTCTCAAATATTGCCTCTCTTTTTCCTTTGCAGAACTGGAGAATCAGGAATCTCGGGTCTCTGAAATCCACAGCCTTGTTCACCGGCTCCCAGAGAAAAATAGGCAGATGTTACAGCTGCTCATGAACCACTTAGCAAAGTAGGTTTAAGATTGATTGCTGGTTCTTTTTTCACCTTAGAAAGCTCTTATTCATAGTAGTAAAGGTGGTCTCAGTTTTGCTTTTTGTTCCGTCTACTGCTGTCATATCAAGGATACTGCAGGCTAAGAGAAATGTGTGAAATGTTGGCTGCTTCAGTTTACAGTGACAGATGCCAGATGGCTTGCAGAGGAGGCTGGGGAAGTGCCCAGGTCATTAGGCTGAATTTTCAGGGTAAATAGGGGCATGTTGTCCATGATACAGGCCACCAAGCAGAGTTTTCAGGGGTTACTTTTTATATATTCTTGATATGTTCAAGTGTTGTAGGGATAGAGTTGTGGATTTATAGATTTTGGGTTTGGCGTTCAAAAAGCTGAATTCTATAGTTCTATAGTCTATAGACTATTCTTAACAAGCCACTCA
Organism: Galemys pyrenaicus; assembly: GCA_019455555.1. Taxonomy (NCBI): domain Eukaryota; kingdom Metazoa; phylum Chordata; class Mammalia; order Eulipotyphla; family Talpidae; genus Galemys; species Galemys pyrenaicus. The sequence goes on along the minus strand of JAGFMF010012132.1, from coordinate 2,775,615 downwards.
GCCAACCCTAGATTTCCCTAACCTTCCATAGACTTTGATGAATGTTCTTAACTAGAGTGGAGCAAAAGAAAAAACAGTGTAACAATTCACCTGAATCCTAAAACCCTACATTCTACTGAACTGAACTGTTATAATTAGGTCGTTACCCATATTTTGTTCATGCCACCAAGTCACTGGGATAAATTGATACTTTGCTAAGGGAGATGAAGATTTGTTTTCATGTTTCTACCAAGCACTTGATAATTGCCTTTTGGAAAGAGAGCAGTAGAGAGAGAGAAAGAGAAAGAAACCATAAATATTTCCGTAGATCTTAATTATGAAGAGACAAGCATGTTTTGCATGTTGGAGAAGCAATTACCATGAAGCAAGGGTAGCTCTGTTACTGGTCAATTTTTTTCTCACCCTGTTGTGGCAAAGAATGCACAAATTCTCAAAGAATCCAAAATATTCAAAGAATCCTAAAAATATATATATTTTAAATGTTCAAAATAAAGGGAGCTGGACTTTACAAATAACTCCAGATGCTCTGAGAGGGCAGTTCAGTGCTTGTTGCATATAATCCAGTTAGGCATTCATTAAACAGAAAAGCTGGTTGAGATCTTAGTTGCAAAACTTTACACCCTTATGGGACCTGCACCAAAACAGAGGAATCTCCAGGTACACTCCAGCTAAATGTGTGTGGGGACATTCATGATGCTTTATGATAACTGGGCTCTATGGAGACATTCAAGCCTACCAGGAGCTGCTGCAAAAGCAGCAGTTGAAACCAGTTAAAAGCAGTCAGCCTTTTCAAGCTGTGCCATTGGAATGAGAGCTTAATTGGACTGAGAGAGACCAAGAATAAATGGTGATGTGGCAGAACCAGTATGGAATATTGCCATTTTTTTAATGTTCTGAGGATTGTTAGGAATCTTTAAAAATAATAAGGTCAATGGATATTGAACATTTGGGCATGTAAATGTTCCATCTCCTGGTAGATGGTTCAATTTCTCCCTCTTTGTCCATTCTGTCCTCCCCCAGTCCCATTAAGTTCAGCCTATCTTTGTCCTACCCCAAAAAGTAGTAGTACTAGAGTATGCAAGTTATGATTGTGACCTTTTTTGTTTGGTTGAGTTATTTATTTATTTATTTTCATTTCTGGAGTGTTGTATCTTGTGTTTCATTCTTGACTATTTTCTTTGGTTTTATGGCATTTCTTTGTTCCGTTTTTCATCAAGATACCTACATGTACACAAGCTCTCATGCCTATGGTGTAAGTTGTTCAGAGCTGGTGTTAGAACACAGATTGAAGTTATCAGTGTGCCATGTTTTTGATCCCTGGAGCCTCTAAATTTAAAATGCCTTGGAGGAGAGGGATATAAATGAGTGCTGCTGAATCTAGTGAGAAGTACTTAAGTTTGAAGAAATTCTTTGGCACTCAAAGTTCTAAGATTCCACTTAAACCCTACATTCTTATTTACAGCTCTGTCCTATTTTAAAATCAAGCAGTAAGGGAAAGTTAACTTGGAATAAGGAGTTTGTTTCATTCTAGTTTTCTCAGGTTCAGACTTACCCTAGGGTATGCCTAAGCTATTGTTTCTTGATCCACTTACTTAATGGTCAACTTCCTTCCTAAGTTTTGGTTTCAGGGCTGATTCTGCTAGTGTTTACTTCTCTCTTTACCTGCTGTGTTTGCCCTGTGCATCTCAGGCAACTGGATCAAAGAGAAGACATTTTGTATTGTGTATTTTTTAAATTGCACTTTTAAAACAGTTCAGAATTGATTTTCCTAACTATAGAGAAAGAGGTAAGACATTTAGTATTTAATCCTAACAAGTACATTCAGAGTGATAAAAAGAGTCTTGTGGGGAAGGATTAAAAATTCCAGACCTCCAAAGCAAATGATTTACCAGGGTGCATCCAAATCACAAAACTCTTGGGTTGGTTTCAGACCTCAGAAGGAACATAAAAATTATAGGCAACTATGCACATATTTTTGTTATTTCAGCTTAAATCTACTATGATAATTAGATGTTTTCTATTTGGGTCTAGTATACAATCTGGAGTCATGTGCCTCAAAGCATAGCTAGATTTAGCTGGGGTAATTGTTTACATTGACATTGCTGGGTCCCACCCAGGCCTACTAAATCAGACTCTGCCTGGGAATTTGTATCTCTGGTTTATTTCATAGGTAATTATGATGCAAATATTCTTTTGAGAACCACTAGCCCAGGGAATGGACTCTTTGGGGGATTTTTTTAGGAGAAAAAAATAGTATTGAGAAGATTGGATTGGGATTTAGATGGATGATAGAAACAGGAAGAGGAAATCAAAGTAGTGAGGTCAAAAAGATTTTATTTTCATAACTAAATTACCAATAAAATAAAATAAATCTTGTTTTGATTTTACCATGTCTTTAACTCTGCATTAAATTGATTTTTCGGCAAATGACTTTGTCATAAAAGTCATGCATAGCATTTTTAGTAATAAAGAAAACTGTCCCTAGCTAACTCTGACCTTGTGGAAATCATTTAACCTCTTTAAGTATCAGTTTTTAGAGTTCCCTTCCGATAATGTGACTCTGTGTTTTCATCAGGCAGAAAAAGGGGAAACAAGAAAAAATTTCCCAGTCTTATAATTGCAGAAGAAATAAGAGTAGATGAGTAATATAGACTAATTTCATGGTAGTTCAAATGTTTACATATCACGATGACTCTAAGTATGTTGTATATCCCCACACATACCATTCATAGTGGCTCATTGTAACTTTATTACAGTGTTTATGCTGCTTGGGAGGATTTCAGAGGACTCACTATACATCAGGAGTGTCTATTAAAAATACTTTTTCACAGCTGGTTTTCCCAAACACTTACTGAGAAATAAATCTTAGTCTCTTTTCTTTTTTGAAATAACTATTCCTTTGTTGTTAGGGTGATGTTGGAGAGACAGGGTCCTTTCACTTTTCCGAAGGGGTATTGAATTATTTAGGATTCTTTGGCTTGCAACAAACAGAGAATACTATTCAAAATGGCTTACACAGTAAGGGAATCTGTGGTCTCATTATGCAAAATGAGTCCTGAGGGTTGGTTAAATTTCTGCTCAAGAAATATTGGAATTACTCCATGGTCCTGCTCATAGCCACTCTCTTTTTGGGGTCATCAGCTGTTATACCACATCCTTGCACATGAGTGGTTGATCAGAGGTAGAGAAGACATTATTTCTTCTTCAGGTCTCTTTGTAAGAGCTCTGATTTTTTTCCCAGAAGTTCTTCAGAAGACTTCCCAATATATCGCTCTAGTCTGAAGCAATTATTGACAAAGGGAGTGGATATAAAAACTCCGTTTTATACCAGAGCTCACAGTAGGCAGCTCATAGTGTTCCTTAGTCTATATATTTTTGTGTAGAGGAACTGGGGTATAGGCGAGAGGTAGGGGGTAAGAGAATTTACCAGAGATAGAATGGGGAGCAGAACAGGTGGATCTACTTAAACAGTACTTAGGGGAGCAGCCAGTGAGATGGGAGGGGTCTGCTGCCCCATGTGGGTCAGCACCCTGGTAGGGATTGACCTTAGGCTGTCACAGTGGTAGCACTAAGACTTAACCCCTAAGACACCAGGGAGGCCACATTTTTTAGAGAGTTTTAGGTCTATTGAATCACCTTGATTGGCATGATGTGTTATCTCAATGAAAACATGTGGAACAGAAAGGCTAGTTTGGGAGGAGAAGTGATCACATCTGCAGTATGGGCACTTGCATATTAAAATTAAAAGATTTACGAGCAGGGATGAAAGAGCGAAATAAAGAGGGCAAAATCAATTTAGGTTCCCTTGTCACTTCCTGATTCCTTAGTGTGTTTTCATCATCCCATTGTCTAATACTTCTTTGGGTCATCTGTTTCTTATTGTGACTTTCCAAAAAGGACAGAAGTTCTATAGATTGCAGGTATCATGAAGGAATATTGTGGGACAACTGCTGGGCATACAAGTGACACTACCCAAGTATGTAGACTCCATTGTCACAAGTTCTCAAGCATTGAACATCAGAATTTGGCTTTTTTTCTCCTTCTTGTGACGAGTCTGAGTACTGCCAGGCATACTTGAAAATCAAGAAGGATGTTTTCATGTTTCCTTAATGATCTAGAAGCACAGTGAACTGGGTACATGTACAAATACCTGTGGTTATGAAGAAAGTCATTGCCTGGCCTTGGCATCAAGGAGGATGGGCTCTGGTGGTGAACTGGCGTTCTTTGACATTCTTAAGAAAGGGTCAAATATGAAAGGAAGTGAGCAGGGATATTTAGCATTGACATTTATCTTATAGGTAATATAATATTCTTCCTTCCTCCATTTTAAGTCTGAAAGATAAGATTTGGCTTAGGGAAGAGCTGTTGAACACATGAAAAGAGCTAGTTATTTCCTTGCCATCAACTAGTCCAAACAAAATAGGTGTGGAATTTTACAAAGCACATTTAAAAGAAATCAGTGCTTTTGAGATACTGACTTTCTAAGATGGAAAACTCCTCTGAACTTCTTTGGCAGCCTTCCCTCAGCCATACACCCTGGCTCTTGAACCTTTCTTCTCTCTAGTAACCACCGTACACTGACTGCTGCCGACACAAAATCTTGTGCCCACTGGGCCATTGGTGGTGTGGCTGACACCTCAACAGAGCCTCACTGACCACAGTCTCATTTGGTTTCTCCCTTGCCAGTTCCTGTCCTGAACTTATAGTTCTGGTGATCTTCACCTCTAACTATTTTTTGAAAACATTTATTTTTCTCTCTCCCCATTAAACCCTCCTATTCCAAGCTACTATGTCTCTACCAGGCTGCTTGCAGAGGGTTCTTCTCAGCTTTAGCGGGTGGTGCTCTGACTCCCTTCTGGTACACAAAAATCATGTTCTGCAGTCGGGGAACTTGGAACACTGCAAATCTTAACATGTGATTCCCCTGCTTAAAAAAAATAAAAATCAAAGGCAGCTTTCCCATTGCTCTTAAGATCAAACTCTGGATATGGCCTCCAAGGCCTTGTCTGGATTGTGCCCTTCCAAACTTTGTGTCCCTAATAATGGTGATTGCTGCCCTTCAACATGGTGAATGTAGACACTCGTGAATATTTGCTGGGTAGAGACATGAATAGTCTCTTGACTATTTCTCAAACGTACTCTTCTCTGCTTCTTCCTCATTTTGCCTTTTGCAATTTATTTTTCTCTCTCTAGAGTGTTTCCTCCCCAGCCTCTGCCTGCCAAAGTCTAACTCATTCTTTAGCCTGAGCTCTCAAATGCCACTGCCTACAAGAATCTTTTCTGCCTCAAGTGCCCTCTTGCTTTCCTGAACTCCCATAGCCTTTACTTATTCCTCTCATTGTGTATAACGTTCCATAATATGGGATAGTTTACCAGATACCTTCTCACTTCTGCTAGGTCATAAGCTCCCAGGGGACAGGCAGCCTGTCTTCCTTTATCTTAGTTTCTTACATGGAGATTCCAAACAAGGGCCTGTGACCAGAACAACCTAAATGTGTGTTCCATTTGCTATTGTCCCTCACATTACTGTTCTAAAATTTGGGACAAGTTTGCAACACTTTTAGTAGGCATAATTTTACTTGAAAAAATTCAGATATCCTTTCTACCAATTAGCTGGAGCTGAGTCAAGGCTACATCTAACCCCCCAGGGTTTGCTTTCTCCAGTTTAGGTAGTTCCTGACAGGTCACATTGTGTCTTGTGCCCGGTCTACTTCCTTTATGTCCTTACTTGCTTGACTGTGGGGAAGACAATTGGGTTTTCAACTGCTGACTGACCTGTCTGCTAATCCCCAAAGAGGAGCTCTATATCTGGTGATCACATAAATGAACAAGCAGAAACAGGGTGGGAAAATTACTTCCCTGTCAGCTCTGTTTTTCTCAAAAAAGATTTGTTATTTCTAATAGATCGGAGGTTTCTGGAAGATGTGGGTGATGGAGCTTCCAGTTCTGTTTATGTGGATGGGGTGGGGAGGACAGTGTGTTTTTTTAAGACTAAGAATGGGATTCTCAAAGGACCTTCTCTAGCTATTTTTGGCAGAGCCTAAGGAAATCTATTTAAAGGGACACTCAAAAGAGGACTACTACATATTTTAAAGCAAACAGGCAACTTAGCACTTTAAATTAATGGAAATACAGGAGAAATCAGAGTGCAACTCTTATTTAGCCCAGCTGCCAGAGCTTCACTTACTTTTAACCCAGGAATTTCTTTGTCTTGTGGCTTTCCAGCCTTTAGAGAATAGGAGAAGGAAAGCTACAGTTCAGTGTAATTTTTTTTTTCTTAAAATTAAAAAAAAATCAACAAAATTCCTGAATTCAGGGAACTAAAACTTTTACATCACCAGAAACGCCCATTCTGAAAGGGGAAATACTTGACTTCAAGCTGTTAGTGCAGTCTTAGAGCTCCTTTGATTTGGTTCTTCTGTTTATTTTGAGTTGTTCCATTGCTGTTTGGGTTAATTTTTTCAATGACTTTCCTGTTTTCTGATGCACCTCTTCTTTTCTGAACCCATGGAGTCCCCTATCAGATTCAGGGAGAAATAAAGGAGGAGGGATGTTATCTTTTCCTTTCTTAGTTGCTCCCCCTCTCCTCTTTATTTCAGGGTATTATGAAAGTTCATTTCATTAACATGAACAACCCTTAGCATACCTTGATATTTTTTCCTTGTCTTTTTTTTGGGGGGAGAGGAGAGTGCTGGGAGAGGCTGGTCTCCTCTCTTATTTCTGATTTTATTTGAATGCATTCTCTTTTTTGCCTAGTGAATCTAGCTAAAGGCTTGTCTGTTTTGTTTAATCTATTAAAAAAAAATAAGATATACGTGACAAAATCCTCCAGCTCTTAGTTTCACTGATCCTTTCTCTTCTCTTCTAGTCTTTCTTTCTTTTATTTTCACTCTGATGATCCCGATTTTTATGCATTGGTTCTGGAAGCAGTTTCGTTCAATGTGTCTCTTTTGGTCTGAGCAGCAGTGGCTAACCAATTCACTGTGTTCTGGGCACAGGAGCCATCTTTTGCCACATCTTTGTATCACAGGCTAGTTTTACCTGTGATGCCGTCTTTCTTTATAAATATATATATATTTTTATTTATGCATATGAGAACTGGAATCTAGGCCAGAGGTACAGGGGATGAGAAGATTTGCCAGAGACAGAGTGAGGAGCAGAAAAGGCAGATCGACTGAAATACACTGCCGAGGGGAGCAGCGAGCAAGACAGGAGAGGTCTGTTATGCCATGTGGGTCAGCTCCCTGGACTGTGATCAGAGTCATGCCTCAATGGCTGAATAGAGCTGAGACTTTTTATTTAAAGATTTATTTAATTATTCATACAAGATCTAGGGTATAGGCCAGAGGTGCCGGGGCAGGAGGGGTGTGAGGAGTCACCAGAGACAGAGTGAGGAACAGAACTGGAAGACTGACTGAAATACACTGCTGAGGGGAGCAGTGGGTGAAGTAGGAAAGGTCTCCTGTGCCATGAGGGTCAGCTCTCTGGCCAGGGATCAAAATGCTGCAGTAGTTGGGGATAGCTTCAGTGCTTTGACTTAACCCTTCGCACCACCAGGGAGGCCCTAGCGCTAAGACTTTAATCCCTGCACCATCAAGGAGGCCCTATGCTTTCTTTCTGACACTGGTTTGCCACCAGTTCTTCACAACTGTTGTGACTCAGTGTGACAGCTGCATTGAGACAACTGGTAGACTGTAAGTAGTTGTAGTTCACCTGCAGGTCAAGGGCATGGTGGTTGAGAGAGAACATCCTGAAGTCAGATTGTCAGGTTTTGTTCTTGTCACTTCTGAAATCTTGCATGATTTTTTTCTCCTCTTTATGCCTCTGTTTCCTCATCTACAAGAGGAGATACATAATTGTATCAGAAATTTTTAAGCTAGCATCAGAATCTCCTGACTTTTTGTCTGTTTCAGCCACCTCTGTGATGATCAGTGTAGCCTCTAACTGGTTTCATGCAGGTGCAGCCTCATGCCCACACCACGTGCTCTCCTGTCTCTTAGCTCCCAACCCTGGGAGGCCCACTATAAAGTGGTAGCCACACATGTAGAATCTGGCAAGGCATTAACAAACTTGGGGAAACCTTTCACCAATGAGAGTTGGGAGGTGGGCATTCCACATAACAGCTATTAGATGGCCTCTAGAAGACAGTCCCATGAGATTGAGAAACTGTTGGTGCTTGGACTCGGCAGTTGCTAGCTTCTCTGCCTCATTCCTCTTGAGAACCCCTAATAAAGTAGTATCCTATAAGCCTTCAACTCAGTCTTTCTGAGGAACCCAAAATAGGAATAATAATAGTACCTACCCTCTTAGAGCTATTGTGAGGATTAAATCAATCCACATAAAACTCTTAGAACAACATATGGCACCTCAGACACCCTCCTTAAATGGAAGCCTTTATAGTTTGTTTGAGAAATCAGAGGATAGAAGGAGGGTAATGGAGCTGTGTCTTCAGGTGAGGGAAAATGAGGGGAATTTTTCAAGCAGTTAAATCAAGAATTTTTCAAGCAGTTAAAAACAAGTCATTCTTACTGGGATGGGAATTTTTTTCCCCCAGTTATGCCATTGACAAGCAGTATCCTTAGGGCTAGATGCCAAAAACTGACCACACATACTTATAACTCTCATCTTCTTAGGAGTGTGTGTGTGTGTGTGTGCATGTGCATTTGCATGTACTGCATGAGCGCATGTGCCTGTGTTTATTTTTCTTTGCTTTTGTTTTCTTGGCAGTTGGTGTGCCTTTTGCTCAGAGGGCCAATGAACCACCTTGTCCTTCCTAAAGAAAAAGGAGGCAACACAGGATTAGTTGATATGCTTGCAGGTCATACCTTACCCCAAGCTTCACACTCTCTTTGAATTTGGGGATCCACTATTCAGATGCCCCATGGAGCAGTACACCTATTTAAGGAACAAGCTGCACACACCCACTTCTAGGGGATGTTAGCCACTACTCACGCTCACCCTCCTGCCTCTTGGTATCACAAGGCTGATTTCATCTCAGAAGCAACTGTCTTTGCTGCAGTTTAATAACTCTTAATTTCCTGGTGGGGGAACTACACGTTCTATCACGAAGACTCATCTTAGTCTGCGTGGTCTGGAAATTTCCAATCGTCTTTATAATCTACAAATGTTTCTCTTTGTGGGAAAATCTGACTTTCCTTCTGTTTTGTACAGTTTGACTGCCCCCTTAGATGCCCTTCCAGATTAAACATTACCATCCACTGTTAAAATGGTTCTCTTTGCCCCTTAGCACAGTCTTCAAATGGATTTCCCTCCCTGAGTTACTGGCATCTTTATTGAGATGTTATCTACACTTTAGGGAAAGTTGTACATGTGTTCAACTTCATTCTGTCTTGGTAGCAATTTTAAGTCAAAAGAGGGTTTGAGGAAATGTTCTCATGATTTGAAGTCCTGTTTTCTCACATGTACCATTTGACATCTTGGCTTAGTGTTTCCAGTTGAGTACTGTAGGTGTAAATCATTATTTCTTTGTTCTGTGCAGAGGAACCCAGGATGTTTGATTTATTGGTATATTGCAAGTAGTTCTTGCTCTGAATTGAAGGTACACAGGATTTGATAAAACAGAATCACCCCTTTATTAAAACCAGACTTTCAGTGAGAAAACAGGGTAGCAACAGGTCTCAAGAAAGAGTTGTTATTTAAGGAACAGAAGTCATCTGAGCTAATTAAATTAGAAGGAGGGAATGTATTTGAAGTCTTCTGGGTCAGTCACATTACTGAAAGTAGAGATGAACCATCAGTCATCAGAAAGCAATCTCAAGGATCCTGAGGTACCTGGCATCCTGCTGCATTTCCCTAGGCCATTCATCCTTCTTTCCATAATGGTTACCTCAGATCTGTCTTCCTATTTCACTTAGAAATTCACTTGATACACTGAGAAGAGGACTTCTACCAGTTGTCACTCCCATATCCACACCTATGTCTTTGTTTCTACCTTATCCCAATATGTGAGAAAGGACCAGTCAGCATTCCGAGTAAAGGTAGTCACTGGGGCACTGGGCCCCATTCCTAACTGTATCTGCAAGGCTTGCCCTTTAACATTTCTGTGTTGAATCTTTTCTACTAGCACAATCTAATTTCTGTGATTCTTTATAAATAAAAACCAAAAATAACAAAAACATTTCTCAATACTTTATTGCCTTCAAGATATCATTTCATTTCTCTGTGCTCCTCTCAGTGGAACATCTCAGATGTTGTGCTTGCTGTCCCCATATTCTCTCCTCCCTTTGACCATCAGACTCTCGTACCCATTCTTCCAATGAAACGCCTCTTGTCACTGTTGCCTGATGACTTTGTGTTGCTAAATCAATTGCAGACTTCCCATCCCTCCTCCCTGGGATTCTTCATTTGGCTTCCAGGACAACCTCCTACCTTCCTGACAGCTCCTTTTCAGTCTCCTTTGCTATGCCTAGAGCTCTGTCCTTCAGTTCTTAGACATGATCTACAGTCCTCTGTCTTCCCCAATGAGGTCTTGCTCTGAAATTGTAGTCTGTCGCTCCTTTGCTCCTACCCACCAGCACTGCTGATTTTTTTTTCCATACCACATAGCATTTGTCTAATGTACTATATATTTGACTTGTTTGTTTCCTTCTCACTGAGAAGGAAGCTGTGTGTCCTTTACTCTGCTGTATTTCTGGTACTTAGAACATTGTTTTGCACTAGAAGGAGGCACTAAATATATGTGTTTTGATAATAAATGAAATAAAGGGTAGAAATTGTCTCAGCTCCAGCCACATTTGTCCTCTAGTCATTCCATTGCAGGTTAACACCCCTAGTAAAACGGAGTTACTGTAATGACCTTACTTGGGCAGTGCACCCATTTCAGTGGTGAGGGGGTAGTGGTGAATTCAATTAATGTTCTTCTTAGGACCACATCGAACCGGAGAGGGACAGCCCAAGGATAGAGTTGATGCCTTCATTTATGAGGTATTCATAAGAGTCCTGTTTATAATTCTCTGCCTTCAAGATTCTAGATTTTATATTAAAGCTTCAGACCTTGAGACCTATATTAGCACTACAATTGAACTTAAAAGTGCCTGGATAGCCTCACTATACATCATATATGAAAGTTGGGATCATAATATAAAGATAAAGCAACAGTAAAGAGCATTCAGATATTTCTGTAATGCCTGATTTTACAACTCAATTCCCCAGGCTAGATTCTGTTTTACAAAAGCATGGTAGCAAGTCTTCAGACATACCCTGGACTCAGACTCATCTCCAGGGATGTTTTATGGAGTAAAGTACTAGTTTGGTTCATTAGTCCCCGGAACTGGACACATTTAAACATGTTGCCTTTACTTACCAAGTGCACAGTGGGATCCCATTTCAAGCATGTTTCTCAGTCTAGCTGGCTAGACTGAAAGATTGAAAGATAACCAGGTTGTTTTGCTGTGTTAAAAACTATACTTCTCACTAGAACTGCCACTTCAACTGTTTTGCATGCCAGATAGAGATGAGCTTCCTTTCCAAAACTGTTGCTTGTCCCACAGGGTCATTCTCCCTAGACCTAGCCAGATGGTCAGTGAAACAGAGAACACTGGCAAACTCATAGGTTATTCCTGCCTTGTCATGTCATTCATGTGTTGTGACTCTTGCCATGAATAGACCTTTCAGAAATTGTTTTAGTCATAGTTAGATCTGATCTTACTCAGCTGAAACTTAAGGCAAACTTTATGCAAATTTCTTACTGCTTTCTGCTCCTTCTAATGTTCCCCTTAAGGGGACTGGGAGAATCCAAAATTAAATTCCTAATAAGCTGACCCATAAAGGACCCAGAATAGCATTGTATGTTAAAATAAAGCACTTTTGGTTGCAAAAATTTTAAGTTACATGTCTGTTACCCATCAGGGACACTATCCTTGTAGCCCTGCACTCTTTGGGATTCAGCAGCCTGTTTAAAACTATGCTCTCTGGTGTTGATGATCAGGAACATTTCTGATGAAGCTGACATGGAGAGAGCTGGCCCAAAATAAAGAAATGGAATGGCTGGGTTGGCATCATTCATGTCAGCACGTATTAATTTATTGAGAACCTGCTGTGGACAGGGCACTGACTTTCCAAAATCCCTAATTATATGTTTCTGTTAGGTGATAGAAGAGGGATGTGGCCCAACAGGCAAGAGGTTCTAACCCTGAGTTTTAACAAACTCACTTCATGTATGATTTAATAAGGGCCTTAGGTTACTTCATCCACAAAATGAGGGACATTATTTTTGTGTCTTTTTTTCCCCCAAAGTATACATACAATACAATTAAGGAAAGCAGATTTTCTCTGTTTTCCTAGCTTAACTGTTGTTTTCCCTAGATGCTTTGGTTTTCTTCTCTTTGCTTCTTTATTTTTGAATTTTTATAAAATAACCATGTGTGCTATTTAAAAAGTTATAATTATTTTTAATGAGTGGAGCAGACTCTGATTCTGAGCTCCTTTTAACTTAGATGTGTGTATGAGTTTATGTAGCAAGAATGGTTAGGATAGGACAGGACAGTCAATCCTCCTGTAGTCCACGCAGAATCCCTTTTGTCTGCTTTTGCTGCCCGTCTTTTGTCTGCTTCTCTGCTCATTTGCATTTCTGTCTTAGAATAGGCAGCAGTGAGAAATACAACCAGAGAGCAATGCTAGAGACAATTGTAAAATTAATGTGAAAAGGTTCGTTTTTTTATTCCCTCAGCTAAAATTACTGCTGACTTTTAACTGTATCTTCTTTTTTTCCTTCCTTAATGATAGTTAATTGAATACAAGCTATATAATTATGGTAGAGCTGGTTTAAAATTTTTAAAGTAACAGCAGAAAACAGCAGGTTTTGTTTCTTTGTTGCTTCTTTTTGTCCTATTTCCAGGTACTGTCAGGGACTACTGACTTTTTATTCATCATAGACCCCTCTCCTCTTCTGCTATGTCTCTTTCAGCCTGTCTGGTATCTCAGCTTTTCCCACCTACCTCTCCTGCCTAGATCTGCTAGAGTGTGGCTTAGAAAAACCGGCTATTGTTTTTTTTCATTGCCCACCAGCTCAAAATGGTTGTTGAAATTTTCAAATAGTTGAAAAAAATCAAAAGAATACTATTTCATGAAATTCAGATTTCAGTTTTCATAACTTTTGTCCAAACAAAAGCATCCTTCTTTAGTTACATATTATCTTTGCCAGCTTCCTCTTTACAATGAACAGCTAAGAAGTTGCAAGAGGAACCTGGTGGCCTTCTAAGCCTGAAATATTTGTTGTATGATCTTTTAAGAAAACAGGTCTGCCAGCTCTGTGTAAGAGATTCCTCTTCTATCAATGTCTTCAAACTAAGGCCCGTTTGACTGTGCTAACTCATTCAGTAGATATTTATCAAGTGAGTCCAGTGTGCCGGATACAGTGCTAGATGCAGGTAACAAAGGTGGACATGATGCTTTCCGTGTCAGTAGGAACTCACAGTGTAGAAGGGAGCAAGGACACGTTCACAGGTAAATAACAGCACAGAGCTGTGTGCTGGTTCCAGGTGTGAATTAGGTTCTGTGTAAACTCTGAAATGGAGCTCTGACTGGTTAGGAAGGCAGGAGGAGGGGTTATCATTACATAAAAGATAACAAAATTTTAATAGCTTAAAGCTGCATCATTATACATTGGTTATTTTTAATTATATCACTAGAATTGTTGCCTTTGAGTACACCATTACCTGGGACTAGACCTGACATAATTTTTACAAGCATGCCTGTAACATTTCAGTTGCACATAAAAATTATTGCTCTATTACAGGATCAACATTTTGTAGAGCTTTATAAGTGAACATTGTATGGGATCATCAAAATACAAAATTTCTTTTGAGTCACTATTAGCTATTCACTTGTGACCAAAGGGCAATAGACATTTTATTAAAATTGCAGTTTTCATTGCTTTATTTTTAGGTGTTTTTCAGACATTTTAAAAGGCTGAGTTACTTTGCTATTTGTATAAAAAGGATATCACTGAGCCCCATTTAAGATCTTCTGAATCACAATGTTGGGGGGTTGGGAAAGGAGGGCAGGGACTTAAGTTTAATGAGCTTCCTTCCAAGTGATTTCCAACTACTCTAAAATCTGAGAATTACTACTAAAGATAATATTAATTAAAGATATATTTTAAAAGTTACTGAGTTTTATTTTTTGAACTATATTTTTTTCCTATTATTTGCTATAAGCCCCCGAAATATGTGAATGAAGCCTTTGAAGTTCCCCAAGATAATGTGAAGAAATTCTAATTTCCCAAAACATGCCCTCTCTCCCTTTTCTCTCTTTTTTTTTAATTTGAGGAAAACACAAAAATCATTTGGAATATGTATTTATACATTTGGGATATATACATTTTGCTATAATTATGTATGTATGTACATATATATACACACACATATATTTATGGCAATTAACATCACATTTGTTCTCTCTCTAAGCAAACATCTTTTGGCCCCTCCCAGCTCAATTCCTTTTGCCCTAGTGGAAAGTTAGCATTTTGAATTTTAGTATATATTTTAAGAACTATTTTTGATACTTAAAATGGATTTGGGGGGACCAACCATAGACATCTGGTACTTGTGTGTCTCGTAATTTCCACAAATCAGCATATTGTCATCTTTCATCTTATATTTTTCACTGTTTTATCTTATTGAGAATAAATGCTAGGGCCTCCCTGGTGGCACAGTGGGTTAAGCAATGCACTATGAAGCAAACCGCAGCCACTGCAGCAGAGTTTGAGTTTGATCCCTGCCGATCCCTGCTGCCAGCCAGGGAGGGGGACCCATATGGCGAGGCAGACCTCTCCTGCCATGCTCACTGCTCCCCTCAGCAGTGTGCTTCAGTCAATCTGCCTGTTCTGTTCCCAGCTCTGTCTCTGGTGAATCCTCTCACCTCCCTGGACTCTGGCCTGTACCCCAGCTCTTATATGCATAATTTAATAATAAAATCTTTTTTAAAAAAGAGATAAATGCTAGCTCATTCTCTTAATTCTATGTAGATAAACCACATATTATTTCTATATTTCCCTACTGAGAGACACTTCTAGTTCCTAATTTTTTACCATTATAAACAGTGCTACAGGGACTTCCTTGCTGACATCATCTGACTGTGTTTTTTGTAGATTTTATATTTAGTTGTGAAATTGCAGGGATACTCCCAGATTCTTCATAATGACTGAATTGCTTTATATGCTGGGCATACTTTCTAGTTGTTACAATCAATTGATCTACATACAGAATACTTCAGACAGCATGTCTCATGACCCCAGTTGTGCTCTGAGTTCTTAGAATGCACTAAGTTTATGGGAACTGGTACATCACCATCTGACCTAAACGGTAAAAGATTTAAGCAGAAGTTAACTGGGCTATAGAAGTTGGGTAGAGGTGGCAGAATGGAGGCCTAGAATATCATGGTAGAAAAAAGAACCAAGAAATCAGAGGGATGAACCTTTTCATGGGATTCTGGACTGATCTTGAACCACCCAGAGAGATCTGACATAGAAATACCTCAGCACCTGTCTTTCTCATTGCTCTCCCTGGGACTTTGGCAGGATTCTGTGTATTCATAACCAGTGCCACAAGCCTCCATAAAATAGCCGTTGAACCCCAGAGACCAGGCAACAGCAGATACAACTCATTAAAGGCCTCACAGAAGATGACTAGGCTCTGGGGGTGCCTGGCTTAAACAGGTCCCCATGCCTGCAGGAGCATCCTTTTTTGGTTTGCAAAGATAATAAGGCCCTGCCGACATCTTTGTGGAAGTCTTCTTTGAGGATGAATATGAAATTTCTGACTGGTGTGAGGAATTTTTAAAAGAAACTATGCAATCAAAGAGAAATCTGTCTTTGGGTCTGTGCAGTCATCTGAACCACCACAGGGGTCTAAGACCAGGAACACTCACTTCTCTGTGGCTTCTCTGTAACAGTCTAGCTGTTAGCCCCCAAGCTGTTGTCTGCTGGGGTGCAGGCTGAACACGCCTCGCCCAGGCTGGTTGCCAGGAATTTCCATAAATCTTTGACTGCCTCTTACAAGCTAGCTTTTGCTGCTAGCTTGTGGTCCAGTTGACTCTGCGTGCCCTCAAGTATGTTCTCCCACCATTAACACCTAAGTACTGTTTCCTACATCCCATGACTAGACTGGAAGTGGAAAGAAGGAAGCTAATGAAAAGAGAAAGAAAAATCCTAACAAAAACTAGGCTTGTGCCTTATCCAGCCAATAACATTTTGGTGAACTCAACATAAAATGTTTACCTTCAGGTAAAGTAAACTGGCACATCAAGGTGATACGTCTGGATTGAGAATGGGTAAACATTTTATATAGGACACAAGGACCTGCAACAAGTCTGAGAATGAGACTTGCATCTTTAGTACTTGTTTAAATTTTGCAACTTAAAACTTACAGAGGTGCTCACTCTCAGACTTGTTACAGGTCATTTTCTCCTTAAGTCCTGCTCCCCAGGCCTCTCTCTTCAACCTTGTCCTTGCCCTGGCAAGGTTTAAGTTCCCTTCTGGGACTTTTTGTCAGCGTGCAGATCTAGGAAGGCCTCAGCTGTGGGCAGTTGTTGACAGTGATAGAGAATACAGAACTTGAGTCTGTCGTTAGATTGCCATCTCAGATTACATCTGGAATTGTATAATCATCCATGGGAAAAGGGGTATTTCAGATGCAGAGAACTTTTCAGGAATGTGTCTGTTGCAGCTTAGCATGTGTAATTGAAAATTGCCCTCTCTTCTCCCCCTCCCCCCCAATTATATCAGTAATTGAAAGCTGGCTCTGAGTATTACTGTGGCAAAATAGAAACAGGTGGGTTGGTTTGCTGAGAAACTGGAAAAGCAACTTTAGAGACTTTCACAGCATCTGGGCTTCTTAAGCACTTAGTCCATGGCTGGCTGGTGGAACAGGTGGCTGTGCTGGATCCATTTAAGCAAACCAGTAGTAATACAAGAAATTTACATGGCTTTTTTGTTTCAAGGAACCAGTCCTCCAGTCATGCACATTAACTTCTCATCATGCTCTGCTAAATTGGACCCCAAAGCTAATTTCCATGGAAAAGGTCCTGGGATTATCAAATGATCTTGTCACCAGTTTAACTTTTCCTGGGTTTGTCATAACCAGTCCTGCAGAAGATCTTTTTTTCCATTTTTTAACTTTTCCTTGTTGGGAGTATGAAGAAGCTTAGCCATATCTGAGTGAAGTCAGTTTGGGAAGAGCAGAGATTGGAGGGCACAGGGAATTCATGTAGTTGGACCACAAAACATGTTAGGTGGGGTTAAGACTATTTATTTTTTCTTTTTCCTGACCTTCTGCAAAGTAAGTACGTTCTCTTTTTGAGCATGCCACAGCAGAAAACTGGCTTCCACCTGTCTTTCCCTTTTGAGATCTTATCCTTGCATACTTGGAAGCACCTTTGCTTGCTGGCTTTCTCTTTAGCCTTTGCTACTAGGCAAAGGCTCTTCAATCTTTGCGCTTAGCATGGGAAAAGGCAGATGGGGAGATCACCCAGGAAGCTGGGTTTGCTGTTTCATAGTTAATAGTGCTGTGTAGCTAATTTGATTATCACATTTAACTGAAAACACCTGCAGGGTCTGCCAGACATAGTGCACCCAGCTTGGTGTCTTGGGCCCCATACAAATTCTTCTCACTCTTAGGCTAGATTAAATGAATGCGTTTTTAAACCTAAGGGCCTTAGGGGCCTTGCTCAGACCTCAGAGCAAATTGTGTGTGTATTTCCTTGGGATAGACTAAGGCTACACAGAGTACCTGTTTGGCTTTGGACTCATTTCCCTTTAGCCCTCACCTGGCAGTGCTTATGGGCATCATTCCAGTGGTGCAGCATGTCTAGGGAAAAGGAGCTCTTTGTAGACTTTGCAGGATCTGCACAGAATCTCCAGATCGAAGGTGAGATACACAATCCTCTTTGTGCCCCAAGTCTAAGCATTAAGTGTCTCACATTGTTTTTTTCCCATCTGAAAGACCAAGTCATCTGTTACTTACCTTCAGGTCACCTGGATGGGGAAATTTGAATGTGGAAACTTAGGTGTGTTACCTGGGTCTGACTACCTACTTGAACATGCATTCAGAAGGCCATTCCAGAAGGGAACCCATCTGTAGCCCATAGGGTGGGAGTGGGCCTGGCTTATACAGGGCTGCTAGGATCCTTTCACTTATACCTTCTTTAAATATTGGGGTACATGTTATATGCTAAACTAGGCATGGATATTCTAATCACTGCATGATATAGCAGTGATCTAGACAAAGTCCCTTCTCTCCTAGAACCTAAATTTTAATGGGTAGAGTAGCAGATATTCACAAGTACTCTTTGAGCTCCTACTTCCACGTGTACTGTGAATACAGCAGTGAGGTGTTTGTTTTAATTATGCTATAATTAGTCTATATAATATAGACTGCAAGATAATTTCAGGAAGTGTTCAGTGCTCTTAGGTAAGGGTAAGCAATTTGACTGGGAGTGTGTAAAGAAATGTTGGGTCAGATGGGCTGAGGATGCCTCTTCCAGGGGTGTTGTGTAAATCTCTTAAATGAAGTTCAAGAGTAAAGTCGCAAAATCACATGAAAAGTTAACAGGACGACTCTTTGAGGCTGAGAGAACACTTTGAACTCCATTCTAATTGTAATGGGAAATGTGAAGGTTTCTGAGTGGGTGAGTGACATGATCTGTTTCTGTTCATGTTTTTGCCAAGATCGCTCTCTTGCTCTCTGTAGAATGAACCCAGTGGGAACGAGACTGGAGTCAGGGAGATCAATTAGGAGGTTATTCAGTAGCCTAGATGAAAGAGATTGGAGGTTTGGACGAGGATGGTAGTGTTGGAAGTGGTGAGAAGTATTCAAATTTCTAATACACTCTGAAGATGGAGCCAACAGGATTGACTGTTGGCATGGCGGAATTCAGGATGACTCCTGGATTTGTGGCCATCTGCAGGGAAGAAAGGGAGGTCTAGTTTTGTTCATTGGGGGGTGGGGTGTCAAGAATAACAGTATCAAGAGTTCTATTTATCTCAGCCTATATATGAATTTTCTTTTGCTATGTCAATGCAGGACTGATAAGATCACTGGGGACAGGTCTGATCCTCAATACAATGATTATGTCACCCTGGAAGTGTTAGGAGAAATTCCTTCAGGGTGACTGAACTGAGTATTCTCTCTGAACTGTTACTGGAATATGCAGCTCTGATGACTGTTCCCATCCAGGGAGAAAAAAAGTTCCCATCACTATTTTTCTCTGCTCCATACTTAAGAAGAATAAGAATTTATGACCAAGAATTTGTGAACAATGTAAAATCTTTGCATCTGTTAGTGACATCCTTAGTGTCAAATGCTTTCAGTATTCACTATCTACTATCATTATAGAAATCTTGAAAAGCAGATATTTCAAATTTTAACTTACAGAGGAGAATATTGAGATTGAATGAGCTATATAACTTGCCCAAAGCCAAACTGGTACCAGGTTTCAAAGTCAGGATTTATGCCCATATCCTTCTTTGAGTTCTAAGCTGACTAGCACTTAAGTGTTAATTATAGATTTGAAATCAAAATGATGGCAGTGGGTATGTAGCTCCCTTTAAGTAGACCTCTCCTCTAGCATATTTTATTTCCTTTTGAATGTGGTAAAACAAATTATTCCTTTTCAAATCAGTAAACTCTTCAGTGATGTTTCCTCTAGTTTCTGTTTAAATGATTTTTCTTTTTTATGGAATTTGCCAAGTTTTGATGAATTTTTAAAATGTAGGGGGAAAAGTTGATATTGCTTATCTTTATTTGGGCATTCATAGCTAAGTATTTTATTAATAGCTAAATATATTCTTAAGGTAGAAGGCCTAATTGTTTAGTGTACATTTTTATGGGCCACACTAGTAAGTTATAGTTATTGAGATTAAGAGTTATTGAGGCCTCCCTGGTAGCACAAGGAGTTAAAGTAGAAGCACTGTGAAGCTATCTGCCTGCCGCCACTGCAGCACAAGTTCAAACCCCCTCCACGTAGCTGACCTGCACTGCACAGCAGACCTCTCCTGTCTTGCCTGCTGCTCCCCTTCCCTCAGCACTGGATTTTAGTCTGTCCACCTGTACTGCTCCCCATTCTGTCTCTGGTGAATCCCCTCACCCCCTGCACCTCTGGTCTGTACCCCCAGATCTTATATGCATAAATAAATAAATCTTTTTTTAAAAAAAGTTTAAGAATTGTTGAGAGTAAGAATCTACAGAGTATACTGGCCAGTGGAAGGCAGTCCTTAATGTCCTTTGGGGAAAAGAAAGCTGGTATTTATTTTTTCTTTTTTCTTTCCCCATTTAGTCACAGGCTACATTGTTTTCTAGATGTGATAAAGTTTACATTATTAGTATTAGTGATCTAGGTCACTGGCAGTAGCCATCTTTCTTCACCATTTAAGAAATATAGTTGACCCTTAAAGAATGTGGGGAATAAGAGTGCCATACCCCGTACCCCCCCACCTCTCACCCCCCCACCATATTTGGAAATCCAGGTATCACTTACAGTTGACCTTTTGACCTTCTGTATATCTGGGGTTTCTACATTCTTGGTTTCAGCCAATCCAGATGGTAGAATTCGGGGATATGGAATTCATGGATAAAAAAAAAATCCATGTATAAGTGGACTGGACAGTTCAAATACATATTTTTCAAGGGTCATGTGTCCTTCTAATATCATGATTTCATTTCTATCTCACATGTACACTGCAGTAAGAGGCCCAACAATCAGTTTTTACTGATCAGATTTATTCGTATCTTCCTTTCTCTCCTCTCCACTTGGATATTCCTTGTGTGTTGATGGGAGATAGATTTTTATTTATCTGAATATCCCTACTGCTAGCCTGTCAGTCCCATCAGGAGGAACACAGTAAATATTTTAATGAGAGTTAACCCTTTAAGTTCACTTCTTAACTCAGATTCAATGTATCTTTATCCTATCTTATGTGTTAGATTTCTCTCTCAGTGTGAACCTGTATCTCTAAAACATAGTATTGTAAACCAATGCTACCTCAATTAAAAAATTTAATAAATAGAATATAATGTAATAATCCTTGTATTTAAATAGAAATATTTATTCGATTGATGTATAATGTAATTATGAATAGTTAGGTGTTGTCTACCATCATTTTGTTTTCTTGTTACTTATATTCTTTGTTTCTAAATATTTTCTTACTGTTTTCTATTGTATTCATTAAATATTTTTGTTTATCTTCTATCAAAAAGAAGGATTCATTTCTCTCATGCAAAGGCCTTGAGATACTTCATTTTAAGAGAACCAACTCTAAGTCATTAGACATGAAAAAATTACAGTGTGATTTTAGAGCACAAAGTATTTTCCAAGATAAGACCCTTTAGCTTTTTCCATCTCCACTGTATCGAAGGTATTTAGGTATATCCAGCCATGCCTGCTGTTGACATTTATGCCTTGCCACCAGCCCAATCTGTGTAGATGCACAAAAAATATAATGAAAACTGTAATTGAGTGGGAATTGAACCGTGTGAAAAAGATTTTCCTTTAATAACCTGATAAGGAATAGATTAATTTTGAAGATTTGGGATCACATCATGGAGACAGTATTCCCCATCATTAGAACTC
The DNA here is from genome assembly GCA_019455555.1 of Galemys pyrenaicus. Lineage (NCBI taxonomy): Eukaryota > Metazoa > Chordata > Mammalia > Eulipotyphla > Talpidae > Galemys > Galemys pyrenaicus. Next base: position 2,754,030 of record JAGFMF010012132.1, on the reverse strand, counting down.
TACCCCATGTTAAAAACTTAAAAATAAGTTTCTTCATGATAGTCAATAAAATTTGGGTTATGGATTCTCAGCTATCTATGCTGATTGATTTGCAATGGCTCAAAGAAAAAATTGGAATTCATGGAAATGTTTTTCACTTGTTTTTGCTCCCTTGAGTGGAATGCATGGGATTTTTATGGCAAATTTGGTGGGTGGGTAGGTGAAGGATTATAATCTGAATTCTGCAGATTTGGAGAGAAAGATGTTTGTTACCAAAAGGAAGTCCTGCCCTTTTCACTGGCCTACTTAAAGCCAAAATCTGCCCTCTTCAGCATGGTCTACTAAGACATGCTTGATCTGGAATCTGTTTCCTCTCTAGCCTTGTCTTTCTTCACTCCATGCCAAAGACCTGATGTTTGGGGACAATCTGTGGTCTCCACAGATTGGCATGCCCCTCTGCTTTTGCTTATGCCAATATCACCATCTGAAATGTTTTATGCACAGGTAGAATTTTCTGTCTTCCCCCTGTGTATTGTGTATACTGTGATCACACCTCTAAAACAGTTTATTTCATTTTTTTTCCCTTCCTTTCTGTTATAGGACAAGATTCTTGATCACAGATCCAGTGTGTGTTTGGTTTGATGTAGGTGTTTCACTGAGCATCATTAGTGGGAGAGATGGGAGAGACATTTACCAGATAGTCCAATAGATATATGCAATTACCAACTGTATGGCACAGTACAAGGACCATTCCTAATTGGGAGATGAGGAAGGAAGGTTGAACTAAGATCTAAGGGAGTAGTAGAAGATAGTTAGATAAAGGTGAATGACGTGAGGGTAGAGAGTCCCAGATAATGACTTGTGTGAAGGTGAATGGTATAGTTGGAATACTAGGGGAAGAGGCCAAGGTTTGAGATTAACATAGGAGAACTAGGCAGGTGCAAATATATAATTGTGCATAATGAATAATATCTGAGCTTCATAGCTAGACAGGCAGTCCAGAAAGCCACTGACCAGACTCAGATTCAAGCTGTCTCATACTTTGAGGTTAGGGATGGCAGATATATTAAAGAACATTTTTTGAACTAAGTATCTATATGTTTCAGTTGATTTGAAGTGATAAAAGTTGGTTGAGGATTTCCAAACTAAGAATGATTTGTGGACACAAGAGAGCTGACCTCATTCACCAGAAGATCTCCTAAATTTGAATTCAGTGGAAACCATTTTTAACTGCTGAAGCTGTCTTTTACTTTTTTTTTTAATTATTTTTTGTAATATTTAAGTGGCTTTAGCTATACTTGTCCCTATTATACGTGGAATCTTTCAGCTTCTAAAAGCAGATTGGTAGGTGCTCATCAATGATTTCCACAAAGAAAGTTCTTGCTTTCCTTCTTGTCTTTGATTGTCAGAGCTGGCCATTTGAACCTGGACACAACCATTCAGAACACTAGAAAACACTAGTCTTTTCTGGCATTGTTGAACTAACACAAATCTGTTGCCTGTCATTTATGTGGAATTTTGACTGTGGAGAAAAAACTTGGCTCCCCATCTTTATTTTTCATTTGTCATACAAATAACTTTTGCCAATATTTCTAGATCCATGAAGTGATGAAAAGTAACCAGTTCCCTCAAAGAGTGATAAAACCTAAGTCTGGGTTTCCCTTGACCTTAGATGTTACTCTAGAGTTGATTAGCTGGAGACTGAGCCAGTCTTCCTTGTACTAATCAGGATATTTCCTGCTCTTCCTAGCACCTGAGGTTGCTGCTAACATGCTTCCGATATGAGTTCTCTTCTCCAGTCTAATCAGCATTGTGATTGTTCCCCCTTATTGGTTCCAAAGTATTATATATTTTTGTTCCTTAGGTAAAATTCACATAACATAAACCAACCAGATTTTAGCACACAATGCAGTGGTATTTTAGTACTTTGAACATGTTATGTAGTCATCACCTCTATGTAATTGCAAGACATTTTCTTGCCCCCCACCCACCGAAGGAAACCCTATAAATAGTACTATAACTTTTCAGATTCAGTATCTTTTTGCACACTTAAAAATTATTAGGGACTCCAGCAACCTTTGCTTATTAGTGGATTATATCTATTGATACTGAAAATACTAGAAATGGGAACTGAAAACATTTTTTAAAATTTAATTTTAATCCATTTAATGTCATTATGTTACATTTTTATAAATCTCATTTCTGAGTTACTCAAATAGAAGATATTTAGATCACAATATCTTCATTCAGTCTGTGGTAAATATATTTTGTTATCAAAGAAGATGAAAAAATGTCAGGCCACACACATAGATATAGTTGAAAAATAAAAATATTTTTAATAGCCTTTTCAGATAATTTTTGGGTATTCTTTTTTGTTATTACACCAAAATTTAGTGGTAATTTTTAAAAGTTTATTGCAGCAAGGAAAATGAAATAATACTTATAAACTTTTCATACATAATTATATTAAAATCTGCTGGTCTGTTTTGTAGTTTTAATAGATCTATTATGCATGATTTTTTAAAAAAAAATATATTGGTCATTTGGAAAATATCGGGTCACTGACTTATGAAGACCTTCTTATGTGGAAAATTTCATCACCCAATATTTTTAAAAAACATTTTTATTGTTGCCACTAATCTCACTTTTGAAAATAAAGTAATTATTGGGAGGCTGTCAAGTTCATGGAGGCAGAACCAAGTTTTCAAAAATTATATATTTTTACTTGAGGAGAATGAATTTATTGTTGCAACAAATACTGTCACTTGTTTTCCTTGAAGTGACAGACTCACTTGGTCTATTTTTGAGAAAATATCTGCCAAATACCCAAGTCTAAATAACCGTAGTTTGACAGTTCTCTCAAGTTAAAATGGAGTTTTTGAAAAAAGAAGGTAGCTTAGTTGCAACTCAAACAAGTATCCAGCTGCTCTCCCACAGGTTGATTTTGATACACAGCAGAGATGCAGTATGCATTTTTCCTATCTTATTAACAATATAAAAAAGGGTCAAAATTTAATAAAATTAACATATTTTACTGTTTTATCAAGGGTATTTTAAAGTAAAACTGGACTACTTCTTGTTTTAGTTCAACCTGTGAGTGTGTGGTGGTTTAGAATACAGTTACTGTTGCTGTAGCTTTGACTCACTATTGTTTCTGCATCTTATGGAATCCCTGACAAGGTGTGCGAAAGTACCCACGAGTCCATGGACCAGGTTTTGAGAGTGAGTGTCCTGCTAAAATAGAAATCATGGAGAGCATTCTAATAGGTACATTCATTCCAGTCCCCTCTTCATAGGAGTACACTGACTACTCTCAGGTAATTTCCCCATGGGTATATTAAAGCATATTTACCTGATTCTCTAGAAGGACTATCTTAAAATTTAACAAGCTTTTTCAAAGCAGAAGTAACTTGAAAATTGTCCCTATGTCTCTTATAGATATCTAAATTTGTTTTTATTCATATAAGAACTGTAAATAGTAGTAAATAAGCAAAAGTTAATCAATAATTAGGGCCTGCTGACAGTGTAGCCATACCAGGTAGATGGGGGTAAGGGTTGAGAGCAGAGGAATGTAAAGTCATAAATTTCAGTTCATTTGAGTTATAAAATCATGTGGGAATGGAGATGAGACCTGGAGATTACTTGAAGGTAGAAGGAGTTGAAACTGAGATCTCTGCTTGCACAGGGAGCCTTCTTGGAAGGCTTCACCCTCATTGAAAATATGGACTAGATTAAAAATACAGATTTAAAAGATCTTTCCAGCACAAGGTACAATACAGAATTAAAAAAAAAATTCAGCCTGGTATCTGCAAGAAAATTTATATTCAAAATTGTTCTGCCTATATCACTAAGTGGTACACATTGAATACTGGCTATAGAACATGTACTCATATTGTGCCTAGGATTTCCATAAATGAAATACCTCTGTAGATTATTTCCTTGAGTTATATAACTTTGAACCTATCTGTTATCTACTAGAGCCAGTGGAGGCAATTTACTGGAATATCAAAACCCATGAACTTCAAATAATAACACAATAATAGAAAAATCCTACAGGGACCATAAAGTGAATACATTTAAAATTAAATAAAATAATTATAAATACAAAGGAGGGTTTAAAATCAAAATAACAGGAAGAGTTAGAAGAACTTACTGAAATAAAAAAAATTGAAATTTAAAACTCAGTTGATAAATATCAGAGTAAAACAAAGCTGGTGAGAGACTTGATGAACAGGAAGATAGAGCTTTAAAAATTGCCAGAAAGCAGGTCAGAGAAATAATGAAATAGAAAATATTTGAAAAGACTTGGAAGACAAAATAAGAAGGTTTAGAGTTTGTCTATGAAGTGAAACTGAAGAGAATGGGAAGAGGTAGTATTTGAAGAGGTAATAACTGAGTATTTTCTTCAATTCAGCCAACCAAAACATCAGATTCAGTAATCAAAGCAATTTCTAAAAGGAGAAATAAAACAAGAGTCACATAAATACATATCCTAGAGAAGCTGCAAACACTCTAGACAAAATCTGTAAAGAACTCTTGAAATACCAACAGCTCAACAGCCATGCCCAGATGGCATCAAACAAAAGTGCATGAGCATCATGACACTGGCCTGCCCCTTGCTTCTGAGTCCCAGAGCAATACCAGCAAATTGAATGATACATTCTTCTTCAATTTTTTATTGTGAAGGTGGTTTTAGGCTGACAGCCATTAGCTTTACCTTCTTATAACTGAATATCATTTGTTCTGCTTATCACCTGTCATTTTGGGCTTAATTACTCCAGTTGTCTGGGGAATTAGCCTTTTTTCCTCCTGTCTTGGTTTTGGATATAGAACCTGGTAGGAACTGCTTGGCAGTTGCTTTAGAGGCTTGTTTGGCTTTTGGGACAGGAAGTGAATTTTTTCCAACTTTGATGTGGAATTGACTCCTAAGCAGCTGCTTTGCTGTTTTCTTATGTGAATGGATACCTGTATTTCCATTTCTAGATGTAAATAGAGGCCTGAAGCTGTCTCTCCCTCACTTGGGTAGCTTCCTGGGGCTAGCTAAGTCACAGGCCTGAACACACTGCCCTTTTGGAAAGTCACAGCAATTATGAGTGAATGAGAATGAATGCCGACAGGAGGAGGCATTTATAGAAATAAGAACAATAGAGAAAACCTCTCTCATCCCAGTGTAATACTACTTATTTCGAATTTGGTGCTGCATACCAGCAGGTCTCATGCTGGAAGACTTTGCCTTATGACATACCACCCTATATTTTCCCTTAAGGGAATAGTCCTTCAGTGTATCTTAGCTAAGCCTCCAGACTGTACTCACTCCTTCCTTTGGTTTCAAAAGGGGGATGTTTCTGTCTTTTGGAAATTTTCTCCTTAGCCATCACCATTAGTCTTTTCTCCCTCCCTTCAGCATTTGACCACTCAGTGCTTTGGGTTTGTAAGATCTAATATTCTTCAGAGAATGTCTGTCTTTAATTACTTTTTACTCTTGTTTTCTTTGCCTAAACCAAGCACACATTCCTACCGGCTTCTATTTGGGAAGTGGATTATTATTTTTTTTGCTATTGCTTTAATTGAAATATCCACATTTCAATTTCTGCTGCATGTACTCCCCGGATTTAACTGGACAAGACAGAGAGAGAAGCTGGAGGGAAGGTAGTCAGGAAATATAAAAGCTTTTTATTTTCATAATGGCTTGGAGCATGCCCTTCCTAAGAAGGGGGAAAGCAGCTGCCATGGCAACAAGTTCTAGTTGTGGGGGCAGGAGGGGGCTTTAGTTACTCTGGGAGTACAGGAGTCTGGAGAGCATGGAACAATAACCAGGAGCAGCAATAGCCTCCAGCAGGCTTTTTGCTAGTGATTACTGCCATTTTTCATAATTGAAGCTATATGTTATAGATAGATGAGTAGGTTGGTGGTTGTTTTGCTTCTGAGTAGCCTAGAGAGCTATGAGACAGCAGAACCATGACTCAAGGACACAGGCCTCTAAGCCCCACTCTGTCCCTAACAGACCCTGTTCAGTAGGTGAGGACACTGTCCAGAGACACTGCCCTCCTTTTGGCCCCAGGAGGTCCCATCCAGCCCATGCAAGCCTTCCTCCTCCTCTTCTCTCCCTGCCTCCAGACCTGAGGGTCTGGTACTCCCTCCTGTCATCTGCCTGGTTAGGAATTACGAGAGTGTGACTTTCCTGTCATCTAGAAATGCCACCTCAGTCACTTTTTGAGGGTTACCCTCACAAAGACCTCAACACTGGCTCTTAAACATGCAGATGTGTGCTATTTTTTTTTTTTATTCTTGCCTAGAACAAATCCTTGTCATAGAATTTTGTTCTAGCCCAGCTTGCACTGATCCCCGTAAAGCTGGCAAACAATGCTGTTTTGCTGATTGATGACTTCTGACTGGACCTTAAATTGAGCGATTCGAAATATCAGATTCAGTAGTTAGCAGAAGCTTCCAAAAGGAAAAATAAAACCAAATAGACACACAAATAGTAGAGAAGCTGCAGAACATTCTAGACAGAGAAAAATCTATCAAGAACTCTTGAGTAATAAATGGCCCAACAGCTGTGGTTCACAATTAAAAGTTGGCGTGTAGGACCTTATGGCCTAGTTACACGCTGCCTCTTATATTGCTCACTGAGACTCCTAGGAGATAGACTCTTTCAGTGTCTAGCTCATTGAATACCAGAGCAAGAGCTTGATTCTTATCAAGGCCATAACAGCATTCTCTGCATGCACTCATCAATTCTACCCCTTGAGACTTATGTTTAAATTTGTCCTCCTCTTCCTCCTGCTCCTCCTCCTGCTCCTCCTCCTCTCTTCCTGCTTTGCATACCACTGGCTAGTTTTCAGAACTCTTTACCTCGTGTCCACTTTGTCCTGACAACCTCACTGTGAAGTAGATTAGGGAAGTACTATACTACAATCCTTTTTTGGCCTCTGTGGTAGCCACAGGCATTTATGTGATGCCTTCTAAGAGCCAAGGCAGTTACTAGGATGGATGGGATATATTGAAATCAGTGAGGCTCATTTTTTAAAGTTTGGGTCCTTTCAGGTCTCATGGCTATCAGCTTGAAAGTACCCCTAAAAATTATTTACTAATCACCTGTCCTATCAGGTACTGAGCATACACTGATGAATAAGGAAGATGTGGTCTTTATCTTTTTTTTTTTTTAAAGATTTATTTATTTATACATACAAGAGCTGGGGTACAGGCCAGAGTCCAGGGCGGTAAGAGGATTCACCAGAGACAGAGCGGGAGCAGAACAGGCAGATGGACTGAAACACATTGCTGAGGGGAGCAGCGGGCACAGCAGGAGAGGTCTGCTGCGCCATGTGGGTCCCCTCCCTGGTCGGCAGCAGGCATCAAACTCATGCTGCAGTGGCTGCGGTTTGCTTCATAGTGTGTTGCTTAACCCACTGCGCCACCAGGGAGGCCCCGTGGTCTTTATCTTTATGAACCTTGCAAAGTAGATGAGGGGAAATAAGCATATTCCCCTCTTGGCCTATCTTTTTTGGGGGTTCTAAGTAGACTTTGTTGTGCACCTTCCCCACAAAAGAGCCAGGAAAATTCACCTTTGTTCAATTTCATAAGAGTGGGATTTATTATCTCGATACTATTTTTCTTCCTCATTAGATTTCATGAATGATATATGGGATTATAGACACAGTAAATCCTTACTTTACATCATGGATAGACTCTGGGAAAGTGTGACTTAGGTGGAATGCTATAACAAAACCAACTACTCAATATCATTTTGCTCTATATCAGCTAAGGTTTATTTTTTCTCTTCTTTCTTTTCTTTTTTGCTCATCATGGTCATGACAAAATGATTTTTTTATTTAAATATAGGAATACTGTCATAGATTAGGGCTGTTACTTATTTTTGAAAACATAGAAATCAGGTGCCCTGCTTGCCTTGTCTGTCTTATTATTTACCTATTAATTTTGGTTCACTTTGCTAGACTAATTATTATCAAAAGTCTCTTAATAAAATTACTGGATCTATAAATATTGGGGGGATCAGTGTTGTTACTAAAAAAAGAAATGCCCATTAAAATGAAATAGGTGCATTTTTGTTTACTACTTATTAAATTTTTGAAAATAATGCCTTAGCAGACATACTAAAACTTCCTAGGTAAAAATGTAAGTTGATACAGGTGTCCTGAGTAGCATTTGGTAATGTGTATTGAAGATTATTTATGCACTTTCATTACAGATCCCAACACAAGAGTGTGTCCTTTGCCCCTTAGGAAAGAATTCAGCAGAGATCTCTGGGTATAGTTGAACCAAACTATACCCTATTGAACCAAACTATACCTTATTGAAGATTCATGCACAAGGGAGCCAGTGCTGGAATGGAGAATGTAGCCTGGCTCCTTGAAGGGAGTAGAAAGGGTGGCTCCTTGAGGAGGGGTGGAGGAGATCAGCGTCATAGCTACTTATGGGTTGGGCTGCACTTGGTCATGGGCAGACGGGTTACATTCCAACTGTGTATGTGGATGCTCAACCTGCTCCCTCCAGGAAACTGTGAGATAGTTGTTAGTGGGGATCTAATGCTTTTTGCCTAGCATGGCACCTCATGGTCAGTGTGATGGACCAAATTGTTTGGGCAGGACTAACATCCTATGATTTAGTTCACACTTGTTCAAACAGGACTTGAGGCAACTCATCCTACTGGCCTGCTATTTCTTTTACCAGGCTGACTCACTTTCATCCAGGAAATCCATCTCTGTGAATTTATGCTAGGGAAAGAATGATGTGCAGAAGTATTTAGGCACATAGAAGCTCACTACTGTAAATAAAAATAAACCAGTATTATTGGAAATAAAAAATACTTCCAGTATTATTGGCAATAAAAATTACTGAAACCAATCTGAAAATCCAATAGTAGAAGATTTCTTAAAAATATTATGGATTATCCATACAGTAGAATATTGTGCAAGCATAAATATGTTGAAGAAGACTGTGGATGGCATGTTATAAAAATGCATGCCTGCAAAATGATCCCAGTTTGTTTTAAAATATAACTGAGTGAGTATGTATGAATGTGTCTGTGTGTGTGTGTATGTCTGGAAACCGCATAGGACATAAAGTGTATCCTTAAAATATTATATACATTTTAGCTATTTCTGGTCGGTTGAATTATGGGTGCTTTTAATTTTCTTAGTGCTCTTCTTTTCAGTTGTCCCACAACTGAAACTGGAAACTTCATACTTCAAGTTTTTAAGAAGGGAAAAAATTACATTTTAAAATGGCCACTTTTAAAATGGCCACTATCCTAGAGGACAAATTGGCATCTAGTGACATTAAATTAATTCTGTCGTAAGGAAGAGAGAAATATTTTTTTTTCATGGGTTTACTTGTCTGTATGTGTGGGGTGGGGGGGTCATATGTAGGTTTGTTAAAAGGAATGTCACCCAGGTGGGGGGATGTGTGTGAGCATGTGTGACCAGGTCTCATAGGCTTGTAGGGCCACGACATTGTCAGAGTCACATAGATCTAAACATCCAAACACGCTGCCTGTGCTGGCTGACCAGTGTGGATCACGGCCCGCTCATGCCACATGCACTCTCACCTGGTGTCCTCAGCACAGCTGCAGACATTCTTTTTTCAATAGGTCAGGACAGTGAAGAACTTTTTGTCAGATGGGGCTTAATGAGACAGTAATGTATAGAATTGGTGCACTATTTCTTAAAGCCACTTATTTGTTTTCTTAATAATCAGTTTTTTATCTTTCCATATCACTTCTTGGAAAAATCTCATTTTGATGATGTATGTGAGTATCTGGTGTTTTTATAATGATCTATCTGAATCCTACCCAATCAAATAATAGCATAATTCACTCAATCTTGCTCCTTTTCTCCCCTCAAGTTTCCATATACAGGTCATCATTTTAAAGGCTTACTCTTTGGTTTGTTTCTCACCCTTGTTTAATGATTACTTAACTTTTTACATAACCCAACCAAATGCTGGACAGGTCAGCAAGATTGTTGTGTAGTTATCTCCTATGTAAATATCTAGAAGGTGGTTTTCTGTTTACAAGATTGAGCAAGGCATCTACTGGGGACGTGTTTTCTAGAGGAGCTGCTTCCTAACTGAGATATCATGGTGGAGGGAGCAGCCAGAAGCCATTGGGTATTTTCAGGGTTGTGTGTGGAAACCAGAGGGGCCGCAGGGATTCCAGTGCTTCCAATTGTACAAAACACAGACTTGACACAGACTTCAGAATTCCTGTGGAAAGGAGATGAGCTCCCAGGGACTATTACTTTTAAAAAGAGACCTCAGGCAGGCATCACGGCTGTTTGTGGTTGAAGCTGTGATTTCTCATTGCTATGCCATGTGCATGTGTGATCTGTAGTCTTCTCTGTAGACTGTAGTCTTTGATGAATGGGGAGAGATCTTGTCATTCACTGCTACATCACAGTGTGCGAAAGGATGCACGGCATCTGTAGGTGATCATTTGGTGCTGGTGATGGGCTTAAAGTTATTGGGAACATGCAAAAGGTCAGGGTAGTTGGGCTGTGAGTGCGAGAAGAATGACATGCCAGCAGTTTGGAGGTTAGTCAGGTGGCCAAGTCACATGGGCCACAAGGAAGCATTGGGATTTGCTTGAGGTTCTAGTGGCATTGCATTTAGCCGTTTGAACTCTGTTGGTTTATATACTATCCAGATTGCTTTGTTCAAGTTGGTTCTTAATGATTCTTCTACTGAGAATTATGTATCAGACTGTCCTTGAAGTGCTTCATTAACCTGCATTGTGTTTCTCTTCTCCATCTCCACTATCATCAGCTTGATTTTCCTTCTCTACCTTTCCTGGTGAGCCTGGTAAAGCATGATAAGAACAACTGAAGTGCCAGGCTGTGAGGCCTGCACAATTGAGAACATTCCAGAACTTTGTCATTAAACACTTTGACTTCCACATTGTAAAGTACTGAGTTTGGGCTTGGCCAGTGGCAGTTGCTGAACAAGAGTAGACCAGGGGTCCACATCTTAACTCCACTGTCAGAATCATTTGGTCTCTGTGTTAACAGACACTATCTACTGTTCTTTGCCTATTGATAGGTTGGTTTTTTCACTTTGGATCTCTAATACCTGTTTATCACATTGCACTTCATTTTGTCTTATAATTTGCTTTCAAAGTAGCAGAATTCAATGAGTTTCCAGTTTTATGCTGCAGTGAGGATAAGGCAGGTTTTGCCTTGTGTGTGTTGCAGTAAGAACTCTGTTGGAATTATTCCCTGATGAACTATTTTATGTTGAAGGCAATAAATATAACAGAAGCATTTGTGTATTCACGTTTAGTCTAACATGTACCATTATTTATAAACAGAATTATTTTATATGTATAAATAAATTAGGTAAGATGCTTCACTTAGTCTTGGATTTGTAGAGATACTAGTTTAGTAAAAGGAGAAGCTAGGAGCTGTTGACTCAGAGCCTCACAATTAGGGGGAAGTAATAAGGTGTATATATTTTTCTGACTTTTCTAAGCTCTGGTTTGTGTTGTCTTTTTAAAATAATTCTGTTCATCAGACATGTAAACATACAGAATGTTGATGTACTGTATAAATAATTCTTCATGGGCGTTAGAGACCTGGGATATTTTTCTTCTTTTGTTAGTACTAATAGATCTGCAGAACTTCCCATGTGATAACAGCACTTTTATACCGATACATGAGGAGCAATAAACTTTTAAGGACTATTCAAAATAATTGTTTTTCTCATTAGTTGAATATCGATGTGTTATTCAAAAGTTCTGTGATAAATGTAGGTTTAGAAATTCGAGTCATTTGGGTACATTGCCCCCTTGAAATAATACCAGCAATACCAGCCCTAGTTCAGTTTCAGACTCATAGGAAGAAGATAAATTTCTGTCTTTTCCTTTTTAGGATGAAAGCACTCTGATTTTCAAAAAGGTGCTAGTCATGACGATGGGTTGTTTCCTTTAGTTAGGAAAAAAATCTCCCTGAAAGATGATGGTTACTCAGGGTAGTAGATGTGTGTGTGTTGGGATGGCAAGGTGGGGGGAGGAGTATGTGTTTCTCTTTTCAATCTGTCAGCCTCCCCCCACCACACACACTTCACATAATCCTGTCTGTGGAGACTGGGGACACCTGGTGGGGAGGGGAGGAGGAGGGTTGAGGGAGGATGGGAACACGAGGGACTGAGGTGATGGTGCACTGGTGAGATGGTGATGGGGAATACATGGGGATTACAATTAATGGCAAGTATATGTAAATTTTAAAATATTTTAATAAAAGGAAAAAAAAATCCTGTCTGTGGATCTGGAATCTTGATTCTCCCTCCAGAAAGGATGGCAATCATTTCTATAGAAGCAGAAAGAAGGTTTGCATGTGCCAAGAAGTGGACTTCACTCCCTGCTATTCTCTGAGCGTCTGTTCTCATTGGAACTGAGCCACATGGCCTTGGGCCAGTCCCCTCACCTTTGTCTTAGCTCTTTTGCCTGTGCTCTTTTATTTGTAAAATGGGGCTAGTAATGTGGATCTGGTTTCAGAAGACTGCTGTTTATTTTAATTAAAGACTTAAAATGGTTAAATTCAATGGTCTCTAAAAATGTTTACTTGACATGTTTAATATCATGCTGTTTCTGGGTGACTGGTGGGCAACAGGGAATTAGCGGCTGTGGCCTGTGGCTCAGGGTTGACTCAGCATTCAGTTTTTCCTCTGAGTTTCCTACTTGAAGTGAGCACAGTAACTTAAAGGGGAAATATGGAATAACTTTGGAAACCTACCATGTTAACACAGACACAGGTGCAAAGGCAAAGTTACCCAACACATTTTAGTCACTCTGGGAAATAGGAAAAGTGCTATATTCTGGTTTTTATATACCTTGATTTCCTTTAGTAGGTTTTATGTTAGTTTGTGAAATTCTCTCTGTCTTTCTCTCTCTGTCTCTCTCTCTGTCTCTCTCTCTCTCTCTCTCTTATGGAATTTGAGCATTTTAGTCTGAATAGTTGAGATCTTTCTAATTCTGTAGAGTTTGGTGTCTAATATTATCTCTCTGATCACCATTGTCTTACTGCTTTTCACTCATTCACTGAAAAGCAAAACTGTCACAGTGGCCTGCAAAGATTTGCCACCCCAGTCCATTACCTGTTAGAGGCCTCTGTTGCTCCCTGGCTTACTCTGCCACAGAGATACCAGCTTTCATTGGGTGTTGCCAGCATGCCAGGGAGGCTCCTACCTAAACCTTCTGCATCTACTGTTGGATCTTCCTCTAACTTTTTTCCCAGAGAGCCCGATGGGATGCTCCACTCCTGTCTCAGATTGTTAGTCCGTATCTTCTGCTCAGAGATACCTTCTCTTACCACCAGGTTGGAAATTGCAGACAACCCCCAGTGCTCCATTTCTCCCCTATTTTATTTGCTTTTTATATGTCCTAGCCCAAAAAGAATGTAAGCTTCATAAGACAGGAAATTTCAGGGGTGCCTGTTTTGTTCACTGCTGTACTTAAGCAGCACTTGAAGCAGTCTCTGGCACGTAATAGGCATTCAAAAATATTTGCTAATTGAAAAAAATAGATAATGTACTGTTGGTCTCTGTGCTGGGTCACCTTGTACCTCCTTCCTTGGGTAGAAAATCCTAAGGCAACTTCTCCAAGGCCTGCCTTTTTAGACGGTTCTTGCTAGAAGGTGATAGGCTGTGTCACTGAAGGAAGTATTGCCACTACAGGAACAGATGCTTTCACAGCACTTGGTGACATCAGGTTGGCATGAACATATGCAACTTTCATACCTCCTCTATTTATGCACTGGCATTTCTCTCTAGATTTGAGAACATACGCTTCAAAATAAATAAATCAGTGATAATGAATGTGAAAGGATTCTATAAACTGTAAAATGCTTAGCAAATGGTGATTACATTGGACTTTAGAATTGATTGTTATATAATTTGAAATAGTTTAGTAATTTTCCAGGAAGAAGTGCTCCTTGGGCCAGCTTCTCTGCAGGTCTTTCTGTATGTAAGTGCTGTTTTTCCTCATCTAGGTCTGTGGATTGGATCCAAGGATACAGCTACCAGCTGGAGCCTACCCGATCAGAACTAGAGAGAGGAAGACTAATCAATTAACCATGAGATCTGAGAGATCTGCTTTTCATGTGCATAAGACTATTCAAACACCAAATATCTGAGACAATATAGGGCAGATAGAATTCTGGTTGGCCTGTTGTTACTGTCTAAATGATTGTGACTAATTTAGAAAAGCTAGACAGATTAGCAGCAAAAGTATAATTCTTGTCATTCATGAAACCTGGCCTATTCTGGAATGGTTCCAATAATGTCCATGACCTGTATTACTTTTCTACTCATTGGAAAAGTTATAGTTTTTATGCTGTTGGTAGGCAGAGATGAACCTGGTGTCCTGTTTGCCTTCAAAACATCCTTTTAAAGGATTCTCTTTGCTCATACTGTCTCTAAGGTTAGTCTACATAGAAGAGAGGCAAGTCAGACAAAGTGGAAAGATATATGTTATAACACATAAACACTGTATTTAAGAGCAGTAGGCTGGAATCAGATTGTAGACTACCTTGCTTCAAATTCCAACTCTGTATCTTGCTTGTTATGTACTTGTTTCTGAATTACCTGAACCTGAGCCTCTTTCTATGGGATAGCAATAGAACTTACCTTGTAGAGTTATTATAAAGGTCAAATGAGATAGTCGAAGGGGTGTTTAATAATGTCTGTCTCACAGCCAGTGCTTGGTTAATGTCAGTTCTGTTGTTATTGACGACAATCTTAATAACTGGGCAGGCAGAAGGTAAAAGGATTTCAGAAAGGGATAATATGTAAGATAACACAGAAGATACAATCCTAGAAGGTATGATGGAGACTGGTATGATACTGTGAGTTAATAGTTCACTATATAATGTATATTTGGTAATACTTTTATAATATGAGTATTATGTGACCTTTGTAGCTTTCACATAATTGGTGTGGCCAAGGGCAGCCACCTGCTTTGTTAACTGCTGTCAGTGTGGAGATGAGCTGCTCTGTTCATTCCTGAACCATGGTCCCCAGCTCAGCAAAGTCTCCTTACAGGAAAGTTTAAACCAATCATTTAGTCCAGCTGACCTTTAAAACCTTTAGAAGGTGGTATCCTTTCAAGGCATGCATGTATGCTTTCTTTTTTGTTTCCTCAATACCTGGTTTGGGCAAACTTTGTGCTAGACACACAATTTATTGTCATCCCTGTCCTCTTAGAGTTTCTAGAAAGTAAAGAGACAGAAACTGACAATTCCATAAGAAAGGACATTTACTAAGAGCTTGGAAGGAAAATTGAGACAAGAGTTATATCAGGGACCTGGCCTAGCATGGGGTGTCCAGAAATGCCCTACCTGAGGAAAGGAGAGTAACAGGTAGGAAAGAGGAAGATGAAGAGGGATTGTAGGGCTTTCAAGTCCCGGGTACTCAAATTTTGAAGGAAGGTACCCAAGCTGGTACAGGATGGAAATAGAACTGGTTGCACGCTCAGACTTTGGAACAGTCTTATGTTAGGTTGCAAGCTCTACGCAATACCTTGACTGGCTGCCTTCATCCAGATCTTTTTTCCTTTTCTCTGAAAAATATTCAGCTCGACCTGGGCCTGTGTAAGTGGGTGTTAAAATTGTCATATGTGATGTTGGTCAATACTTAACATCCTAGAAGTAATATTTACCCCTCTGAAATATAGTTTCTACATTTCATCAGAAGCAGAGAAGACATTGGTAGTTATTCTGGTTGTTCACAGAGCTTTGAGATCCTCGGATGAAGGCAGTGCAGCTAAACTTGTGACCGTAATTATCCTTTTCTTGCACTGTGGAAACTACTTTGCATGTTTTCCATTTGGCCCCTCCTCCTTTTTTCTTTTAGTGCATTCTCCTCTCTCAATCTTACTGTATTCATGCTTTCTTTATTAGGAGATAGCTCTCTGTGTGAGACAACTATAAATGGAATGCTGTCACATTTGAGGAGCATCTCATGATTTTCTCAAGCATTCTGCCATTTCTTTATTGCAAAAAGGGAAAAGAAATATTATTGAGTTCAGTATCCCTCATGTAGGCATAATTGTTTCTCTCTCTCTCTCTCGCTCTCTTTTCTCCGACTTCCAATTTGGGTAGTAAATAAAGGAACAACGTATTTTTGTATAATAACTGCTTTTTCTCTACAGACTCAAGCTTATAACTGTTTCATGTATTCTTTTCCTGGGTTTTCTGAGGAAAAAGAATGCCTCTTTTTGCCTAGGCTGAACTGACCCATAGTTGTGTAGGAGCAGCTAAGTGCTTCAGAGGGAGTATGGACTCTGTGGCCACCCTCAGTTCCCATCCTGCTCTGCCTTTCCTTAGCTTTGTGACCACGGGCAAAGTACTTAATTTACTGTGCTTCAGTTTCCTCATCTGTGAAAGAGTAGTAACAGTCTTAACCTCCTGCCTAGACAACCATTCTCAGAAAGAAGTTGAATATGGTTCGTGAGCATGACTCTGGTCAGTACAGAGAACATTTATTTTAAACTTTCAATCTGGTGCCAGTCTTTGGGGCAGCCCAACAAAGTTATTTTTATGACTCTGATTAGTGTCCTTGGCAGAGGCTTCTCAACACCATCCAGCTGGGTCCCACCTTTCCTAGTCCAGGTTGTGCAGACATTGTCTGAGTAGAAAACATGCAGCCGGTGATGGGGGATTCCCCTCAACACCTCCCCGTATATGCTAAGGATGAAAGGAGGTTGGTGAAAGGAGCCACATTAATAACCCTAGAAATGTAATTTGCCTAGTTAGCCACAAAAGAAACACAAAAAGACACACAAAACTATACTTCTAACAGTTTGTTTCTGGTTAATCCTTCTTCATCCCAGAACTTGGAGCTTCTCTATTCCTGAAAGGACAGTAGAGAAAAGGGTGATACTTCCTGTAGCTTAGGTGCCCATCCACTCAACCACTTTCAGAATTGGTAAACTGGGGTCTACCCACGACCTGCGTGTGCTGTGGAGAATGTACTGTAGCCTCATGATGCAGCCCCTAGTCCGGAGGCTCCTGTGAGCAGTTGGTGTGGAAATCTCTCACAGAAGTGACTGGGAACATAATCATTTAGAGGAAAGCATGCTGTGAGGCCTCTGGTCAGAGGACTGTTGATAACTAGGCTTTACAAGGAAGTGGACTTGGATAGTTACAGGAGGACTTGCTGGGCAGACCCAGGGCAAGTTGACGCCATGTCCACAGAGTGAGTTTGGCAGATTTGCTGTTGCTTCCTGTGAGGATCAGCCTGTCACATCAGAACCACTTTCCGTGAAGAGATGAGAAATAAATAGTACTATGTTTTTGAACTTTTCTATTGATTTGAAGTATCTCCTAGTAATTTTTAAAAAGGAAAAAGAAAAGATTAAAAAAATAGAAATATGAATATATCAGGTATCAAAGGCCTTAAAAATAGAGTAGGTAGGGCTCCTTGCTCCAGGCAGAAGTAGGCCATTAGAGGATTCTGGACAGGATGCCACATGACCTCACCAGGTCACACTATGTATTTAAGTTGGCACTTAATGCTGCCCCCCACCTCAACCATGACCACTACCTAGACTGCCTCGATGACAATAGCAGCCGTCATTTATTAAGCCATTATTTCCTGCCAAGATTTACTCACCTAGTCTTGCTTAATCAGTCTTGGAAGTTTATGAGGGCCAGTATTATTGTTCCTGCTTTATAGGTGAGAAAGGGAGTTTAGAGATGCCAGTGACTTGCCTACTGTCATCGAGCTGGGAATACTTTCCTGACTCCAGCCACTGTGCTCAACTGTCTCTCTCATTCTCCCCCCCACCCCATATTTGTGAATTGGAGATAATGTTTGTATTCGGTATACTTAGAATAATAACACTTTTCAAATTACAGGTCATGGCACATCAATGGATTATGCAATTTATTGAGTAGGTATAAAAAAGAGGATAGAGTAGATCAGAATTCATCACACTTTTCCTGAAACTTTCATTTCTAATATGTGTTTGTCTGTTTATCTGTTCGTCCTTGTATATATTTATATATGTACTACTAATGAAAAGTTACATGGGAAAATATCCTATCTTGGATCCCTGTCAGAAAGTGTGAGAGCTGCTGTGCCAAAGTTATTATGAAGGTTAAATAAACATTAAAATTGGTTGTGGAGCTCCTTGTAAACTCTCAGATACCCTATAAGTCTATATTTTTGTTATTTAACACTGGAATCTGAAGTCAAGAAGAATAAGAACAGGCAGATAAGTGCTGCCGTGCTGTTACTCTACTCACCCAACCCATCACGGATAGTGCTAATCTTTCACCACACTATATCCTCTGGAGTCAGGATCCATGTCAATGTTATATTGACATTCCTCAATATAACACTCTCTCCAAGCCTCAAGATGAAAGCTGGGTCTGCAAACCCTGCAGTAGGCATATATATCATTGGATTGCATCAGGGTCAGTCTGTGGTTCTATAGCACTGCTTAACACTTACAGAGAGAACTCTGGCTCTCATTTAAATGCTAGGAAAACAGATGCAATGGCATCCCTATTGCAGCACAGGACTCTCCACATTACAGGCTCTGAGAGGGTTGGCTGCTGTCTACTTGTTTCATACTACTCCCCCATAACCATCCTCACTCATCCCCATCTGCCTCTCAAAAGGGTAGCAGACCAACCCAGAGTCCCAATCCTTTTTCCCTCGAAACAGAGATGCCCCGCCTCAAGGCCATGTTCATTTGAACATACTCTTCATTAATTGTAATTTATAAGGGAAAAATAGGGAACCAGGTGTACAAATCCTCCAGCAACTTCCCTGAAGACATGCCCCTCTGGATGTGCCCTGCGTCTTAGCTGATATAGCAAACTTTTAACCATCACAAACGGAATGGGGCCTTCTCCAGGTTAAAAATGAATGTGGAACTGTTTTTTCTGCAACTTGCAAAAGAGATCTATAGAATTAGTAGTCCTCTTGAAGCACCCCACAAAATAGTCCCTATGGACCTCGGGATCTGATAGATGTGTCAGAAACTCCCTTAGTGAAATGTACAACACACAAGAAACTTATGTGTGTTGATTTTAAGTCAAGACTCAACATGACATTCTAGACATGTGAGGAGGAACCCAAGTAGTTCAATTATCAACCCAGAAAGCTGGCTGTTTGTGTTTTATAGACCTCACTAATGAATGAGTCCCATGGCCTGTGCTGGACCCAGCTTCCCAGTGCTCTGCCAGCCCATCTCCCACACATCTGTAAATACATCAAGCTATGATGGATGGCTGGTGCCAGCAGAGGCGAGGCCTAGTTCTTTCTCTCTGGGATTTGTAGAGATCTCCAGTCATTAATAATTCATTCTAGAGTAATGAACATAGCCCTACCAAGTTGTGAGCAGTAATAATCAAGTGACAGATCAATTTATTACTTCAGTGTGCCAAAAGATAATGGTAGTTAGTAATGAAAGGTGTGGATATTTTCCACAAAAGTTTCATAAGGCTTAGCGCAACATGTTTTTTAAGTTCTTAAATAAAATGGGCCATTAAAAGGAAATGAGTTATGTTGGGTAGCCTCAAGCCTGTTTATAGTCAGAGTGGCTTATCCAGAATTACTATATCTCTTTTTCCAAATGCCTTTGGGCATTAGGTCCTGCAAATCAGAGTAATTATTACTCATTAATTATGTCTAAGAAATGCAATACAGCTGCAGACTTTGAAAAGGGAAGTTGGGATAGTTGAGAAACATTCCCCAAAAGTCATCAATAATAATTTGAGGGTTGGTGAGTAAGTAACTGTGTTGAGAATAATTGTTTTACTTACACTTGGAAACTCCTGTCATCTTTTAACAAGTCAGCAAACATTTGTTCTACTTGTCCTGGCCTAAGAACTATGCTCAGCTAAGATAAGTTCAGTTTCCATCTGAAGGCAGTGAGAAATGAATAAAATGTAATAAATACAGGGGCAGGCCAACACTTCTGTCCTCACTGAGGAGTAGAACATTGAGAAAACACTAGCTAGAGAATGCAGAAAGTAAGGGAGTCATTGAACTAGGCCTTGCCCATAAACACTTTGCCAAGCAAAGAAAGAATAAGAGCATTCTTGGCAGAGAGGAATGACAAAGGCACAGAGGTGAACAAGTGGAAAAAGAATGGATAGTGAATTCTTATAGAGTAATATTACATTTTCCACATATCATCACATCTAATCTGCACAACAATCTCAAGAAGTAGGTGTATTTTTTACTCCAACCCCCTCCCCATTTTAAGATGAAGAGGCCAAAGCTTAGATATACTGAGTCCCCTGCCCAATGACACACAGCCTGGAGGTTACAGAGTAGGCCTTAGAGGTAAGTTGGTAAAAGGTCAGCTATTTCATAAGAGTTTTGACTTTATATTAAAAACAATGGCATGCACCAATGGCTTATAATCATCATTATCAGAACAATCAAACAATAGAAGCATTGCTAAAGGCTTTAAATACGGGGTGTCATTGTGTTCTCTCCCAAACAACCTAGGCAGGCATGAGGTCTCTGTAGTTTCCAGCAGAGGAATGACTTGGTCAGAGCTGAATTGTAGACAGTAACTGGTGGTGGCAGCTGGAATAGCGTTAACCTTGGAGATTCTAGTTAAAGAGCCTAGTGGAGATGTATATAGTATTGAGAAGCATGATGGTGAAAAATGATAATCATCCAAAACATCTTTTTTTATTGGCTTACAATTTAAAAGTGCTTTCAGACATTGCTTGTTGATTCATTTGCATAGGGACTTTTGTGACAGAAAGAGTTAAGTCTAGTGACTTAGTCCATTTGAGAGGGGAAGCTTAGGGGCATGGAATTCACTTGCTGCACACAGAAGCTGATGTTGAAAGTGATGTCATCACAAGGAGCATGTAAATATGCAACTTGCTAATTGAGGCATAGCGATGATGTCTTTTCCTCTTGTTGGGTAAGAACTTTAACATCCACATTAATGCTTTCAGACTAGAAATATGGTACAGTTCTGGGTAGAAAAGAAAACTGCAAGTAAATCAGTACTTCAGCTAGTAGTCAAAAAATATTTGTAAAGTATGATTATAGGAAGCAGAAACAGGCAATCACGTCATCGATGGTGACTCTTCTTGTTACAGGGGTTGCAATCAAGAAGTAAGATTTCCTCCCAACCTGCCCTCCTTTGCCACCCAACTAGGCTGTTCTGTGCCTCAGTTAACATTTCATGTACTTAAGTACCTCATGCCCCTTTCGGAGAAGGAAGCTTTATGAAATTAGACTCTTAGCCCTAGAAAATTATAGAAAAGTACACATCTGCTGATAAAATTGGTTGATGTAATATTTCATTGAAGTCTCAGTTTCAAAATCAGTATTTAAAGCAGTAGAACCTCTTTACCTCCTACAAAATAGAAGCATACAAGAGAAACAGTGCAGGCATTTATAGAATTGTGTGAAAAATAGTCAGTATAAATAGCGCTAAATACTAGGGGTATATCTGTGCAAACTGCCATTTCTGCCCAAGTTCTCTCTAGGTTTCAGTAATGAAGTTTACTTCTTCTAACAGGTGATTTAGAGAAACTCCTGCTATTTTTTTAACAATACTGAATGACTTTTTAATTTATTTCTTGTAAAGACAATTTGATTTTTTTTATGTACAGTCAGCAATGAACAAATAAATTTTATGACTAGGTCATGGTGGTCTGAGTGTAGAGTTGAGATACATGTTTTGAGAAGTTGTTTATCCAAAAATATGCACATGTGTTTATTAGCAAATTGCTCAGACCCAGCTACTGTTAACTGTATGTGTAAAAAGTCTAAGGACTTTGAGTATAAGTGTCAACGTAAGTCCTGTATATGGACATACACTAGTACATTTTCTTTGTTGATGCTACATCTTCACTTAATATAAAGCACATGTTTGGTGTGGTAGGGCTTTGATACATTGAACCTAATGTGCTGAATTTCCTGATTTCATTTTAAATATCCAGATTTACCTGTTTTCAAAATTCGGTCTATTTCTACCTGTAAATATATTAAAGCTATCAAGAATTTTTATATTTGCATGAGAGAAAAATTATAATTATCACAGTGTTTTAAGCAGCAACCAAATATAAAAATTGTAACTAAGTGATTAGCAGTTACCTGGATTTCTAGAACAGGCATTCACATGGTGAAGATTCACATTTTGGAAGGTGGTTTCTTTGGTTGGTTGTTTTAGACAAAATGGAAAAAGGTAAGGAGTATCACATCCTGAAATAGCAAAATAGCTTGAATACTGAAGATTTCTGCGGTTTCAGTAGATGAAAATATGAGTAGGGTGCTCGCTTTGGCAGCACATATACTAAAATTGGAACGATACAGAGAAGATTAGCATGGCCCCTGCGCAAGGATGACACGCAAATTTGTGAAGCGTTCCATATTTAAAAAAAAAAAAAAAGAAAGAAAATATGAGTAGGGAAATCTCTTAGAGACTGCTAAAAGATCTGAAGATGTTCCAAGGTCTAACCTGTCCTGTGAGGAATCTAAAGATAGGAAAGGTACAGGCAAGTCAGCTGTCTATTCTTATGCTGTGTCTCTCAACTGTACCATGCTTTTCCTTCCTCCCAGTGTTGCTAACAACCACAAGCAGAATCTGATGACTGTGGCAAACCTTGGCGTAGTGTTTGGACCCACCCTTCTGCGGCCTCAGGAAGAAACAGTAGCAGCCATCATGGATATCAAATTTCAGAACATTGTCATTGAGATCCTCATAGAAAATCATGAAAAGGTAACTGGTCACTTTGAGTGAAGAATTCATTTTGGGATAAACTGAGTTGGCATTGGCTTTCTGGTTTGCCTGGGGTTTGGCTAATGGCTCCTATGCTATTTGATGATGAAATTGCTGGTAGCGGTGGTCCCTGATGATAATCATTCAGTGATGGCAGAAGACAACAGAGGTGACTGTAATGGTGGCAGTGGTCTATGACATTTATTCTGTGTTGTGAACTATGCTAATAAGCACTTTATGTTGTGTCAGTTTATCCTCACAACAAACCAACCAATGAGGTGCTATTATGAGCCTCATTTTAAAGATTTCCTTTTCCTATTTATTTTTTAATTTGTTGTCTTTTTAGGAATTTACGGGTTTGCTTGTCTTTTATATTAGGGATAGTAAACTGTTTTCACAGTTGCAGTTGCGTTGTAATTGTATTGCAACTGTGGTGTGTCATTTTCCTAATCCAGAGTTTGACTTTCAGTTTTATAAATGGTGCATTTTTTTCATACAGTTTGTATATGTGGGTGTGTGTGTGTATATTTTGGCGGGAGCGGGGAGGGTGTATGGTCTGAAGTATGTCACAGAGCTGCCCTTACATTACTGGGGCCAGGAGCATGAAACTTCACCCATCCTTCCTGCTTCAACTCCTAGAAGCAAATCTCCAGAATGCTTCTCAGAACCTGAAAGCCACAGCACTGGAATCTGATAAGAAAAAAAAATGCTGTTCCTCTTAAATAAAATGTTTACTCAGAAGGGTAAGTTAATTGTGCTAGATAAATACAGAAACTGACCATTTCTTACTACTTACACTCACAGCACTGTAATATAAGCCATGGCAATATAATTGGATTTTTACCAAAGCCTCCTGATTTATTTTGCTGCTCCTACCCTTTGCTTGTCTATTCTGATATTAGCTTCCAGAGTGAGATCTTTGAAGAAATACTAGATATATCGTATCAGTTGTCTCCTAAAAACTAACCAGTGGCTTCCCATCTCACTGAGTGAAAGCCAGAGCCCTTCCAGGAGCCTTGGATGTCTTGCACGGGCCTCCCTGTATTACTGACTTCATCTCATTTCCTACTGCCATTTCCTTAATTTCACTCCTCTGGCCACCTTGACTGACTGCCTTGCAATTCATGTTCTCACACGCAGCCCTCATTCTCACCTCAAGGCCTTTGCAGCTGCTGTTTCTCCATCTGAGTACACACCATGTTCCTCTCTTCTTTCCAGCCTTCTCAGTGAAGCCTACCCAGATATCTCTGTAGTGCCAGCCTCCACTTCCTTGATCATACTTTCTCTCTCTCCATAGCACTTACTACTTTGTACCCTATTATAATTTACCTATTGA
The DNA here is from genome assembly GCA_019455555.1 of Galemys pyrenaicus. Lineage (NCBI taxonomy): Eukaryota > Metazoa > Chordata > Mammalia > Eulipotyphla > Talpidae > Galemys > Galemys pyrenaicus. Next base: position 2,729,995 of record JAGFMF010012132.1, on the reverse strand, counting down.
CTTGATCTACACCTTTTCTGGCCTCCACTGGAATGTATGCTTCAAAAAACAGGGACTTTTGTTTATTCTGCTCATTGCTTTGACCAGATCCTTAGCAGACAGTGCATATGTGTTGTATGAATGACTTGACTTTGGGGTAGTCTGTTTCCAAAATGGCTCTCTATGACCCTATATCCTGCTTTCACTCCCTAGAGTACTGTGAATATGGGATCCCAGTATTGAACCCAATGTGATCAGTAAGAATATTGACCCAGTCTGATCAGAAGACACTGTAAAATTAATACAGTGTGACTTTGGAGACTAGTCACAAAGACCTTGCAGCATTTCCTCTAGTTTCCACACTGGGGTGAGCAAGCCGCCAAGTTATGAGGGCATCACACAGTCCTGTGGGAGTGAGACCTTCTACCAAAATCCAGACCAACTTGCCAGCCATATGAGTAAAGTCTAGTTGGGTCTTCAGATGATGCAACCTCAGCTGACATTTTGAACACAATTTCAAGTGAGATCACAGAGCTGTGAGTCTTTCCTGGATTCCTGACCATATAAATTGAAGAGAAAACAAGCGTTTATTGTTTCAAGCTTCTAATTTGTTATGGAGAATTAATAACTACTAAAGGACTTCTAAATATACTTTCACAATGCAACAGAGGTATCCTACAAAGATATTTAAGCAAATTGTGCCCCTCATACATGGTTAATAACAAGATAGGGAAACCAAATCATTTATTTGAAGAAATTATATTCTATTACAAACATTGGACTTCTTTCCCTCCACCCCCCTCAAAGGTAGTAAGTCATAGATCGGAGAAATTTATGTTATATGTGATAAAAATGCATTTGCGAAAAGGGAATATAATGAAATAGTAGTTGACAACATGGTTTCTAAAGACAAATCCATTTGGATTCAAATCTGCTACCCATGACTAGCTGTGTGACCACGAGAAGATTACTTAACATCTCTTTGCCCAAGAAGATACTTTTTAAGTACAGTCTAACTGCAGCAAGTAACTCCAGAGTATCAGTGAGTCAGAAGAGAAGGGATCTATCTCTGCTCACATAGCAGCTCACTGTGGATATTCTGAGGATGGTCTCCTGTGTAGTGATTGAGCAACCTCACTCCTTCCACGTTATGGTTCTGCAGATCTTAGCCAGTGGATAGGGGAAAGGAGAGAGCATAGAAGATTAATTAGGTAAGGCTACGTGGGTCAAGGCTAGAAGCTGCTTGCTTTATTTTCTTCAATGTCCCATTTGCCAGCATTCAGTCATGAGGCCATGTAAGTGCAAAGGAGGCTCAGGAAGTAACTTCCTTGTGTACTCAGAGCAGAAGGAAGCAAGATGGCTGACCAACTAACCAGTATGCCACAGTCTGTCAGTTGTCATTTAGGTAAAGGACTCAGCGAAATATCTGACATGTGATAAGGTTTGAGAATCATAACCATTGTTTTTAGCAGTTCAAGCACACTTCTCTGAAAACAAGCTGAAGTTCATCTCTCCCGTGTGCCTCTCTCCTTAGATAGTACTTTATAACCTTTTCTTTTTAAAAATAATTTTAAATGGTGAAACAGACCTCTACAGAATAAGCAATTTAGTTATGTTTCATTTTCCTAAGGGCATATTGGAGCTTACAGCAGTCAGCATCTAATGGTTTTGAGCTGTAAACTCTTTTTGTTGTCCTTAGGTCTTCAAGGCCAAATATAAACATATATGAAAGTATCCCAATAGAAAAAAGGGTTCAAATACTGCTAATGACAGTATTGAAACTTGTGTGAATAAGCATCCTGCCTTGGGCAAGGAATATATAAGTAGAAATGAAATAGGAGATACATGGTCAGGCCTGTACAAGTATATCAGCAAGAACTGGTGAAAATACTCATCTGGTGTGGTAGATTATAAATTGTTACTCTCTGCTATATATTTGGAGAGGTACATATTAAAAGAGTATTATAGTGCTTCATTATATATTCTTTTTATTGGTCTATGCTAGAGAGTGGGTGAATCACAGTGAGATTTATGTTCCTATGGAAGCAAATGAAAGAGTATGAGCAAACATTCCTGGAATGGAGACTGCACCAGAGTATATGTTTCCAGTCCCGAGAGCTAGTATACCACCTGAGAGAAGATTTTTTTTCCTGAGGTCCCTGATGGGCTAGAGTGTACATTATTCTGGGGAAAAGGTCTTTAATATTAATCAGATTTGCCTTTGTGATAAGTACAGCTTAAAATAAAGAATCTTGATTTCCTTTTAAATGTAGCTTCACCCCTAGCTTGGTATAAAGCAAGCAGATACTACCCTAGCCTCTGTCAGAAGCCTGTGATGTTCACCTCACAGGAATCCTAAGCATCCTAGATTGTCCTCTGCCTCTGACTTTCTGAAGACAATGTTTTGGGTGAGTTTTTTGCCAGTTAAACTTAGGATATTTAAACATAGAGGATCTCTGTGTCTTCAAATGTATGTTATCAAAGACTTACTTTTTAAATTCCACACTACTAAGATCTTAATGTGATCTAATGAGCATTTCCTTAGGCTGGTTAATTTTCTAGAAACATATGCACATACCTGTGCACATGTATGTTCATGGGTAACTGCTGTTCTAACTTTATTGTCAGAAACCAAACAAAATTATGAAACCCCATTTGAAGAAATGCTTTCCAAAAATATTTTTCATCCTGTCCCCCAGCAAGAAGCATACGATTACATATGTCCTCTTGCTTGAAACAAGTCCTGATGTAAGTCTTAAATATATGGCCTCCACAGTTACTGGCATAATACTATCTTTTTTAAAAAAGATTTTATTTATTTATGTATACAAGAGCTGGGGTACAGGCCAGAGGCGGGGGGTGAGAGGATTCACCAGAGACAGAGTGGGGAGCAGAACAGGCAGATCGACTGAAATACACTGCTGAGGGGAGCAATGGGCGAGGCAGGAGAGGTCTGCTGCCCCATGTGGGTCCCCTCCCTGGTCAGGGATTGAACTCGCACTGCAGTGGCTATGGAAGCCCCACAGTGCAATGCTCAACCCCTTGCACCACCAGGGAGGCCCCCAGCATAATACTATCTTATGTTATCAAAAACATTTTATATGAGGTATTTAAAATAAAACTGAGAGGGATCCAGAAATAAATGACAGTACTAAAAGAGGACATGGAAACCAAGTCATGGAACCATTAATAGGCCAAGAACTAAAGAGCTGGAGAAAGAGAAAAAGGAAAACTGTAAGATGACTGGTTCACTATCTGTTGTTGTCTAACAGTTTATCTCCAAACCTAAAGATTTATAACATGCAGCGTATTTTTTTGCTCACTATTCTATGGTCAAAAATTTGGGGGGAGTTCATGTGTGTTTCATTCATATGACATCCGGGGTGGTCTGACTAGGGTCGGAAGATCAAAGACGCCTTTACTGCATGTGGCTGGTACTTGATACAAGCTCTTGGCTGGAATACCTTGATCTTTATCCATGTGGTCTTTCTTTATCTTACTCCCTGTCTTTTCTCATCATTCAGAGTCTAGACTAAAAGTCTGAGAGGGCCAGGTGCAGGAAGCTATCAGGCCTCTTAGGGACTAGTTCTGTAACAAACATAGTGTCATTTTATCACAATCTGTTGGTCCAAGCAAGTCACAATTCCATCCAAATTGAAGGGGTTGGAACTAGACCCCACCCCTGGATGGGAGGAGCAGTGTACACATAGAGGCATGAGAGGAGTTTTAGGCTGCCATTTTGCAGGTATAATTCTTCACTCCTCAACCCGAGCAGGTTTGCATGCAGTTCCCCATGGAGAAGGCTTTGTTTTCTTATTAATGGCTTGTGTCAAACACAGGCAATGCCTCAGGATTTCAGAAAGTGCTCTTCTATTTGTCCTCAGCATTGCCACTTCTTACATAGCCACAGAGCACCAGACATTTGGTGATGATAAGCACAGACTCCAGATACCCTTTGTAAGCCTCAGTATGAAGAACTAACTCATCATTGTCTAAAATTGATTAGAAAAAATAAATCTTTGTCTTTAAAGTTGGCATTTAGGAAAAAGAGAGAAGGAGAGTACTTACTAGCTAGAAAAGTCAGTTTCTTTCCTCTGATAAAACATTTCTTGCAGGGAGGAAAAAGACCTCTGTGATTCATTCAGTTGGTTAAAGCATCTGACTCACACTTTTTCCCTTCCACCCCGACCTTGTTTACTAAGGATTAACACTAGACATTCAGCCCAAGGGTTTAAAATGAAGATGAACTCTTTTATGTTGTCACTGGCATATCTACACACCAGCAGAGAGCACCTGTTCATTTAGAAACACCCCCTGTTGCAAGTCTTTTTTCACAGAGAACTCACCTGTGTCTCCTTCGTAAGAGCCTTAGTGACACATTTCACACAGCCTGAAATTTGGTCAGGTTAGTCAGTGTACTCTCCCGGACCTGCCCTATTAGCATGCTACCCTTCAACTCCCCCAGCAGACCCAGGGGTGAGGTGCAGTGCTTGGAGCACTTGTTGGAAATAAATACCTCTGAGTGGAGGTAAGAAGAAAAGAGCCATAAGGTACATCATAGGCATACCTGACTTTGTTGCACTCCGTAGATACTGTGTTTTTTATAAATTGAAGGTTTGTGCCAAACATGTGTCAAGCAAGTCTGTTGGTGCCATTTTCTGAATAGCATGTGCTGACTTCATGGCTCTGTCACAATTGAAACATGAAATATGTTTATTTTTTAATCATAATGTTCTTGCACACTCAGTAAACTGTAGTATAAATGTAATTTACATCTGTAATGGGAAACCAAAACATTCCTTTGGAAATTTATTAGGTACTTGATTTATTTCAGTGGTCTGAAACTGAGATCCACAATATCTCTGGGGTGTGCCTGTATTCTATTTGGGGGGTTCCTGGTGATGTTTCTTTTTCCACATTGGTAATAAGTATTGATTTTTTTACTCCAGTGAAACTAATGGATCTCTTTAATGTGCATGGTCTAGAAGGACAATTTTTTTTAAAAAATTTTAATAAAGATTTGATTTATTTATGCATAAAGAGCTGGGGTACAGGCCAGAGGTGCATCGGGTGATGAGAGGATTCACCAGAGACAGAGTGGGGAGAAGAACAGGCAGACAGACTGAAATACACTGCTGAGGGAAGCAGCGGGCGAGGCAAGAGAGATCTGCTGTGCCATGTGGGTCACCTCCCTGGCTAGGCGCAGGGATTGAACTCATGCTTCAGTGGCTGCATTTTGAGTGCATAGCTCAGCCCACTGCACCACCAGGGAGGCCCTAGAAGGACAAATCTTGATGGTAAGAGCTAACTTTTACTTATAGCTTGTTGTCCACAAAAAGTTGCACAAACAAGTTTTACATACAGCATGTCTTCATACATCATGTTCTTATTTTCATTGTAACACAATAAAGTCACTTTTTTTTGAAGTTCTGTTTTATGCATTATGAAGCTGAAGTGAATGAAGATAGTTTAAAAAATAGCTTGCTAGGAGAAGAACAAGGGTTGAATTTAGGACTCACAAGCCAAGCTATTAAAATCCAGTCTAGTTAAGCTTTATTCGGTGCAATAAGTATTTATTGAGCATTTATTATTTACCAGAGATAAATAAGATAGGAGTTGATTTTTTTTTCCTGCAAGGTCCTCCTATTTTATCAGGGTAACTAACCATAATATAATATTCTGAGTGACAGGAAGATGCATGAAGTGTGTGGTACAACTAGGAGAAATAGTTTAATTCTGCTTATATATGGTTTGACAAATATATAGATACTTATCTAGGCAGAGAAAGAGTGGAGATAGGAGGGACAGCCTCCCAGAGGAACATTAATCACTTAATCAATATTAATCACTGTGTGTATACTATAGTGACATGGGTGTGAAAGAACTGTAAGTCGTAACAAGTGGTGGAAGATGATGCCAGACAGTTGCATTCACTCCATTTGTCAAGGGTTTTGAGTTTTATAAAAGGGTTTCCAATTTTATTCCTGAAAGTGGGAACTTTTAGAGGTTTCCAAGTTAAGGCGTAAAATGCAGTTTTAGAAAGATATCCCTGGAAGCTGGGTCAAACTGTTGATAGTAAATCATCCCATTAAATAAATAACATAACTATAGAAATGCACATACTTTTGTAAACGTGTAACTGTGTATAAAAATGTCTTACTCAAAAGTGCAACCTTGAACTTAAAGTCTTTAATATTATAGTGTAGAGTAAAATATAAATGTTTTTACTTGGTTCTTCTTTCCAGACTTCTGAAAGGGAAATGAAATGCTGGCTTATAGCATGATTTCCCATCAGTGGAGTTTCCTTCTGGATTATCTGAGATCTAAAGAATAGATTGGAGGGAATAGCTCTTTTTACCTATGATCAGATTTCTGAGCTCCAAGTTTGGAGGCCAAAGGTTTTGTTTCTTTCCACTCTTGTTTTAAAGTAATGATGAGTTATTTTAACTACCATTTCTGTATGGAAAAAATTTTTGCCCAATTCCCAGTTAAACACTGAGACTTAAAACATCTGGTAGGCCAATACTTAGTGTTATAATGGAAGTCACCAATATTGATATGCTTCTAGTTAAGATTTTGAAACAAAACATTGACTGCTGTCATTGTCCACTATATCCCAAAGCCTAGAAATTCTGCTATTTCTTACAAGGTTTTCTTTCTTTTCTTTTTTTTTAAATATTCAAAAGGGCAGGTTTATTATAAAAAGGTAAGGGATGTGAAGGATGCTTGCACAGACACAAGCAAGCAGAAAGAGCTGCCCCCAAAAGGGACATGTTTGTTCAAAGAGAGTCCTACATAGTACCAGGTGGGCTGTCTTGGGAGAAGAGCTGCCTCTGCTGCTTTGAAAAGGGATAAGGTTGGTGAAGAGAAACACCTGCACAGTCACAGGTGGACAGGAGAACTACTGCTCTTTTGTAACTTTTTTATGGTAATATTTCTTGAAGGCTAACTTGCCAATGACTTTGAAAAATGTTGATATCTAGGAAGAGTGGCCATATCAGGAAGACAAACTGTCTTTGTAAGGTTTTGGTTAAATTAGGCTCATAAAGAAAGAGAGAGAGAGTGAGAGAGTGTGTGTGTCTGTCTGTCTGTCTTATATTGTGCTGTTAAGTTCTAATATATAATAGTAGGACTGAACCTGCTTGTTTTCTATCAGTCTATCTTTCTTCTTTTGACTCTGGCACTTAACAGGGTTTCTGAACAGGGCAATTGTGCACGTGTGCTGTGCCCCACATGTTTTATCAGACCCCTTGTAACTCCTTATTGATAGTTTGCAAAATAAGTTACTAGGATTCTTACCATACTTCCTTAGTTTGCTTTGGATGAGGTAGGAATATTGAGCTGTTAATTAAGTCTTAGAAATGCCCCCAAATCAGAGCCTCTATTATTTGTTAACTTTTAATCATACATATATATATATGAAGAGCTAATAATCATGACTGACCGCTCTTAACACTGTATAAGCACCAAGTACTAACCTTGTGTTCTCAATAAAAAGGAGGTGTCTTTCAGTGCATTTGTCTTGATTTGAGTGGGCCCACAAAACTGCTTTGCTCTGCTTTTATGAAAATGTTGGTGCCTTTGAAATCCATTGCACCAGTGTTAGGACTTGTGCACAAAACATACAACAATTCAAAAAATGCATTTGGTTTGAGTAGTGTCTGGCAACTTACCAGTGTTTGGCACTTTGATTTCATTTCCTTGATACTTCAAGCAACTGTTGATATACCAAGTTAATAAAGAATATGATGATAATATGATATATATCTTTACAACACTGAGATAATCCCTGGTACTTTTGCCTGTTTGGGAAGTTGATTTTGTATCTCTTTTTTTCATTTGTTTATTGATTTTGTTTTTGTTACCTCTTTCCATTAGTTACTAAGTATATTCTTTTAGGTCCTGCCCAACATAGGTTTAGAAATAAACTACATATACTTGAACGTAGGTTTGAATGCTTCCATCACCAGTCAGATTTCATTTTTCAGTGTCATGTGCTGTGTGTGAATAGTCCTCTACTGTGGTAAAATTGTGACTCTGAACATGTGTGTTCTCCCAAGTAAGCCCCAGATAAGCTGCCTTTGATCGAATTGTGAAACTTCTTTAATGTTGCTCAAATAAGTGGGTAATTCTGTTTTGTATTAATCTGTTCCTCTCCATCAGCAAAGATGTCAGGAAATAGAATCTTTCAGGAGCTAGGGAAGACCCCAGTATCTCATGGTTTGCTCAGGTCATCTTCATGTACCCTTAGTTACTGTATGTAACTGGTTCCTTTTGAGGGATTTTTGATTAAACTCCTGAAACTGCTTTCCATGTTGTTGATACCTCCACCAAAATGTTGATATCAACCAAACACCAGACTTCCAACAATGCTGAAAAAAATTCTCTTCAGCCTCTGAATTTAGTTTCTTAACTGTTACAGTAAATGATCCTTGCTAGGAATTCCTGACTTTCCATTGGAAGTGGCTTCTCACTCCTAAGCAGTCCTACACCCAAGTCTGTTTTGAGAAAGCATGGCAGTGCATATGCCATGGTCAGTCAGTAATTCTAGTCCTCCACTCCCAAAGCAGACACTCCTCAGATTAAGCCAGCCCACACTTGTCGTTACCTTTTACTACTTGCGACCCTGGTGAATTTGTGTCTCAGAGAAATGCTCAGTCTCTTCTCTCATAGAAGCCTTTCTGTTTTGTGTTGTAATCCCTAGACTTCTTCTGTTGATTTATTGCCTTACAGCTACTTTGCAGTTACAGACCAGGAACTCTTCATCATGACTAATTTTCCTCCCATAAAAATCACAGCACATAATAAAGAGTGCACCACACACATCACAGGGAGGCTCCTAATCCTTGTAAATTGCAGGAGCACATGACAGATGGGATTGAAAACATGTAAAATGTGTATGTGACATAACTAAGAACAAATTCCACAAGTGTCAGTGGTCTACAATTTCAAGATGAGTTTGAGCAGGGGCCAGTGAAATTTAAATTTTATAGGCCAGGGAAAAAAGAACATTAACATCTAGGATTGCTGCAAGCAGTTAAGATCAATGTTTTGCAAAGAACAGTAATTAAATTTGCACTTATAAATTAAATCCTCGTGTCCTGACTGCAAATAATTCATTGTTGGGTCTCCAGTTATTTCCCTTCTTACACTTTATTGAATGCAACAATGTCTTTTGAACACTGAATGTCAAACTGTACTATGTCCTCCCTGTGGTCCTGGGAGTTTTTACAAATGAGGCCTCTCTCTGAAGGTCAGAGGATTATATAATTTTCCCATAGTCACAAAGGTAGTGAGTGACTAAAATCAGATCCTTCCAACTCCAAAGCTTATGTTCTTTTCATTTCCTGTCTCTCAAATTCATAATAGGTGTAAGTGATTACGACCCAGTCCATCAAGCTAAATCCCAATCCAACTGTACCTGACCTTGGACAATCAGTTAATCTCAGTGAGTCTCAGTTTCCTCACCTAATAGGGAAGTACTTACCACAAGTTAATCCATGTAGATAACTAATTGTGATAAACACTGAACATATTTTGGTTATTTTTATTGTCATTTATGTTAGTAACCTCTAGCCCATTCTTTGCCAGGTTCTGTGTTAAAAATTTTATTTTACATGCATTCTTTTTTTTTAACTAGCTGTTCAAGGCAAGTATGAAATCCCCACTTATACAAGGAAAACAGAGTCAAAGGGGTTATGCTCTTCTTCAAATGGAAACTAACTTTGTCTAGTTATAATGCTCGTGTGCTTTCCAACCATGTAATTGCTATAAATTCCCTTCTTATATTTTTTCTGGCAATATGGCAATGACGTTGGTGCCAGTGATGGTAGGGCCAATGTAGCCATCAGCATTGTTTGTGAAGTAACAGCAGAACCAACACACAGCCCAAACCAGGACTGACCACAGAGCCCAAGCTACTTTAAGCATTCTTCCCTATGATTTAAGAAGAAATGGTAGCTTGGTATTTATGGGTGTGTTAATTCCACTTATAGGAAGCTTGAAATTGAAAATACTTGGAAAAGTATCTGGAATTAATATTTTTATTGTACAGTGTTATTCAGAAGGCTTACAGTCTTTTATAACTTTGATTTCTAAGGCATTCCTAAGTCAGAATTAGCTTGTAAGTATGGGCAGAATTCATGGGCCACTGGGGACATAGAACAAATCCCCTATTTTGTGTTAATTTGGAATGTCTCTGTGAAATGAGTAGATTGTTCCAGCAACACGGAAGAGCTCCAGAAGTTCATTGCTCATAGACTACTCGAGCTTTCACTTCCACCGTTCAGCAGGGTCATTCATACAGTGATTTTCTCATCAGACTGAAGGTAATTTCATTTGGTTCATTTGAAATCATGTCTTCCAAAAAATATAAAACTGGAATACAAACAAAATTGTGAACAATTCAGATTCCTGTCAGAATTTCAACTCGAACTTTGAGCATAGAGGCTGACTTCTGGCCTGGCTAGAAGGTGACCAAATAATACACAGCTCTTAAATAACATGCTTCTGCTGAGGTTTCAGAGTTAAATGAGCAACAGTAACTTAAGGAGTGATTTCCCAGCCTCCTGAATGAACGTTTGTGTTATCTTCTCTGACTTGGTCTGATTTAGAAAGGTGACTTGCCACCTTGCGAACACTTGTATAATAATCGTAGTGATGGTCCTGTGTCTGGCACATCACATTTTGAAATGTACACATTCATAACTCTTCAGAAACCTGGGCCTCAGGTTTCACCAGGAGTCCCAGAGAACTGACCTTCAGAACTATAGCCCTTGGCTGTGGCAAAAAGAAAAACAAACAAACAAAACCAGAAACAACTCCTTCTTTTAGAACTGATTCTAAATGCCTGACTCACTTTTCTCTTAGAGAAAACAGCCTAAGTACGGAATGAAATTTTTTCATGTGTTCCCATGTCTCATCCTGCTTAGCTAGGTATAAACAGGGTTTGGGAAGTGATTTTCATGCATCTTTCTAAATCCTTCATCCCAAGTTACTCTGTTTGTTTCTGCTATATACTGTCACAATTTTTAGGAAAAAATATATGCTCTCAATTTTGTTAACAGTTGCAATGAAAATGTATATACATTGCTTTTGTTCCCCTGGTAGTGGGGCAGGGATCTCATTCTCAGTGACTCTTTAGGGTAAGAGAAACGCAATCTGGAGGCCAGATGTAAGGAGGTGACTAGTAGCACTAAGTCTGAATTCATGTCCATGTTTTTAGCTCAGATATCGCAAATTGCTAAATTTGAGCTCAGAGGCAGAAGGGTGCTAAGAGACACCTTTATTTGTTGAAATACAAGTGAGACCAGTGCCTCTCTAAGTGAAGGCTGACTGAAAAAGATACATTGAGTAGATAATGGCTGCTGAGGAGTTGAGGAGCACAGATGTTAGGAACTGCAGTCCCTGGGGTTCTAGTCCCAGCCCCTCTCCTGCTTAGCTATATGAATGGTCATCTACTTACTGTGCTGTGTTGACGTGTGTCTTAGAGATAGATATCCAAAATGTCTAAAACATCATATAGGGGAGCAGTGCTTAAATATCAGTGGTAACAGTGAGTGGTTAGGCTGCCTCCTGGGAGTGGCTGTGCCTCAGCAAGTTGTTCGGGACAAAGTAAAGAGGTGAGAAAGTACCTTAGAGGCTGTGATCCTTGAGTTTAGCAACAACCATAGTTGCTTTTTTTCCCCTTGCAGATGCTAGGGAGGAACTTGGAGACGTGAAGCACTGGTACTTATTTTTAGGGGTTCAACTTTGATGGAAGCCAGTAGATATTTTGTTGTTTTGCTTTAAGTCCTCTTTTTTCCTTTACCCCCTCGCCTCAGTTGAACTCAGAGTGGTTCAGTTTATTTTGCTGAAAGTTCCAGTCCCCTAGGGAAAATATGATAATGCTGTTTTCAGACAGCTGTATTTGGGAATGAGACTGACTTAACCAGCTGGCTGGCATCATTGGAGCCCAAGGACCTACTAAACCATGGAGAGCAGCTGTTTTGGCTGAAATTCTTCTAATTCTTAGGACTTTGTTCCCTATACATCAGCTTCTGAGTTCTGCTCTAAATGCATACACAAAGGAGAGGGCCATGAGAAAGTCTCTGATGTGCCCAGAGCTGCCCTGGGAAGGAGGGAAGGGGGTGCCACCACCATCCTTTTGTCATTCGTGATGGCAGAAGGAGGCTAGCTCTAAAGAGATAATAGTGATTGACTCCTACATAGGAACATTATGCAACTTTTAAGAGTCACACTTAAAGATTTTATTTATTTTTGCATTGAAGAGCTGGGGTATAAGCCAGAGGTACAGGGGGTGAGAGAGTGTTCACCAGTGACAGAGTGGGGAGCAGCGTTGGCAGTTTTACTGAAGTACACTGCTGAGGCGAGCAGAGCGTGAGACAGGAGAGGTCTGCTGCACCATGTGGGTCAGCTCCCTGGCAGGGGATAGAACTCAGGCCTAGTGATGATAGTGCTAACTTAACCCCTAGGACACCAGGAGGCCTATTGAAGATTTTTTTTTTTTTAATGAAGGGGAAAATGTTATAGTGTAATGTTAGACAAATGTATAGAATACAAAATATAAATGATTATAATCCCCATTATGGAAAAGTGCACTTTAACATTAAATAACATAATTTATACAAAGCACATACCCATCTGCCTGGTGTGGGAAATACTCAGTAAATCACAGCTACTGGATGCAGAGTGTAACCACAGAGAATATGTTTGCTTGTTGTGCCGTTATATACATAGTGCCTGGTGTAAAGTAGATCTTGTTGACTGAATGAATCAGTGTTGTTATTATATGTCTTTTAGAAGGAAACTAGAAAAGTAAAGCATGTTGCCATGTGCAATTATATCTGTAATTGTGGCAGCCTACCCTCTCTACCTCAGTTATTCATTATAAATGGTGAGGATGGTACCTTTTACTCTGGGTCACTGAGAACTTAGCAAGCTTCATGAAAACACACAGAGTGATTATTCCTACTGTAATCATGGTAAGCACCTCAGGAGTAGAAGTTATTCTAAACACTCTGCTATACTGTGTCTGTAGAAAACAGAAGATGGGTGTTAGGATTTTTGTCTGCATTTTCTGTTCATTTTTTGTACCATGGACTTTAAAAAAAATAATGAAAACTTAAAAGAAAAAAGCTCAAATGAAAATAAAACTTCACCTCTAAACAATGAAATTAAGAGTGTGTTGCTGTTTACTTCTTGGATGTTCTCTACATTTTCCAAGTTGTCTGTAATATTTATGTCACTTTCATCATCAAGAAAAAACAACCTCTACTCCCCCTCTTAAGTAACATAACATGCACATTACAAATGCATTTTTAAAATAAATCAAAACAAACACAACATCCGATGCTCAGCATCAGTGAAAGCACAGAGCTGCTGAATTCCAAAGGATTCCCCATCTGAGAATGGCTGAGGACTTGGAAATGGTGCCCTGCTCTGGCTTCTTTTTCCCATCCTAAGAAAATTGTGAAGCACTTAAACTGAGAAATGGAATTAGTTGCAGAAAAGTAAAGGAATTTTGATTGATTAATTGGTTCTGGACAAAAGTGGTCAAAAAACTTTAAGTGGTAGTAATAGGACTGAAACATAACATACATTTTTAGCATAGCTTCTTTCCTTTCCCCTGCAGAAAACAGCAAAAAAAGATCAGTAGAAATGATAGCAGAAGAGGTTAGAAATGGAAATGAGTGGTCACCAAGCTCCGGAATGAATTTCCAAAGGAGAATGTTTAAAGCTAGTTCCTAGGGGTGTTAAAAAGAAAGTCCCGAGAAGATGATGGTGGACTATCCGGTCTTGCTGATTCTAAGACGACATCAAGCTTTCATTGTACTAGTTCAGGCCTTTGCTTTCTCCCCAGTTCACTATAGTGAGTAACCTTTTTCTAAAACTTCACTTGCAGATATTTAACACTACTCCTGACGTGTCTCACACCAACCAGCTGCACCTGTCCCGGAAGAAGAGCAGTGACTCCAAGCCTCCATCCTGCAGTGAAAGGCCCCTGACACTCTTCCATGCTGTGCAGTCCACAGAGAAACGTGAGTCTTGCTGCCCAGCCAGTCACATCCCAGCCACTCAGGGTGCACACCTCTGCCTCACTGTGCTTTTGCCTTTTGTGCCCTTGAGGGCCATGTATCATTCCATCAGCAAGTAACCCTGATAGGTGTGGAAGTGGTATTGCTGAGAATAAAAGGCCTGGGATGCCCACTTGTCCGGATTCTCTTTCCAGAGTTCCTGTGGGCAAACAATTTAGCTTCTCTTCCTATACAATAAGAGCTCAGGTCAGGCCTGCTTCTTCACCCCACCATTTGTTAGCGGCTCCCATAGAACCGGTTTCCTTTCCTTTGATCAGTTTGTAATTAAATGCTTATTAGTGTGAGTCACGTGCCCCACTAAACTGTGACTGCGAGGGCTGGATCTTGTTTTGCTCGTCCCTCTACTCCACCTCACAGGGCCTGGTATAGAGCGGATACATAATAAGTATATTAAGTTAATTAATGAATTAATTAGAGACTAATGCCCTCCTTGTTCCAAAGAGCAGAGCGTTATCACCACAATTTTAGCAAATGTTTTTTTAATCTCAGGATTTCTGAATTATTTGTGGTGATTACCAGACCCTGAAATATCCAGTCTCTTTTATCTTTTGTAATAAGAGGGTTGTTGTGCAGTATAGGAGTTGAGGGCTCAAGCTCTACTTGACATCAGTCAGGCCTGGCTTCTTGTGCTAGTGGCAAGAACTGGGCACGTCTTTTCCCTTCTCTCAGCCTTTGTTTGCTCTGCTATAAAGTAGGGATAATAGTGCTTACCTCATTTGGGAGCTGTGAGGATTAAAGGAAGCTATGCTTTTAAGCACTTGGCACAACTATTGTGAGAGCTGCTGCTATTATTATTAGTTACTGTTTAATCACATGTGGATACCAAAGCTGGTCATTGGCATAACCATTATTTCTACGATGCCTGCTGGGCATATAAAAGGACCTGTATATAAAAATGGAACTTTTAAGGAGCTCACAGTGGGTGAAGGAAATAGACAAGTGAATGCTTCATGGTAAGTCACCACAGTAACTGTTCTGGAGACAGATAGGAACCTTCAGAAAGGCTGTTGAACTTGATGGTTGAAAGCACACACAGGTGCCAGATTGTCTGAGTGAGGAAGTCTCCCTCTGCTGCTCCTGGCTGTGTGTGACGTGGGCAAGTTATATAACATCTGAGGGCCTTGGTCTCCTCTTCTAGAAAATAGGCATGATAACAGTTTCTATCTCAGAGGGATGCTGTGAGGGTTAAAGCACCTCAGATGGTTCCTGGTACATAGTAAGTTCCCTGTAAATGGGGATGGAGAGTGTGGTATTACTACTACCACTGATCCCTATGAGGTACAAGGAAGGCCTAAAGCAGAGTAATGGTCCATTTTGCCCTGAAGAAGAGAGACTCCAAAGGTAATGACCTTCCTTATCATAACTCTTGAAAATAAATCTTGACCACCCTTGAAACATCACTGTATAAGATGCAACAGTATCCCAAAATATGACCTCACCATAGTATATTTAGCACCACTTGAGTTATTTTAGATATTTTACTTCATGTGTAAAGTTACTGTTACCCTTGTAGCTAAATCTGTCTCTGTTCATGATCACAACCTTAAGATAAATTCCTGGAAGAATTAGTGGATCTGCATAATTTTAGGGCTTTGAAACCTTGCTGGGGTTAGCGTCCCTCTCAACAATGGCCTGTGTTCCTCTTAAATTTGGGCTAGGGTCATTCTCTCTGTGGGCTACAGGCAGCCAGGCTCCTTCAGTTGTACCAGGAAAGTCATAGAATAGGTCTCTCCTTAGCCACCCCTGCCATATACAAGGCATCTGCAGGGTGATGTGCTTCTCAGGTTTCCAGGAGAGTCATAATCACCTAGTGTTTTGTACTGAGCAATGTCCAGCACAGATCAGAACAAGTCAGACAGTGTTAGTAAATTCCCGTAAGTGTAAAACAGTGTGGATTTTAGGGTTAGATGAAACTGAAGCAGATTTGGAACAGGTCTTATTTTTTTTTAAAGATTTATTTATTTATGCATACAAGAGCTGGGGTACAGGCCAGAGTTGCAGGAGGTGAGAAGATTCACCAGAGACAGAGTGGGGAACAGAACAGGAAGATCAACCAAAATACACTGCTGAGGGGAGCAGTGTGCGAGGCAGGAGAGGTCTGCTGCACCATGTGGTCCCCTTCCTGGCTGGGGATCGAACTCATGCTACTGTGCAGTGAATGCTTCACAGTGCGGTGCTCAACACACTGTGCCACCAGGGAGGCCCTGGAATAGGTCTTAATGCTTACTTTGGGATCATGTAAGAAAGAAGGTGGAGATTAGGAGAAAATCAATTAGATGTGTACCCAAGATTAATTTTATCACATGAGACAGAGGATGAAAGCCAAGGATCTGTGAAAGCAGACCTGCCTAGACTGCAGATCAAGCAGCAATATCCCTAGTCTATATACAGTGGACCAAAGGATGGAGGACAGGAAGACTGCGACGTGATATATCTTTCCTCTGAATGTTAGGAATTGCTACCTGTGAACAGGACTGGAATCTCCATAAACTCAGATACGTGTGGAGTGCTTAACTTCCCCTCTTTTAGAGAAGAAACATTTGCAGCGAAATGTATTTAAATACATGTATATACATACATTTTTCATAATTTTGTAAATCCTTTCTATTTTGGGAAATGAATGATAACTGAACTAGCTTGAAAGTGCCATAGAAAGTGAGGGGTGAGTTAATGCTGTAAGAAACACGGGCCAGGAGCAAGAAGGTTCTGCAGGCTGTTGCCTCTCTTAGGGTGTAATCCTGCTCCCATGTCTGTAAAGTTTTTACACGCCTTCCCCTCTCCCTTAGTCTTATCTGTGCGCAGGATAGAAATCAACTTTATCAAAGCAATTTGCTGCATTTACTCTTTGGAATTAAAGTGTGGGGGAAAACAATGCAAGTAATTTGTGGAGAAAATTGTATTTTATATTCCATAATACGTAATAATGACTGTGTATTTCACAATAGTGACATTTTTCAGTTTGTGGCTTCTTTCCTAGTTCATAATTTGCCCACCTGGAAATATTAACATAAATTTTCATGCACTCTTTGGGCTACAACCATGTAACTTATGAATTGTTGTTTAATTCATTTTTTTATTGTGGTAACATTGGTTTACATTGTTGTTTGTATTTTGGAAGCATAGAATCCCTCCTTTTTGGGGGTAGTTGTACCATACTGTACCCACTACCAAAGCACCCTCTCCACTTTGTTCTTGCCCCTACCCGTCTCAGTTTGGCTCCTCCAGTTCTGTAGCTGATTTTCAAGGGTTAGTTTTTAAGTTTGACTTTATCTGACCTTTTGTTTGTTTTTTCTATATTCTACCTATAAGTGACACCATCCGATATTCATCTTCCTTCTTCTGCTTACCATAATCCCTTCTAGTTCCATCCATGTTGCTGCAACAGCATGAGTTTATCCTTTTTTTGATCATGGAGTAGTATTCAATTGTGTATATACCACATCTTCTTGATCCATTCGTATGGTTTGAGGCACTTAGTTTGCTCCCATAGCTTAGCTATTGTAAATACTTCTGCAGTAGACATGGGCATTCAAGTTTCCTTTTGAATTAGAGTTTTACCCGTAGGAGTGAAATTATTGGGTTGTGTGGAATATCCATTTTTAATCTTTTGAGAAAACTGTTTTCGATCAGGACTGGGCCAGTTTGTGTTCCCACCAATGGTATAAGAGGCTTCCTCTTTTCTCCACTTCTTTGCCAGTACTTTTTATTTCTGGTCTTTTTGATATGGGCCATTCTCACTGGTGTGAGGTAGTTTCTCATTGTGGTTTTGATTTGCATTTCCCTGATGATAAGTAAAGTTGAATATTTTTTCATATTCCTGTTGCATATTTGCATGTCTTCTTTAAAGAAATGTCTATTTACTCTTTTGCCCATTTTTAAACTGAGTTATTTCTTTTTGTTGTATGATTTCTTTGTAGATCTTTGATACCAACGTCTTGTCAGATACATGGTGTACATATATTTTCTCCCACTCAGTAGAGTGTCTTTTTGTCTTAGTTACACTTTCTTTGACTGTGTAGAAGCTTTTTAGTTTGAGTTAGTCCCAGTTATTTATGTTCTCTTGTTTTCCTTGTTATTGGAGATGAATCAGCAAAGACAGCGCTGAAGCTTATGTCATGGAGTGTTTTGCCAGTTTTCTTCTATATATTTTATGGTTTCAGGTCTTACATCGAAATCTTTAATCCATTTCAAGTTGATATTTGGTTCTGGTGCGAGGTAGGGTTTGGTTTCATTCTTTTGCACATAGCTGTTCAGTTTCCCCAACACCACTTATTGTTAATTCATTTTTTTTAAATCAATTTTTAAGCAACTCACTTTTTTAAAGCAACTCACTTTTTAATATGGCCTATTCCTGTTCAGTGCAGTCTCTAAAAACATGAGTTTGATGGTCTCGCCAAATTATTCCCTAATATACATTAAAATGAATGTGTAACCTTCAAGTCAAGGAATATGCCTTCATACCCGACCTTGGAGTTGTCTTGCCCCATTTGTGGAATGTGTGCTATGGTTTGGAGTCACAAACCTCACTCTGAATTTTTGATTCAGATCCTTTCTCTTAATGTAAATATCCAAACTCAAGTTTCTTTTGTCCACCCACGTAGAATGTAGAACCGGGTTCAGATATTGTCAGCTGACTGCTTATCTAGTGGTGGACACTCATCGTTCATCTGTGAGTCTATGCTGTACCCTTTTGATTCACTGTGACTCTTGTCCAGGACTGCTGCGCATGCTTACCTTTCTTCAGGGTCTTGCCGCAGAGCAAACCTCTTGTTAGAGGGTTTGTGCTTGTGTGGGTACATACGCCTGGACACAAATCCATGCTTATATCTCTCCTCTGCCTTAAATTGGCTTGTGATATTTTTCAGAACTTCATTTCCTCTTGTGTCTGCCTGATCTCTTCTGAATTCACTTCCGCTTTTCTCTTCATTGATATAGTGATAGTTTAAATTTCCTCGGTTCTCTTGGTCAGCTCTAGCTTCAGTCCATAGTTAAGAAGCTAAGCAACCTGAAGTTCTCAGGTTCATTATAATGGGTGCTTCCTTGGTTTTTTTTTTTCCCCTCCTACCTCTCTGCAGTGTGCCTGTTTTGTGCAGTAGCCAGATTTTTCTCTCACTCTTGGCCTCAGATTGCTATGAAAGTATCTGGCATATTAATTGATGCTCACAGATGAGTGTCTTACTTTCCAGAAGGAATTTTTGTTTTGTTTTTCCCTTTCTATGTAGGTCAGTGAGTTATATGCCCAGGCACCTGACTTTAATCTGTTCCAGGTGGTGTTTTCCTTTTCTCTAAAGGTAAAGCTGTCTTTGTAGTTGACAGTGATATCTTCCCAGAGTGAGGAATTGGATTATTTCTCATGTTCTGTTCTAGATCAGAACTTTGAGCATAGGTAGTGTGTGGTGGTAGTGGTGCTAGGAACAGTGAGAGTAACCCTTGAGAGTAAACCTTTTGTAAAACAATAAAGGAAATGATGGAAAATGAAAGATTTAAAAAACAACAACCAAGCAACGTAAATCACTAGGAAACCACTGAATATTTTAGTGAGTAGGGGATTAGATATCTAAATTGTAGGGATGTTCAGAGTATTTTCTGAAAGGGGGAATTTTAAGAAAGATGCTATAGGAAATGGCAGTCATGGTCTGCCCCAATGGGCAGAAGGGTATCTCTGATGATTTGCAGAGGGAGCAGAGAAGAAAGCCTTTCTGTAGGCAGCAAAGGGTAGCTCCTGTGTCTACAGCTGAGAGAAGGACTATGAAAAGATATGTTCTCAGATTGAACTTGAAAACATTTTCCCATAGAAATTGACTCTTTGCTTAATATATATACTGTTACATAATTTGTCAAGTGATTCTGGCACTAGACACTGTGCATAAAACATCTCATTCAGTCTTTAAAATTATTTGTCTGTCCTGTTTTACACTTAGAAGAAAACAAAATTCATATTAAATACTCAGGGTCACACAGCAACTAAGTAATAGATTTGAACCTAGTTGTTCTGACCTTAAAGCCACACTACTTATCAGTCATTATGTGACCTTCCTGTGTTAGCTTGCAGGGTTGTTCTATTAGGCTTGGCTTTTGTAACCAATCCCACAAAAGCAACCTTATTTCCAAAGGAAAATGTTTCCAGTTCCAGTTATAAACCTGGAGCTTAACCTTTCGTTAAGCTAGGGATCAGCCTATAAAGAGCTGTTGGACTGGTGTGGAAGGATAAATGGGTGCATTTGATAAAGAACCTTGAGGTCAAGCTAGGTTTGACCCTCATTTAATAACAACAACAATAAAAATAAAAATGATTATAGCTAACTAATTTGCCACACAACCTTCTAAGCCCATTATTATCTCATCCATACAACTGATAATCACCCGGTAAGGTAGGTTCTTATTATTCATATTTTACAGCCAAAAAAAACTTAGGCTTTGGGTGTTAAGTAGTCACATAACTGTCCTAGCGACCCATGGAGGAGGAAGTTGTGCCCTGGTGATCACCCTCTCCCAGGCTATATTGTCTCCACAAGGATTCCTCTGTCGATTCTCGAGCAACAGATGTGAAAACCCTGCTAGGCTGAGTTACAGAAGCAATAAAAGCCATCTGTCCCGGCTCCAGCACTGCCATGGGGGCAGTTGAACCATATTGAATGGGTTACTCAATATGCCGATTGGCAGGCCACAGCCACACACCAACTACCCCTCCAAATCCAGCTCCAGCTATGCAGTGTGCAGTGTACCTTCAGTGGTATCTTTAATATACTGGCCAGGGCATTCAGTTTCATTTGTGATCACCTCAGAACAGATGGAATGAGGTTTTTCAAATGTGCTG
This sequence comes from Galemys pyrenaicus, assembly GCA_019455555.1. NCBI lineage: Eukaryota > Metazoa > Chordata > Mammalia > Eulipotyphla > Talpidae > Galemys > Galemys pyrenaicus. The sequence goes on along the minus strand of JAGFMF010012132.1, from coordinate 2,709,103 downwards.
CCAGATGAGGGATGGCAAAGGAGATTACTGTTTGATCTCCAAGTTTCCACACAGATGCATCATACAGCAGAAATTGGACTGGTATATCTAGGTGAAAGTTACTGACATGCATGCTATTTTCTTTCTGGGCAACTGTAGGAGATAGGGCCAGAAGGAGTAGAGGAAGCCTGCAGCAACCGGGTCTTATACATTTTCTTGCAAGATTTCTTCCAAGAAGTTGCGAGGTGACATTTATTGCTTGTTTTGTCCCAAATGCTAAGTATTTATATGGAGATGTTGAGATGTGTTTCTTGGAACAGTGGTTCTTAGACTTGGGTGTGGATTAGAATCATGTAAAGACCTAGTTACAAATGCAGGTGATGGGTCTCCTCCCCAGTACATTCTGAATCGAGAGATGTTGGCTGGGACTCAGGTGTCTGCATTTTTAAAAATGCCCTGATGCTCATGCCAGCTCATTAGAGAAGCACTGGCTTGGAGGAGGGGAGAGGCAGTCGAGATTGCTTGTCTTCTGTCATTACCAGAACATTCCTTTGACTCTCTTTCAGGGCCTGGGCAGCCTGGGATGGTAGATGAAAGCAGCCAGACTGTGTTGCTTTGGTGCTTTCTCAGTCCCTTACCAGTGCTGAGACCTAGATTGTATCACTTCCCTTTTGTGAACCTCCATTTGCTCATCTGTAAAATTGATCACTAACAATAGCTTCCTCTGAGGGTGATTACTGTGATTTAACTGAGCCAGTTCATATAAAGTACTTGACACTGAGCCTATAACATAGTAAGCACCTAATAAATGTTAACTGTGATTATGATGATTGTCATCAGGCTATAGTTTTACTTTACATTTGACTAGGAAAGCATTCCCCTCTGGAGCATGCGGATTCCAAAGGAGAGGCCCATCCATGAGGGTAATGCAGAGCTGCCCTGGCTCCAGAGAGAGCCCATTTGATGCTTGAATGCAAATACATCAGCAGCCTGGAATAAGTTGTTCAGTGTTGGGGGTGGGGATGGGATGACTTCTTGGGCTCTGTTTTACATGGATCATGTTAACTAGCTTCTGGGATTATAGCTCTGATTAATTCTTTTAGTTCAGTTAATTCATCCTGGACCCTCTCCCAGACAGACCCAGTGAGAGGTCAAGAATTCAGTTCATATACTTCTCATGTGTGTCTTCCTTGCTGAAAAATAACTGGGAACTCATTCTCTTCAAAGGCTTACGTAATGCCTTCCTCTGAGCAGTCAAGGCTGCAGCGTGTGCCTTTTCTCAGGTTGCCTCTACAAATCCTGGGCACTCTGGACACACCTGTTTGTTTTGGCAGATGATCTGTTTATCCACATGGATTCCTATTGTCACGTGGACTGTAAGGTGTCATGTGGCTCTTGGTTTAATTACTGTGGTTACCGTGTGTGACTGCAAACTGCATAGCTGATGTGGCCATTAAAAAAAAAAAAAAAGATGGAAAACTATAGCAGGAAAAAGTTCAAGATATATCATTAAAGGAAAAAAAAAAAAAGCATGTTACAGACTCATATCTCTGGCCTGGTCACTAAGTGAATAAAGCAGGTAGTACAACATTAAGTGTGGTGTTACCCCAATATTTAAAAGGGAAAAGTGTGTGTTTATGACTGTTTCTATGTATGGAAAAATGATTACATGTTTGCATATCAAAGTACAAATAGGATATTTGTATGCATTTCTGTGCTTTCTAAATTAGAGAGGAATGTATATGTATTGTGTATTCACAATTTTTTCTGTTACTGGAAACAAAACTCCATAATTGTACATTTCATTTACTATCTCAAATTCATCTTGCAACAAGTCATGGCATAAAAACAATAAAAAATATTAAAACAATGTAAAAAATATAAAATATAATATTGCCCTTTCTGATGAACAATAGTACAAACAGTTGTGTATATAGACCCCCCACCCCACTCAGATATCAGGGAATCATTAAAGAAATAATGTCCCTATTTAAAACTAAGTTCTCATGTAGAAAAGAGAAGTGAAGTCCCCGTTCTAACTGTGATCAACCCCCTCCCTTTCCAGCCACTCACCAGAGGCTCAGTCCTCCGTTGTGGTTTTTTAAATGTTATTTCAGGGGCAGATCTCCCCAAGATGCCTCTTTGTCTCATTTCTGTGATGCAGTTCAAGCCTAAGCCAGCCACAATGACTTCCCCATTCTCTCATGAAATCCATTTTTATTGGCGTTCTTTCCTCTTGCACAGAATAGGGTTATTATGAGCACCAGGGGGAGAGAAGGAGCCATTCAGTCCACACAGGATCCAAATCAGTTGTGGTTTTGCTGCAGACAGCCTGCCAAAAGTTGTAATACCATGTATTATGCCCTATGGTCAAAACAATGGATTGACCATATTTTTCACTTATCAACTTACTGTTTAGTTTGTGATTGCCCAAACTGTCTTTTAAGATTATTTTTAAAGTATTGCCCAAACTGTTTTTATGCACCCATGCACATTGCCCAAACTGCCTCTTAAGATTATTTTTATCATAAAGACTGAGTCTAGGTCAGCATGGAATAAAGACCACCTCAGGTTTTAGTGTGGCTCCGCATATTACATTAGCAGCAGCAAAAGCTACAAGGATAAAAAATTGCTTTAGGAAGTCTGATTCCAAGATTCCCAAATACTTGGGTGTTTCCCAGAGATGGTAAACTCAGAAATTACTGTGCACTCATCATTTTTTATTGCAAAATTCATTAAGCTGCCATGCTATTATCATCCTATCTTGTCAAGATGATACATTACAGACTTCATTGCAAAACTTTAACAAGAAGGAGAAAGTACACCTCAGCACAGCACAGGAAAGCCTCTGGGTATTTTGCTTCTGCCTTAATATTTTTTGCTTAAAGCCCTGTGTCTTTGCAAAACTTCCGTCTGTCTGGTAACTCCCTGCTCTCCCTGTTTGATCTTGTGGAGAGAGTTCCCTCCTTCAGGCTCTGTGAGGCATCATGAGCTGCTGTTAAAGAACAGTCATTATTTTCCCTGGTCTTCTTGACAGCTAGCCTCAAACATCATGAAAAAATGAGATGTTAGCCTGTGTTCTGACAGAATTCTGTGCACAGTGGGAGACCTCCCCCAAAGTGATGGTGAACGTCTGTGTTTCCTATTTACCCTCCAGCTTTGTGTATTCAAAGGGCCAGGCGTGTTCGGGCCTGCCGAGACGTGAATTTGGCTTGACTCTCTGTGCCCTTTCCTGGCCTCACTTCTGGCTCCTGTGATAAACACAGACCCTGCCTCCTGTATGTGGTAGTTTGTCATTTGAATGAGGAGGAGTCACTTGGTAAATATGGAAAGTGAAGTAACTTAGCACCCAGATTTCCATGGCAACCCCCAGAACAAGTACAATATCACCAAAATTATTCTGTGGCTCTCTTTTTTTAGTTGCAGTGATTTGGTTGCATACTCTTGTTTTTCCGCTCCTGATTTGTACAAAATAGCAGAAACTCTGTCCACTGTCAGTATTTTGTTTCAGGGACCTTAATGGTCTCTGAAGTACCTAAAAAATTCAGTCACACAAAACTGCCTCTTCCTAAACTTGCAAAATGTGTTTTTATAGCTTATTGCTACCTTATATTTATGATTCATCTGGTTAATTGTTTGTGGAGCTTTAGTATATGCAAGACATGGGCCTGGCACCAGGAAAGGATGGGCTGACACTGACCTTGCCAGTCACTGTAACGGATGCTGTGTGGGCGACAGGGTGGTAATGTGCCCCCTGCGCTTGAACAGTTAGTGCTCTGAAGGGCCAAGTCCACATCCAGTTTGTCTCCCCTGATAGTATGTTAATGAAAACATCTAACACGTAATCCGCAAATGTTTACAGTTGTTTGGGGACTTATTTTACCAATTCCTTGTTTCTGGGCTTTTATTTTCTGTGACTAATAGGAAGAGACATTCTTGTTGACAAACAAGCTTGAGGGAGGTAAGCGTTCTCACTGACTTCAGCCAATTTAGGAATACTCTTAAGCTGTGGGCATTCTTTTTGGTCATTTTAATGGTTCTCTGTGACTTTGTTGATTTGACTCATAACTGGTCGTTGTTTTTCTTTTTTGGTCCCCTAGCCTATAATTTTTTTTTTCTTTAGCAATGTAATTGCCATCATGCCTCCTTATGCTTTCTGATGAAAATATCAGAGCTTTTTTAAATCACTGTTGGTCAAAGATGTCCAACTGTGATATTTGAATAATTTGGTTAATATTTTTTAAGTTATATAGACCATTTGTTCTTACTAGGTTGTCCTGTCAAGAACAAGTACTCATTTGCCTACCTGACAAAAATCCTTCTGTTTTGGTTGGCATTTTCTCTTTGGTTGAATCATTTTCTCTTTCTTTCTTAATTCATGCCAAATGCTTTAGAATTTGTCCAGTATAGTTTGTTATAACCATTAAAACATTTGATTTGCTGTTGATCTTACTCTCCACCTCTTCTCTGGAATAAACCTCAACTTCCTGTTAAGGATTTTTAGTATTAGAGTTAAGAAATCTGTCCACCTAGAAGTTCTCAGCCTCATTATCTGAGATGTCCTGAAAGATTCATCTCTGTTAGTCACTTAATCCACATGCCAGATTTCAAGATTCCTGCATCATATGGCCTATTGAAGTAGATCAGTTAAAAAAAAAAAAAAGTCTGCCTTTTAGGATGCACATTTGACACCTTGGCTATAAAACTGAAATCTTGGAGTTTTCTCTTTTTGTGTTTGCTATACTCTTTGATCCATTGCTTTTGCTATTTTGCTTTGTCACATGTTATACCAAATGTGAAAGGTCTTAGATATCTATTAAAGTAAGAAAGAAATCTCAAAAAGAATTTATTACTAAAGAAAAGAATTCTCATGTCTTTCAGTAAATAGAATACTAGAAATGCTCATGCTCAATTTTGGGGTTGCTACCTATTTTATTCTATTGGCTTTTCTAGTCCAGGGTGTGTGAGTCCTCATTTCCACACTTTCCTCATTCTCTCGTGGGTTTATTTCATATAAATATCACGTATGTATGTGCAACTTGTCAATTCAGTTAATAATAGTTTATTATAGTAGAGATTCTCTGGAGAGACTTGGTCTATAATACTCTAATGGTTACTAGTTCTTAAAAACCTTTAAGTTCAGTTTTTAGAATGAAATCTACTTTTGAGCATTAGGATTCCAATAAAATATTTTATAAAGTAAACTATCTTTAATATTTCCTTCATTTGTGATTTCAAAGTTTTGTCTGTCAAATATCCTATCTTAGATTACTTATAGTCTACTGAGGAAGGTAAACATATGAACAAATATGTGCAGTTTATCAAATACACTAGTATTCATCTTGTTAAAATGCCAAGGAATTAGTGGAAAGAGTCTGCTAACTGGGGATTGTGTTTAGTACTTAGTCGATACTCAATAAACTCTAATGAAAATGAGGAAGTTTTCATTTCATATACTCTCTTTTTATAATGGATAAGGCAGAAAAAAACATCCTGGTAGTATTTTAGAAAAACATATTATATACTCTTAGCAAGATGTTGTTTTTACTTTATAAAACCATATCCATCTCATGGACAAGTATCATCACAAGAGAAACTTGAATGATAGTTATTCTCTTTTAATTCCTATGAATTCAGAGATTTTATGTCATGTAAACTTGACCTCAAGCTAAAGTTAATAAAACTATTCAACTCTTAATATAAAGTAGAGAATGTCTCTGGTCAGACTCGGGGATGGTTGTTTTCAAGCCTGATGGTCTTGAGCATCTCCTAATCTTTCAGGAATCTTGATGTGAGTATTTTGTGCAAAGGAAAATTTTACTTATACTAATTTATACTGATAAGTGGCTTATGGATTCCCTAAATGATCCCCTAATTATGTAATTTTAAAGTTATTTTTCTTCCCGGTAGCAAGTTCCCATTTGCAGGCCTTGTTAGTCCTCCTACATCTTGGCTCAGTATAACTCTTTTGGTTTCTCTTTCTTTGTTGTTGTTTCTGTTTGGAACCTAAGCTCTTAAAATGTGAATTGTCCTAAATCTTAGGACTCAAGTTAATAATCTGCTTTTTCTCCAAAGCTGCTTAAAGTTTAGGAACCTCCTAATTGCCTCGTGGAGGTTTAACTCTTCTGTGGAATTTTAAACAAGGCATTGAGAATTTGCCAAGATATTAAGGATTATGGTGTATGTGTAAATAATGTGGAGATTAATATCATTTCATAAGCATGATGTATTTCTTTCCTACATGACTAGTGCAGAGGAAAGCTATTTTTTATCATGACATCATCCTCTTTTTTGCCTAAAGAGAATTGAGTTCAAAATTAAGCTACCGTGTTGGTGAGCCCATTCTGTCTTGTTAGGAATATAGTGTAGTATACCTCCAGATCATCTTAAAGAAGTCTAGTGACAATTGACCCAGCTGTGTTATTTCTTCATAAGTGAACTGACTACTGAAAACATCAGTGATTTCAGTATGGTGTATCTGTAATAAATGTGGGGAAAGAATGATTTGCCCAAGTCTCTAATATTTTTCTACAGCAGTCGTGCCTGTACCATTCAGCTAAATCATCTCAAAAATGTTTTCTTCAGCACATGGTTCCAAGTTTTCAAATATGGGAAGAAACAGAAAGTTCTTTGAGCAATGTTTGAAGTTTACAAAACACATTCTTGTTTATGATCCCACTTGATCCTCATGATGGTTTCTTGATCTGTGCAAGACATTTCTCACTCTCCCCTATTGATTTATAGATGCATTAGCCAAGAATCAGAGAGGGATTGAAAATTGCCTAAGGCCACACAACCAGTCAGAGGTGGAGTCTTAAAGAGAAATAAATTTTATTTCCCTTCTGGCTTAGCAAATTCTCCAAGCATCAGTGTGACTGCTAAGATCCTGGACTCAGGTTTTTGTTTGTTGTTCTTTTTTTAATTTTATATGCAGATTACACCATCATTCTTATAGATCTATCAAAGAACTAATTTAAAGTTAAATATCAAATACATGGGGCTAGAGGCAACCCAGAAAGCAGTGTCAGAGATTTAGACTCCTGAATTATAAGGAAGTTGATGGCCAAATAGTAGATATCTCATGGTGAGGTTCTATAGAATGCTATGGAATCAGAGGTGGGACATGATCTGAGCAATTAGGACACTATTGGGATCAGGACTATAGAATCAAAGGCAAATGTTAGCGAAAACAAGATAATGGTTGAGCTACTCTGTGTTCTGACCCCTCTGCCTATCAAAAGGAGACACAGTTTACAGGCCATCTTAGGAAGAAGACTGACTTATAGTAAAGGGGAAACATCTATTGCCTATTCTGCCTAACCCTCCTTTCCCACTTTTAATTCTTATCCCTTTCTGTGTCCTTTTCTTAACTTCATTGACCCAGAGATCTCAGTCCTGTCTCGTTATTTTTAAATGTTTGCATATTTAGGAACTGACTATACCCAGAGAATAATATTAATATGGGGCCATGGCCTCTTATTTCCTGCAGAGGAACAAAGAAACAGCGTCATCAACTCCAGTTTAGAATCTGTCGTCTCATCAAATACAAACAGCATCCTTAATTCCAACAACAGCTTACAGCCCAACGTGAACTCCAGCGACCCCGACCTGGATGTGCTCAAGCCCACTCGGCCCAACTCACTGTAAGTACCATGTGCAACCATCTGCCACATAGGCCCTTGCCTAACCACTCACCCAGAATTTACTCTCTAGCCCCAAGCTATTTTTGAGCATTACCTGCAAACGTGGTTTAAACTTTCTCCCTAAACTTGGAGCTTGGCTAATTTGGCTGTGGATTTTTTAAGCATCATCATCTCAAAAGGGTATCATTTTTTTAGCATACTGCTTCTTGGCCTTAGTGATCTTTGATTAACTGTCCTGCTGAGATGACTTTGGAAATGGCTTTTGCCTGTGCTGGCTTCTGGGCATGAAAAGCAATTTCTTTTAGTTTTACAAACATCCAGGCACACTAGTGCTCTAAGAGATCCATAGCCAAGTCTGTTTCATTCATTCATGTTGTTTCAGTTTCCCTTTGCCCTGACTATGTTGAGAATGTTCAGTGCTGACTCTGTCCACTTCCAGAAAGAAATGCCCCCAGGACCCATTTGAGTCTACAGATCCTAAAGCCTTAGCAAGACTGTGGTCTCTTACTACAGACTACGTAAAAGAAAAATCTTTGTTTCTTCATTTTTGGATATTGAGCTCCCGCAACTGAGAGAGACAATTTAGGGACTGGTTGTCCAAATCTCTGAGGAAACTAGATTTACTCTGCTAGGGCCAGAAAGTTCTCCTTTGTGGTTTCATCCCACATTGCTTAGCATGTTTCTTCAGACCACCTCATAAATCTTGTCGACTGAAGCCTTTGCAGAAAGAATGTGAGGCCATGACCAGAACAGCTGGACTCTCATGCTGCAATTGTACAAAAGTCAGGAAAAGCAGAGTTGATTTTGTCTTTCTCTAGTGAAAATAGTTTGAGGTACAACCACAGATTGCCTTCAGGGCAGTTTTTTCACTTGGTGAGATACCAGGAGGTCAGAACCTTCTCCTTCTCCTCTTCATGCTGTGGTTTCATGCAGGCACGCTGCTTTTCTATCTCTTTAATATATCTGTAGATCTGCAGGCTGGGCCTTAGAGGAGACTGAGGGAGAGTAATCTTTGAGTAGAAAAATGACTGAAATGGATTTGAGACACAGTTACAGGAGAAGATAAAATCTTACATTGAAAAAACCAGGTTGCTTTTTAGTTGTCGTCAGCTTTATATCCTACTTCGATATGCAGGAAGTTTGGTTCCTTACCTGTTATGTGGTTGGTAGTGTATTTGTTCACTAAGAAGGAGAACAGTGCCTCAAGAGTTCAAAATAATTGAAGTTATTTAGCTGATTGGCAGTGATTCTCTTCTGGTTCTCCATGGTTTGGCTTGCCTGTGGAGGCCTGCCTCCTGTGCTGTGTGCTTTCTCAGACACTTCTAGAGCTGTTTTCCTATACTTCAGTGAGATTCTAGTTTTTTTCCTCCCAGTTTGTTTAAATCTCTGTACCTGGCTCTTGCTGAAGTTATTTACTGCTCAGCATGAGCAAGGTTCAACTTCTAGTTCAGGTTGCCTAATATCCCTGATTTAAGCCGACAGTACCAACTAGTAGCCTTTAGTCTTTGTTTTCAATAACTGGTAGCTGGGAGTTCCCTGAGTCCCACTGAGTACAGTGTGTTCAGAGGCTGTTTGGGGATTAGAAGGTAAAGGGAGAGGAGGGTATGGCTTCTAAACAGGTACTGGAGGCCCTAGGGGGCTTGGGATATTAGTTTTTTTCACATGTCTAGATATGATCTGTTTAATATAAAAACTGACGTTCCCTCTGCTTGCTTTGAATTATTCATGGGGCTCTTCCCTACCTGCTATTTTTTTTGGGTTCTTTCCTGGGAAACAAAGGGTGATTCCAGGAATAGTGCTACTTACTGGCTTTTGGAAGAGAGAAGGTAGGAGTATGGGTGTGTCTCCAATAAGACTGCTGCCCTTCCAAGCTGAGTGAGTCTCTGAATGACATATGTGAGTCCTGAACTCAAGGAATGCTGTTGTTGAGGTGTAAGCTTGCTGATATGAGTGCTGACACCAGAGCAAGCCCTGAGTGAGAGCCCCCAGTAGCTATGCAATGGAAAAGTGGCCATTTCCCAAGGTAGTCGGATGTGGTTCACCACTTCACACCTCCCTGGTCTTTTCTGCCTTCGATTCGCCTGGGTGAACAGAACCAGGTTGTCCTGACAAATAGAAGCCACAATACTTTACCTGAGTAAATTAATTCTGAGAAGTCTGTCAGTACGCTATGCCTTGATGATCGGGCTGAGTTGCAGCCAAGACCATTGGGTCTCAGCTTCAGCTATGGACCCTTTCATTCCCTCCATCATTGTTCACTTTGAAGTTTACAGAGATCCTTGAACACTCACTGACTGACGCAGATGAAAACAAAACAAAGTCAGGGAGTGTGGGATTACCGTTAGCTTAACCATTAGTTAGGCATCAGGTGGGTAACCAATCACCAGGAAACCATCTGTTTTTTTTCTTTTTTTTTTTTCATTATTTTCATAAGACTGGAATTATAGTTATGACCGTGTAACAATCATAATGAAAGAAACATGTTTGTGACTCAGCTGCCTTTGGTACTTCAGATTAGACATAGTGCTGTCTCATTGGTAAATATTTCCTAGTTCTTCAAGGAGATCAGGCCCTTTTGTTTATATGGCATTTTGCTAAATTAGGTATCAGAATTAGAGATCACACCATTCTAGTCATGCAGGCCAAGGCTGCTGGGTTGAAATCTTTGATAGGTCCTCAGCTAGGCCCAATGCAGCCTTCTGTCCTGAGAATCAAAAGACATTTGGTATTTGTCATCAAATTTTGATGACCTATTTTGAGCCCAGACTGATAACTAATCTACTTGGGGTAAACCAGATAAAATGGATTTCTGTTCTCCCCAAAAGTTTATGTTCTGGCTAAGGAGTAAAGACAGTGGTATACACAGTGTTAAATGGGACTTAAAATGCATAAGTGAATTTAGAGTTCAACAACTATTAACTAAATACCTATTCGGTACTCACACCAGACAGGGTATTGGGAAAGGTGGAGAAGTTGAAGTATGAGGTGATCTGTTATATGGGTTAATAAAGAGCATTCCAGCCAAGGTGGATGAGAGAAGCAGAAATGATCCAAGAGGAAAAATAAAATCTGTAGATGAGTAGTGGGACACATAATTCCTCTTCCTCCACTGCTACAAAAAGGAAAGAATGAGCCAGCCTTGAAAATCAGAACACTTCACACTAAGATCAAGATTTCATGCTGAAACAACTAGACCTCCACATACCAAAAAACATAAAAAAGAATCTTAATGTAGTATAAAAACATGTTGATTCTCAACAAAGAACAACTGAAATTTATATATTATAATGCAACATTACTTCAATAAAATAAATAAAATGAATCTATACACAGACCCTATGCCTTTTACAAAAATTTACTCAAAATGAATCATGAAAAAGAAAAACTGTAAATTTTCTAAAAAATAGCATAAGAGAAAATCTAGGTGTCCTAGGGTTTGGTAATGACTATTTAGATACAACACCAAAAGAATAACTCATGAAGGGAAAAAATGGTAAGTTGGAATTTTTTTAGGTTTAAAATTCTGCTTTGTGAATGACACCATTAAGAGAATGAAAAGTCAAGTCTCAGAAGAGAATAGTTACAAAACACATACCCAGTAAAAGACCAGGATCCAAAATATACAAAGAATTTTTACCATTCAGCAGTGAGTGAACAGAGAACCCACTAAAAAGGTGTTACAGATGGCAAACAAGCCTATGAAATGATACTTATATATCACTAGGAAATTACAAAATAAAATAATGTGCTGTCACGGCTAATAGGAATAGCTAACATTCAAAACACTGACAGTGCTCTTGGGGATGTGGAAAAAACAGAAACTCGTTTCACTGCTATTGGCAATGGTTACACTGAAAGATTTACCATCTTTTTACAAAAAACTTATCATATAGGACAATCTAGTAATTACACTTTTAAATATTTACCCAAACGAGTTGAAAATTTATGTCCATACAAAACCGTACATATTTCGAAGTGGAAGAAGCCAGTCTGAAAGTGGTAGGGAACCAACTAGCTGATATTCTGGAATAGGCAAAAATATGGAGTCCATAAAAAGGCTTAGTGGTTTCCAGGGATTCAGGGGGAAGGAGGAATGAAGGGAGCACGAGGCATTTTAGGGCAGTGAAACTACTCTGTGTGATATATGATTGATTTAAGACAGTATGCATTTGTCAAAATCCATGAAGCCAGTAGAAGTAAACGCTAAGGCAAACTATGAACTTTTGTTAATAACATACTGATAGCAGTTCATCGGTTATAACAAATGTACCACACTAATGAAAGATGTTAGTAGTAGAGGGAATTATGAGTAGGAAGAGGTATGCAGGAACTCTAAATTGTTTTGTACAACTATTCTATAAACCTAAAACTGCTCTTAAAAATAAAGTAAGCTTTTTAAATCCAGATTTCCAACTTCTTTTGAAAAATTAGATCTGGCCACACTAAATCCATGTTACTTGTAACAGATGTTATGACCCTCTCTTCTCACTGCTGACCTGCTTCACTTTTTTATATCTCCTGCTTCAATACATGTGAAAAATTGCCTTTGCTGTTCTCCCCATAAGATATGCTGGCCTTCACCTTCTGGCTTGATTTGGCCAAGATAGATAGAAATTGGTACCTATGACATGGTGTAACTTCCAATTCCAGCCCACAGGCCTTGCAGCTTTTACCTCATTCTCTTGGAAGCCAGCTACCATATTAAAAAAAAAAAAAACTTGCTTTGGCCTTCTTACAGATGAAAAGCTATTGAAGAAAGAACTGAGCCTAGGGAAGACCAGCAAAAAACCTTTTCAATCAACTTACAGGTTCATGAGAAAAAAGTAATTATGGTTGTTTAAGCAACTGAGATTGTATTGCTTTATTATGCATCAGTAGTTAGCTAACACAAGGCTTGTGAGTTTGTACTTGGAATGGGGCTGAGCTGCTTGGGTGAGCTGGACGGGTGTGGAGGGTTTTTCCTGAGTAGTGACAACATGGAGGCTAGCCTCTTAAGTTTTCAGAATCTTTGAAAGAAAATGATTCATAAATGAGATTCTAAGAAGTTAAGGAACAAAACAAATTCCATAGCTAATGGCTGAGGCAATTAAGACTACAGTCTTAAACACTGAATGAAAAGCAAGAATCACCAGTTTGAATCCTGGCACCAATATTATCTGGCTAGGGCCAGTTGTTGGCTATGAATGTGTCCATCCCCCCCCCCACTCCCTTTGGTGGAAGTAGTGGGGCCGACCTGCCTCTAAGGAGAGTGGTTGTTTAATGAGTGCTTACAGAAGGCACTCTGTCCTCTCACAGTGACCAACACAGTTGGCATCATGCCACTGCCTTTGTGGGAGATAGTAATTTTTAAGGAGAAAGTAAACAGATGTCGAGAAAGAAATCAGGGGACATTCCACTAGGGACATAAAATACTGCAGTCATTCCCCCAAAATAAAAATGACTAGGTAAATGCTTGCTTTGGATGTCTGGAGTAGGGATGAGTTGTTTGTTAAGACAAAGAAGCAGGGCAGGAAATGATTATAGCAGTACATGAACCCAACCTCAGAGTTCTCTCTACCTAAATGGTCCACCCCCTAAAAAGTAACTGTGCTGTAGTCCCATAAATAAATTTAATTTTTTCTCATTTTGCTCTCATGATGTTCCAAGTTATTTCTGGTGACTTTAATGATGTGTGCATGCCAAACACCTTCAAATTCTGCTCGTCAACTGTCCTCTCCAGTCTTCATGGCCATTGAGAGGCGAGAGAAAGCCATCCGTGGAATTTGGAGGATAAACAAGGCCTGTTTCCAGACGGAGTTGTTTCCCTTAAGCTGTTTGGCAATTTCTGAGTTGGATTGAGCTGCTCGCCAATGAAATATGTGGAAAACTATCTAAAACTTTAGATATGGCTAAAATTTTACTGCTGATTTGTTTATTCAGTCAGCATTTACAAATATCAGTTAAATACCTGTGGTGGGCCCAGCATTGTTCTGAGTGCTGAAGAGATAGTGATTTTTTTTTTTAAAAAAGTGATGTTTGCTCTCACTGATTTTATAGACTAGGGGAAACAGGAGGTAAATCAGTATCTTGTATATCAAATATTAAGACGTTCTATGGAGAAAATTTAATGCAGAGTAAAAGGGATATATATGGTTTTGAAGAAAAGGAGGGTAGTGATATTAGATCTTTCTACCTTAGTTTCTTGATCTGTAAAATAATCACATCTGCCTCAAAAAGATGTTGTCAAGATTAAATGAGCTCTTTCTGTGTTATTCCATTTACATACATACCACAATGAGTGGCTTATTAGTATTTCAGATGCCAGGCCTCCCTGGTGGCAGGTTGAGCACAGCACTGTGAAGCATCCGTGGCACAGCAGCGTGAGTTTGATGCCTGGTCAGGGAGGGGACCCACATGGGTCCCCTCCTGCCTTGCCCGCTGCTTCCCTCAGCAGTGCATTTCAGTCGATCTGTCTGTTTTGCTCCCCACTCTGTCTCTGGTGAATCCTCTCACCTCCTGCGCCTCTGGCCTGTACCCCAGCTCTTGTATGCATAAATACATAAATCTTTAAAAAATAAAAAGTATTTCAGAGTGCCGCTTCACAATATCTTTTCTCTGTTCCCTAAGTTCTGCCATGTATTTTCATGCACAAAAAGATAACAATGAAAAGAAGAAACTTCTGTAGAGGCAGGAACTACCCCACCCTAAACCAGACCAGCTGTGGTAGACACGCCCATTCCTGAAAAATCTGGAAACCTCCAGATCCCACAGTGTACCTGATGAGTTGTGTGCATAGCTGTTATTTATTGAAACCAAATGAATCACCAAATGAATAATATGCATTAGACAAGTGATAATTAATGGCATATTTTGTAAAATAAATTTACCCTCTAAGTCTTATTTTATGCCAAAAGAGTTACACACAAAACTGCAGCTATGATTTTACTATAGTGGTCTTTATTTATCACTCTTTGGAATGCAAGGATTTAAAAGAGGAAGTTTCCTTCTGTGGTTGGATCAGTTTTCTGTGGAGGAGGATCTTTCCTGTTAGTTTGAGGACTGTTTCTCACCCACTTCCAAGCAGAAAAGGTCTCTTCAGACTGTTTTGCCTGAAAATTTGGTGTCATTCCCTACCTTGGAAAATGAATTGAAAGCATATTCATTTTTACAAGGAATCATTTGCCTTTTTCTTTTTTTCTCCTCACAAATCCCACAGTGATTCCAGCCTGCTCATTCATGGCCATTTCTCCCACAAACCATCCCTTTGCCATCTCTGGCTCCTCGTGCTGATCCAGCCACAGCTCTTCCAAGTAACCAGGTCATGATCCCTTGATGTTTTCAGAGATCGTTGCTGCTGTGACCAGGGTTCTTATTTTCTGAGTAGCTGCATGTCAGCTTTGTGGGGTCCCCACCCAAGATCTCCTTCACCAATTAGGAGCCCCTCAGGCTTCACTTGGTTGACGGTAGAGATCCTTGCCTGGTGACCCATCTGATTTTTACTGGATAAATGTGTTTGGTTATTAGCAGTTCTTTCTTTCACATAAAAATTACTCAAGGCAGCCCTCACACTGCATGACCCAGCAGGACTTCTTTCGTAAATTCCAGGGCTGTCAGTGGCATTTGGTTCTCTCCAGCCAGTCAGCAGAGGGGGTATGGGAGGAGGTGGGGATAGGCACATTTAGTTTAGCCACATCCCTGCTTTCCAGCATGCTAGAAATGATGGAAAGATGTTTCCCCTCTTTTTTTCCTGCTTTATTTTCCCCTTTTTGAGCCAAAGTCTTATAAAGGGTCTAGTTTGTTTTTTGGTTTTGTTTTGTTTTGTTTTCTATTAACCAATCTTTCTAAATAACCTAAAACAATTTCCCAAATTTTCTGTGACACACAGTTGATGCTAAAGCTTTAGGGCTTAATTAAGCATATGAAACAGTGAATTGCATTTTGTATTTAGCTTTCCTCAGTGCCTTATAGCACTGTTTTTTTAATATGCGTGAGTAGGTGTTAGGCATTTTAAATCTCAAATTTTTGGTAGACATTTTTTAGGGAAGGAAATGGGCGTATGATTTGGCATGGCTCTCAACAGATTTATGCCTGTAAGCGGACACTGAAGAAACTAAAATGCTGTTTTTCTTACTCAGGGTTAGATTTGGGGTTTTCTCCCTCCCCATGTATATAAATTAGAGGGAACTCGTTGGTAGAGTCAGAGCCCAAATCAGTAAATTAAAATCATATTAACATACTGCTTTTTAAACCTTTTTTGATCAATCTGGAAAGCAGATGCTTACTTAGCTAAAAGCACATTTCTAGTTTCAAATAACCTTTGGATCTTATTTCTCATGCCTTCTTCTGCATTAAGACTATAGGAAACTGTGCATAGTCCCTGTATAGTCCATATGGTCTCTGCTGTACTGGCTTTCCAGGGCAGGATCCTAGCTCAGTGTAGTGGTTCTCAGAGTGTCTCCTGCTACCAACATCACTGGTATTAAATGGAGCTTTTAGTATACACAATCTCAGACCCCAGCCCAGAACTACTGTATCAGGACCTCTGGAGGAGTCCTGCAATCTGTGTTTTAACAAGTCCTGC
Organism: Galemys pyrenaicus; assembly: GCA_019455555.1. Classification (NCBI taxonomy): domain Eukaryota; kingdom Metazoa; phylum Chordata; class Mammalia; order Eulipotyphla; family Talpidae; genus Galemys; species Galemys pyrenaicus. The sequence continues at coordinate 2,692,921 of JAGFMF010012132.1, read as the reverse complement.
AGGTAATTCTGACCCATGGTAAAGACTGAGAACTATAGTCATGATGGACTTTCACAGACTAAAATGGGGATTTACCTCATTATAGAGTTCTCAGGGCCATGCTTTGTCTTCACCACTGCTCTGATTGTCCTTTTAGTGAAGACAGCAATGGGTTTTTAGTGACCCTATCCCTGGCCTTTGAAAGGAGTCACAGATGATGAGAGTGGTGAGGCTGAGGACCAAAGGGTTTGCTTCTTAGGGGAAGCCCTCCCCTGAGTTCACTAGTGTTATGATTTCCATCTCCCCAAAAGCCAACCCCTGCTTTGTAAATGTGGATCTTTTGGAACAAATCAGGAGAGATTACTTAATCAAACTAACAGATATTTTTATTGAGCACCTACTATATATGTAACATTAGAGGATCATGATCCTTTCCGTGACAAGAAATCAGCTCTTAAGGTATGCCATACTAAAAGTGGTGGGTCTGCAGAAACCTGGAGAGATATAAGATTCCCAAACTGAGGCAGATAGTGGGGATGGGTGGAAAGGCAAAAGCTGAATTGGACAAAGTTCAACAGATTCCTGCCTTGGGAATTCTGAGTCATGACTGTCCATTGTGAATCTCTCCAAGGGACATTTTCTAAATGTATGTGATACACCATACTTTCTATAGCATTTTCTTCAGCCTCTTAAAACAACATTCCATAGTTCAAGAAATGCCATTCTAAAGCCACACTGTACTTTTTTTTTTTTTTTCACACTGTACTTTTGAGGGGGAATATGGATTTCTCATAATGGATAGTATTAGTATACCAGAAATCCTTCAAGAGAACACAGATGTAGTTTATATATAAATTTATGACCACAAATAGCTATTTGAAGCCATAATGGGTTATATCATATACAAAGCATTATTCAGCTTTGGAATCTGGTATAAGAGAAAGCCCATATAGTGGTAGGGTAGTGGCTCTCATCTTTCTTAGCTCTGTGAACTGGGCGAGTTATTTGCCTGCACTCAGCCAAGCCTCTTCTGTGAAATAATAATAGTAATTCCTACCTTTTGGGTTGTTACGAGATAAAGCCCATGTAACACTTAGGAAATGGACTGGCTCATAATAAGTGATTGATAAAAACTGATTTGCCCTTTTTTATATTACCCTATCATTATTTACTGTTAGATTGCCCCTTTACCAATGAACAAACCCCGAGTGTTTATTTTTTCAGTGTTGGCAATAGAGAGACGTTTGGTATTCATTTTCATTTGTTTGCTGTTGATGTGATACAAAAGCAACCCAGATTTCAAAAATTGAGACAATAATTTTTAAATAAATTGAAACACATAAAATTGATTTTATGACCAAAAAAAAAAAAAAAAACAAAGCCAAAATCAATAGAAGTACTCCTCATAAAACAGACTACAAACTGTCTGCACAAGTCAGTGGTCGGTGTTTATCCTCAGGAACCTGTCGAGCAGTCTACCCTATTGTTTCTCTGTTCGGTAGAGCTAACTGAAACTATACAAATTAAACTGGAACCTAATTGCAATCCCAAGATTATGGTAGGGGATAATTTCACCCCTGGAAATCCTTTTCAGCCTATGAGTTGGTGTAAATTTGTCATCACAAAAAGAGGTTCTGAAAAAATTGTTCTGAAATTTTGTATCTTAATCATTCACTGCACTTGTTCTATCAGGTCTCCTCCAGTATCTGTAAGCTTTCTTCTTAAGGAAGCAGTGGGGTTTCTCTAAAATATTGCTTGAGTGCTCCCTCTAATACTTTTTACAAGTTAAGGAGGTGGTGGGTTATTCCCTGGTTGTTTTGAAAACTGCTCGGAAAAAGGATAAAATTGCAGCTTTAAGGATGACCCTATTATCTTGTAGTGCCCTGTGGGAAGAAGCCACGTCTTCAGAGGAATGTGTGATGACATAGCCAAAGAGAAATCAAGGCAAAGCTATCCATCCAATGGTGATGTAGTAGAGGTCAAGAAGATGCATCAGCACAATGAAAATGATAAAATTCAAGGAGAATTTATTTACAAAGGGATAGCAGGAGAATTACAAGAGATAGTGCAGTAGAACAGGGCTAGGAGCAGCCAACCAAGCACCATCCAAAGGGAGCAAAGGGACTTGAGTAAAAAGTGATTACCAGAACCCAGAAGAGGAGCAAGTTCTGCAGTACTGCCATCTTGACAGTACCATTGGTTGAGGTATGCAACCAGGTAGTGGTGACCTCTTAGAAAGGAAAACAAGGAATAAATTCCTTGGCTCTGTCCTGCTTCCTGCTAATTTCCTGCCAGAGCTCCCACTGGTGAACGCAACAGGAAATGAGATGGTACCAGAAACCCTGTTAGTATGATCCATGCTCGTTGGCTCTCAGAGAGGGCGGAATAGAGAGTGGAGGCAATCCAGCACAGATGTCTAATGAAAGCCAAAGTTTAAAACCAGAGGGATATCATCAGCACAAGACTGCTTCAGCAAGTCAGAGGAGAATACTACCCAACACAGCAGAGGAATGTAGTCCCACAACTGCTAGCACAGAGCACACTTCAGTGATATATGACAGGAAAAGGAAGGTGTAGAAAAGAGAATAACTGTAGGTGTCAGCCCAGGCCCAATGTTAGCATCACCTGGGACCCTCAGTTAAAACACACACCAACACGCAGGCCCCTTCCCTGGGGTCTCAGAGCTAACTGACCTGGGCAGGTCTGATTTTTAGTATGTTTCTTAAATCCTAGGTGATTTTGATATGTGCATTGTGTGATTCTACTTACATAAGGACCTGGGGGTATATTCAGATACATATGTAACTATGTGTTTGTAATATTTCTGAAAAGATACAGATAAATGACTGGTTCATTCTGACAGAGGCAGATGGGATAGTGGGTTGTGGTGGCGGACACTGACTTTTCCTTTCAACACTATCCTTTTGTAGTGTTGAAAAATTTTTTTGCAGTGTCCATGCATTGATTGTTTAGCTTCAAAAATGCAATTCAAAATACACTCGTTCCAGTTTGAAGTCATCACTCTTTTATTCTCTTCTTAAAGTTGTGAAGTATATTTTTGTAAGAAAGAGATTTAAAAAAACTTTAAAATTGGTTATATCTTTAATATCTAAGGATCAGAGTAAAATGTGATTTGATTAAAGAATAAGAGCCTACCAAATTGCCTTTGATGTATTTTAAATGAAATTAGGGCTATTTGAATCATTCATTCAGTGTTCAAATAACTACTCCTGTGTTGGAGGTACCTTATCAGTTTAGTAAATCCTAACTCTTGCTACACTACAGGAAATCTGTCTCAGAGAGCTGAGTACAGTTAGACCCCTGTATCTGAACTGATTTCGGATTTCTTATTAAACTGAAAAGCCTTAATGTAGGAAACCAGAAAGTATTGTTTACATTGAACAGTATTGTTTACATTGTCTCCTGCCTCTATCAACTAACACTGAAATTTAGTAGTTCAGTTTTCTTGAGCTATGTATAGTTCTTTCATCTGACCTTCACCTGTCATTCTCCACCTGCTTTCTACCTAATACCCTTTAAAAGCCCCATTTTAAAGCAGAATATATAATGGAAAAACCTTAAATCCTGACCTTTTTGGAGATCTACTAGAGTTACTCAGTAATAATTAGCAGTTGCCCTGGTAACCTCAGACACACTGCTTAAGTGACCTGTTTTCGTCACTCTCCCCTGCTTTCTAGACAGTAAGCTCACCTTTTTCCTGTTAATGAAAAAAGAAACAATTTTGTAATTTTATAATCCTTTCCAGTTTCTATTATAGAAGTAGGAGAAGTGACACACTACAAAGGGGGTTGGTTTTGTTTTGTTTTTAGTGACTAAAGCAGTGACACAGGATAGAAAGCATCCTAGGTTTTGAGCAAGTTGGAAAACCCTGTTCAGTTAATTTTGTTCACCACTGAACTCAAAATCTTAGAAGATTAAAGCAGGTGAAATTTAAGTTGGTTAGAGTTTCAGGCTAGCAGCATCAAGGGTGGAATTAGTGAAATTGATGGGCGTTACTGACAAGGTCAGCAAGCCCACGAACTTCAGTGCAGTCACCTGAAGAATACTGGAAAATCCATAGCACATGAGAGATTTCTTTATAAGTGATAAATTTCAAATAGATGTGTTGGCTTGAGCTCTATCTCAGGGGAAGCCTACAGCTTCCCGTAGCCTCCATACACCTTGTGCACAGCACAGACCTCCTGGCAGGATCACCATACAAATCTCAGTTTCCTCTGTGGGAGAAGCAGCCCTTCAGCCCAACCCCACCCCCTCACACACACCACATTCTCCTTCCCATTCTTCTCTTGACCCTTTGTGTGAAAGTGGAATTAGAGGAAATATGTCCTTAGTCATCCCGTGGCACCACTTACAATGTGCAATTGTCACAGTGAAAATAAACTGGCAGGAGATCAAGAACCAAGAAGTAGAGTCATGGGAATCAGGGACACGCTAATCCAACAGAGACAAGACCCACATGTCAGCAGCCGACACGGGTGATGAATTTATCCCAGACGGCAGTTAGGTTCAGCATTGTGCTGAGTGAAAGCGGCAATTAAATGATTATTAGCAGAACAGCAACCCTTGCTCTACCTTCCACTCTTCCTGAACTCTCAATGGAACACAGAATTCTCTTCACACTATGTGACCCTTTGAGGTATAGCACCACCTGTTTCATAGTGGCTCCCTACAGCCTGGAACCCTCCCAAACAACAGGATATGATCCATCAGTCCCTTCCCAGACAGCTATTAAGTACCTGCTATTTAAGACACTCTTCCAGCCACTAGGAAGAAGGATGAAACATAGTCTCCCATCAAATCTCTTATAGCTCCGATGCGGAAGATCAGATTTACGTATGTGGAGGGAACACTGTTGCCAATATAAGACAGATTTTAGCTAGTTAGGTAAATAGCCTGATCATTCATTAAAAAATAGTTATTGTTGAATGACGTATGTGCCATTTACATTGTGTGGGCAGGGTTTCCAGTAATCGTCCTACTTCATCTTCTAGATACGCTTTTTTTGTAACTTGTAAATTTGTAATTTGTAAATTTGTTATTTCCTTATCTGCCTTGGTCTAGCTTACTGAGAGTGGGGGCGGAGGGAGAAGTTCTAGTTTTATGACCCAACTTTTTAATCCTGTTAGCCAGATTTTTCCTTATCAGATTGCCCTTGTTTAGCATTGGGCTTGTAAAAGAAGAGAATGTCCACTCACCCAAATGTTTTCTTTTTAACAGAGGTCTCTATGAATCTGATATTTTAGGTACCAAAACATTTAAAACTTAGACCCTGAGAATGAGACAGAGAGGTAAAAATACTGAAAGGAGTGAAAAGTTGGAATTTGGTCATGTGAATATGTTGCATTTTTTAAGCCCACCCTCCTCAACCCCAGCAAGAGAATTTCTCATTAGGACAATTTGACTTTTCCCCCTCTGAAACTATTATTAGTTTACTAATACTGGTAGCAAAAAAAAAAGGTCTAACAATTTATTATATAATATCCTACCTACACAAAGTAACCTGTTAAATTGAAATTTAATTTGTACTTAGAGGACTGTTTTCTGGCCTTATTTGGAAAAGGGAAGTTCTTGTGAATTAGTAGTTCTTTAGACTCTGAGTCTGAGAAGCCAGGAAAAGTCAGCAAAAGAGACTTTCTTATCATGCACCAAGAGAAGTTTTGCTACCAAACTTCTACACAATATTGAAATGTCTGTGTAGGCATGAGGGTGTTTTCTTTCCTCCCTTCTGGGTCTTTGTCTTTGAGGAAAGTCTAAGTTAAATTCTGTCAGTTTCTGACAAGCCAGTTATAAAGTTTTCTTTAATATCAGCATGAATCAATTAGGGCCTATGCCTACCAGCAAGCACCTGGGTTATCATTACGACAGAAACTCTTCTTGCTGTATTTCCCTTTGTGTGACTGATTTTTCCAGGCTTTACTTCTGCTTCTAGGAATGTCCACTCCTATAGTTTATTCTTTTCAAGGTACAATTCAGTAACCAGTTCCAGTGACAACACAAAAGAAGGCTTAGTAGAACGTGAGTTCAGCTGACATTTTGAATACAACTTGCTCTGAATTGGACCATAGAGAGCTCCATTAATGGTAACAAGAATGCTCTCGTTGAAAATCAGTCAGAGGCAGCCTTCTGCCTTATTCCTCACTTTGTGTACCTTGTACAAGCAAGTTTACCATGTAACCCACTGAATTTGGCATGCTTTGGGAAGAATTAGGGCTCTATGTACAAACTGTTCAGTGGAGACCTAAGACCCACATCTACAATGTGAATATGTAATCAGGACATTGGTCCCCCAAAACAAGAGAGCAGTGTAATTTCAAGCAGAACCCTATTTGTGTGTTTCCCTAACCTTTCACTTAACTTTATTATAGATTCATCTAAAGATGTAAGAATTTATAGTAAGGAGGGGAATGAACACATTGTTTCTGTTCAGCCAACCTGTATTTTGCCATTTACAAAAATGTTCTCTTTTCTCTGGAGAGGATATGATCCTTTCAAGACTGATTTCCTACACATCACTGTGGGGCTCCCCTGGTACCATCTGGGGAGACTGAAGTATATGTGAACCTGGGGGTAAAAGCAGGACCCTACAGGGTCTTATTGTTTTTGAAGACTTGGTGATGAAAAAGGAGGAGAGATGAAGGGGTTGATGGGCTTTTTCATATGTGGTATATAGTACAAATCTTCTTCATGTGAGCCATGCAGTCTCTGGTAAAAATTAACTTTTCATTATTGATTCTGTCCCAGTATGAAATGCATAAACTCTGGGACAGACTTACTTATTTGAGTTCATATCCCAATTTTACTTCTCATTAGCTGTGTCGCCAAGAAGCTATTTGAGATCTTAAGCCTCATTTGTCTAATAGAAATAATAATAGTATCTACCTCTTAAGGTTGAGAGGAGTAAATGAAATAGTCCACATAAAACACTTAGCATGGCCTCTAGCACAAAATGGGTGCTTCATAAAAGTTCTCTGCCATAACTATTGTCATGGTGATTATTTTAACAATGAGGACATGGAATGTCTTAAGAGGATTATGCTAAGGTGCTGAATGCTGCCTCCTGATGGGCTCAGGAGAATGCCTATTGGGTGCTGTCATACCTGAGTTACAGAGTAACAACCTCCTTAGGCAGCTCATCTAGACCAATCCATTTATGCACCAAGCAGTGAGCACCATATTACACTGTATAGCCAAAACACCCCACAACTTCATCTAGTTTCTAACCTAGTTGGAAACCCTCAGGTCGCTTCAGGAAGATGGGGGTTACTTAGAGGAAAGCTAAGATCAGAATGAAGTTGAGTAGCTATTTTTGCTTCCCATCACCACCCTCAGCTATTTGGTGTATTGTTTCCCTTTGGTTCCCAACAGCTTCTGCTGGGTACTCCCACTGGGATTGTTCTTTGTCTGCATCTTCCCTCCCTCATGGTTTCTGTTTCCATCACTTTGGATTGTCATGGGGCCTTATAACCCCAGTAATGCTCCATAGCTTCACTTTCCAGAATTTCCTTTTCTTAGTCCTATATTCTGAGAGTGAGAACCTGACAGACTGAACTAATATTTTGCTGAGCCCCATCATTGGCTGGTAGCACCAGTCAGTGGATCCCAAAGACCCTGGGGCAGGAGTTTCTATAGTTTAATTATCTGTGTCCAGAAGAGCTTGGTGCAAAACCTTCAAGCAGGAGTTAAGGGGGGAGTAACAAGGTTTAAGGTTTCCATGTCCAAGATATACCTTATATTGTACACAGTTTATTATAAATTTGGCTCCTAGATTTTTCATCATCCAGTATTTTTGGAAGTTTCACTCTATTCTGTTCATTGACAGAAAAGATACTTAATAATTGTGAGTGATGTAAATTAAAAAGAACTTAAAAAATAAAGATGTAAAGATGATAATAATACAGAAGTCTGGGTCAAGAGCAAGCCACCTACTACACCCAACTACCCTTTGGGCCATAACTATAGGACAGCTATAACCATGGACAGAAAAGTACAAGGCACTGATTGATGTTTATAATCCTGACTCCTAATAAAGTAAATTGCATTAGATATATTCCGCTTTTGAAGATATAAAAATGTGTGTCACATCTTAGAAAGATTTCCATTAGTTGTAGTAAAACTGTGAGTGCTTAAAATGTTTTCATTTGTTTGTAGAATTACTCAATGGAAAACCTTGTCCTTCACGGATTTTACACCACAATTTTGTATGACCCAGAGATGATAATGTTGAAGGGAGGTGGGGGGAACCCAGATGAAGCCAACCATAACATTTTCAGGGGGATTTTTTTTTTTTTTAACTGAAACTGGGTTAGAATCTATTTTGCCCTCCAGAATGGTGAGCAGCCATGGTCTCCACCACAAGGAGAAAGACCAGTGTGCAAACTGAAGATATCCAACTGAGGATGGTTGGAACAACAGTAGAGAAATAACTTTTTGGGCCCCTTTTTCCTTACTCTGGTTCAAGGTATTTCAGTCTTTGGCGATCAAAGTATTCCTCAATCATTCAGGAAGCATTTACTGAATGTCCTTAGTATGAAAGCACATTAGAGTCAGTTGGGGATAATGCCCTTAATCAATGAAAGCAGAAATATAAAACATGTTCATGTATAACAACAAATTTTTACTGCAAAAATATAAAATAACCATAAAACAAGATTGACAGTTCTGAATGCTGCAGAATAAAGTACTACCGGAAATCCCAGACAGGAGAGATAACTTTAAGCAAAGAAATCAAGGAAGACTTGAACTTAGGTTTTAAAAGAAGGTTGGATTTATTCAGAAAGGGACCAGTGGTATCCTGGACAAGAGGAACAGTAGAAAAAACATCAGAGGTAAGGAGCCATTCATAACATTGTATGAACGTATGCTGTTCATCTATACCATTATTATTGTTTTGTCAATAATTTTTACTTATTTAGGCACTCAAATTGGAAAAGCCTAATAATGTTGCTTTCCTATTCCAGAATTCCATGGAACATCTTCCATCCTAATGGAACATCTTCCATCTATTTGTCTTGGGTTATTGACTATTTGAGACATTCCCTATATTCATCAGAGTTCTGCTGCACAGTCAAGTAGACTTCACCATCTAAAACGTTCCTTAGTTTTTTAGCCCAATTTTTCTTCCACAAAGAGCCTGTTTTAATTTCTAAGTATCACACAATGCCCCTCAACATTCTGCTTCATCCTTTTTGCTTTGAGTTTCATGTTGTAAAAACCCAACAAGATTAGTCTAAAAATAAACTGTATCCCTCTTGTCTGTTTTACAACTCGAGACCAAACACAGGAGACAAATTCTGACACTGTCAACAAGGGCTTTCAGCAAGGAATGTATTTATCTTGGAGTCAGGCTATACCTCTAAGATACTAGCTCTAAGGCTAAAGAGAATAGAGCAGCTCAGAGTCAATTTAGACAAGCTAGATTCATAGTGGACTTAATAAGGAGGGAGTATAAATAGCAGTCACATAGCCTTACAGAAAATTCCTGCTTATTTTTACTCCTTAGACAGAGTTACTATGTTTAGCTTTCAGTTACTGTGCTAAACCTGCTAAAGTGAGCCTGGTATTTATTTTCATTTGCATCAATAACATCCACTCTCTTTCTCAAATTATAAGTAAACAAAGGAAACTGCATCCCAGCCATTCAGCTGTAGCTCACACATTGTCACAGAGCACCGTGCACTTGGAAGTTAGTGTTGGGACATTCCTTTTAGAATATTTGTAAGATTCTTAGCCAGGGTCTTTTGGAGTTCTAATAAGAGCTAATTATCCTGTACTCACATATTCTAGCACTGGTGTAATATTCCCTACCATGACATCTTTTGAATGTATAGACAATTGTTACAGTCTAGGTTCTCTGTGTCATCTAATTTACCAGTCAGGACTCTTGGTTGTAAGTAACAAAACACAGCCCAACTAACTTAAACTACCATGGAACCTATTGGTTCACTGTGTACTTTAGAAGCACAGGAAGATTTAACTTCAGGCATGGCTAGATTCAGGCATTCAGATGTTGCCTTGGGAAACCTGCTTTTACCACCTCTCAGCTCAGTTTTCCTCTGTTGACTTTTCTCTTAAATAAACTGTCTGGTGACTATCAATTCAAAATTCTAAGTCTAGGAGAAAAGAAACTTCCCCAAAACTTTGAATAGTAGTCTGGGCCTGCTTCCTCTCGGTCCAAATTTAATCCTCTCTCTATGCCTAAACCAATGTCTGTGACCAAGATACTCTTCTGGGCTCAGCCTAAAATGCTGCTCATTTTTGACTGAGAAGGGAGGACAGACCAACAGAGTTCATGAACTATGAGACTGGAGAAGGCACAGTCCCCAGAGGAGAGGTCACTTCAGATGTCCACTTCATTGCACCTTTCTTACACAGATTTGATGAAAGATACAGTAACAGATACAGTAGCTTTAATCTCTAGAAGACAAGTCTGCACTGCTCTTTTTTGTTGTAACCAGTGGTTCCATATAAGTTCTCTGAAAATGTCCCTTCCTTTTAGTCCAAATAGTTATTATAGAATTTTTTATTTCTAGTTAAATTACTTCAAGAGTAACGTTTTAAAATTTTCCAAAATGACGGAAATGTCATTTTCATATTAGTTCTTAACACATTTGATTAATTTGATAAGCAATTTCTGGTGAAAGACTTTCACTATCAGTGTTCATTTGAGATCACGAGAAGGTGGCAAACACCAGTGCTGGAACTTAACCTCCATTCATATTAACGGCATGTTGTAAGTAGTGTATCTTAAAATAGGATTAACCAGAGGAAAAAGAATCTTAAAGGACTGGACCTTTTCCTTTGCAATAGCCCCAAACACACAGAAACAGTATACCTATGGCTCAGCAGCTCATTCCACTCCTTGGGCCATGCCATTGAGTGGTGGCACCTTCTAGTAGTTTGTCATAATCATTAGGGCAGCCAACATTAATGCACGAGCTGTACATAAATTTCCAGTGTGGTGATGTTGTTCAAAACCTAGGAGTGTGGATGAGAACTGATCCATCTGTCAGGGTCATGTTGAACTGCTGTAAAATTCCACCCAAACTTGACCTTTCAGTGCCCAGTTCACATTCCTGACAACAAATTTTGTTCTCAAAGGCTGACAATGTAATCTCCAGAAGTTACACAGGATAATGGTGGTGATGATGATGAGTGCTGACATTCACTTAGCATTGAGGTGCTAGGAACTTTACATGCATTTACTTATTTAATCTTCCTAAGGTACTACTGTAACCCCCATTTTACAAATGAAATAGATACAGAGCAGTGACCTAACTTACCTGAGGGCAGACACAGGATTTGAACCCAGGCATTCAGATTCTGCTTATCCCCCATTGCCCTACTACCATGCTGGCCATGCAAGGTAGTTGGGTAATGCAAGCTGCCACAGCTGGACATATAAGGAAAGGGACTGAAGCAGCCCATTCCTCTAATGTCTTCCTACCCGACATTCCCTAGGATCACTGAAGTTTAGGTGCTGGGTGAATTAGGAGAGCAAAGAAGAAAATGGAAGAATAGAGAACAGTGAATGAATACATGAAAAAGTGATTTGGGAAGGCCAAAATTTAAGAGATGGAGACTGGAGCAGGAATAGCTGGAATAGCAATAAAAATAACAGTAAATATAAAGGATGAAATGGGAGAATTCCAAGGGGGGGGGGAATATTAGGTTGAATTTTTAATGGCCAGGTACTAGTCTAGGTGTTGTACACGCATTATCTAATCTTCCTTATAATCCAGCAAGGTGAACATCCACTATCAATATCTCCATTTTATGCATGAGGATACTTGGTTTCAGAGGATGAAGCCACTCCCCCAAGGTCACAGAGCTGGGAGGCAGCAGAACCAGAATTTAAACTAAGGCCTGTGTGAGTCCCAAACCCCAACATCCTGAGGATTATTCCTTCATTTGTAGCCAGGGTTTGCAGCCCTAGATGTGAGCCACATTTCATATTTTAAGATTTGACAGATAATCAGAGGTAACACTGGTACAGCCCTTTCTTTCCTGGGAGGCACTTAATGGTTTTTTCCATCATGGGGAGGAAATGAGTAGGAAACAAAATTTTCTAGCACACCTACTTTCTTGCAAAATTTCAGACTTTATAGTGCTGACTCTTTAGACTTCAAATCTCTTGACAGAGATAGTAATATCTCCTTAATCATTCTATAACCCTCTAATCTCAGGTAAGCAGGGTTTTTTTTGTTTGTTTTTTGTTTTCATACTCATGAGATTTCCTTACATTAGTTCATTTCTGGCATTAAAAGCAAAACTAATATATTTCCCTCAAAAGTTGACCATCTGGTTATCACTACACTTCCATTCAAATTGAAGAGGTGGCAGGAGGATGTTTGCAAGTTCAGTCTTTATTTCTGGCACGGGTGCATTTCCAGTATGTACTGATTGCATTTCCAATTTTCTATTAGGTTTGCAATCTGGGAATTGAACTTCCTCTCCATATTCCCCTTTTCATGTCTTTCACTGCTTGGAATCCAGGTATAATTGTCCCCCTAAAGGCTGGACTGATTTCAATACACCTCCTAAATGATAGCTTTACAGCTTGGGCATCACATCCGTCTCAAAATCTGTGCAGGCAACCATCACATACACACCTACCTCCTGTGCCAGCTAAAAGTAGGGCAGCTCACTAGCTTTTATTAAGTACCGGCATTTATCTTTCATGTCAAGTCTTTATGTGCTGACAAGTTCTGTCTGGGTTTGTGTGTGTTTAAAAGACAGTTAAATGACTATGCAGACAAATGTACATGGAGATGTCCATTCTCTGAGCATTGTTTACAGCCAAACAAAAGTGATAGCTTCTTTACTCTTTTACAAAATACATACATAGTAGTGTCAAGTTAGAATAAAAAATAGTAGCTTATCAAAAACTGTGAGAAGAAGAGGAATTCAGCAGCAGCCTTTCCTGAGCTACCTAGTAGCCATGACAAAGGGGAAACATGTGATGGAATATTTATTTCAATCTTCCAGTCAAGAGACACATGTAGTTCATCAGGTTTTAATTTTAACTTGTCCTGTGACTCTCCATATAATGATTTTGACTAACAGTAGACCCACAATCTCTATAGCCATTTTAATAAAAAATATAGATCAGACTCACTAAATACAGCTGTTTCTCCTACTGGTTCTAAAGTACTGACAGGGCCTTTTTACTATGTGCCAGAACAGCCTAGGCAAAGCACATGGTTTTTTGGTGATCTGCCTGGCGACAGGGAAGGTGTGTCAAGGCAGTATCTCCCTCCCAGGGAAGTCGTCAGTTGCCTCATGTACTTGAAGGCGCTACATGACAGGTGACTCTAAACTGAGGCCTTAAACAGCTGAAGCATAGATACCTGTGTTACTGATTACAAGAAAATGCCAGAGGCTTAGATTATATTTCATTGAGGAAATTAAATAGTTCTTATTTCTCTGGGGTTCTTTAGTTCAGCGTGTAGTTGCAAAGTGCCTACACTGCTAATACAGGACTGTGTACTGTGCTTTTAACATTCAGTTCCTGTGAAGACCTGCTCTCTGGTCCCTGTTGGGTGGTGGTATGGCAATGCTGCCAGGGAGGGGGCTCAGCATGCAGGAGGATTCAGAGGAAGGACTTCCTCTTGAGAAGCAAGTAAAAGTTACATACATAAAGCTGAGGGGCCATTGTAGGCAAATAGAACTGCAAAGGCACAACAAGGAGGCAGAAATTCAGTGTGCTCAAGAAATGACAAATCGTGCTATGGGGTGTATAGGAAGCATGAGGACATTAAAAGATAGGAGGCTGGAGAATCACCCCTAAAAATTCATAGCCAATATATTTTCAGGCAGGGACATGTTTAAAGAAACAGCTTTGGGTTATTCTGTAATAAGTTAGTATCTTCTCGAGCCCTTATTTGCTCAAGTGCCCTCATCTATCACTTTGCTTAGGAATTTACCTGTGCTGTATTAGTTAATCCTCAGTCACACACTGTGATAGGTGTCACTTTCCCCATTTTACAGAGGAAATTGAGCTAAGGAAAGGTTAAGTAACTTGCCCAATGTTCACGTCCCTTGCTCCAGAAATGTTTTACCAACTCCACAAAGATTTTTGTCCATGATTGCTCTAAGTCCTGAAATAAGGTCCCAAGAGAGCAACAGTCCTGCATCATGCAATGTGGAAAGGAGGGATGACTTTGACCTACATTCCACACGGGCCTTCCCTAACCTACAGAGAACTGTTGTTTGGTGAAAGCTGCTAGAGGCTGCTGGTGCACCCAACATGATAAATTAGGTTCTGGAAAAACTCAGTAGTTCTTCTTCTTAAGGTTGACCTGCTGCTCATAGGCAGAACCAAAATGTTATCAGTTTAAGAAACCATTATTAGCTTTAGAAGAGGGAAGTTTCATCTTACAGTGTATGAATAAGAAGACTCACATCCATTTCTTCAAAATGGAATCTCCAGGTTGTTTAGATATTGGTATTTTTTTTGAAAGAAGAATAACTGTAGGTTGGGTAAAACATCAGTATTTATACAGTGCCCCCTTTGTTCCAGCTCTGCTGTTCTGTCCCATTTAAAAGCAAAAAAATTTGGAAACAACCTGCATATTTGTCAGTAAAGACCTGGTTGATTGTGTTATTGCATGTCTCCACAATGGAATGCTATGCAGCCACTAAAAAGAGTAAGGGGGACAATTCTTTACAGAGCAATGTCCAGGAGAGCTTGTTAAGGAAAGTATGAAGAGTTCAGAGTAATGTAAATAACTTGTTACTATCTGTTTTTAAAGAAGGAATCATTCCCATTCACATAAACTTGTATGCTCACGTATTATTTTTGGAAGGAAGTATAAGAAATTCCTAACATTGGTACTTGTGAAGGAGGGGGACAGTGGGAAGGATGACTTATTTTTCTCAGTCTACCTATTTATATTGTTTGTATATTTAATCAATTGAGGTAATATCCATTCAAAGCAGTAGATTAATATAAAAATTTAAAAAAGTCTTCCCACTCCTCAAACAAGTTGAAGAGTATTCATATATTTTATTTTATTTATAGTTTGTACCTCTATCCCATGATTAAGAATTATCCATCTCAAGGGTATTTTAGATCTGTAGTTTTACATCCAGTAAAATCTGTAGTTTTACAATCCTGTAGCAATATAGGATTACCTGGGATCATACATAATTGGAACCCTCATCCAAATACTTACCGATACACTATATCTGAGTTTCTAAACAAGTGAGCAATAAAGTCCTATATTGAACTTCTAAACTTCATACCTGTCATGGTCTGATAAGTGCATATGGGCAGGTTCTTTGATATGTTTCCAAGTGCATTATCAGAGATAAGCAAGCTTAAGTATAAACCTGTGATTTAGCTACATTTCAAATTTGATAAGAAGCTACAGGGAAGTTGCCAAAGAGAAACTAGGTGGTCAGAATACATCTGTGTCTCCAACTCTTTTAAAGATTTCCCTTCTTATATAAAAGGAGCCCAAAACTTCTATCTCCTGTTTAAAGCTGTTTACATTATGTGGGGGCTAATTCTTATGTTTTAGTGCTCCATAGTGGCTACATAGTAGTAGTATTTTAAAGTAAAAATTCAGGTATCTAGGGCCGTGCTTACAAATGACACAATTTATAAACAGTTAATGATCAAAGGGATTAAGAAACCTCATAAAAGACAGATATGGCAAACATAAGCAAAGTGCTTATGGTGCCTGAGATTGCAAAACTGTGGTGCCCTGGTGATGGTAAAGGAAAAAATGTCATCTTGTCATGAAGATAGGATGTCTGCAGTACCGCAGCTTAACACATTTTTCTTCTTCAAATAAGTGGGTTATTTTTACAAAAAAAGTTTTACTAAAAAGGCATAAAAATTTATACATGTGCATTATAAAGGATAAAAGATACCAAAATGTAGAAGATTTCTAATGCATACCTGGTCCATAGTTTTATACTGTTTAATGTGTGAGTGGGAGGAGGATAGAGTTTTCTTTTATATTTTTTTCAAATAGGCTTGGGTTTCTTTCTGGTTCCTTTTTTAGGTTTGGGAGAAACTGGAAGAAGGAATTTTTTTAACCAACTTTGATTTTTTTTCCCTTCACTTTTCAATTTCCTCATCTGAAATGTGGCATGTGAAATTAGGTTGCATCATCTTCATGAGCTATATGTCTTTTCCTTTAAGCCAAAGATTGGTCTAGCATTTACTCCTTTAGAGAAATGGAGAGTCATGTTGCCTGTGTAGAAACATCTGCTGCTCAGAGACTCACCTGCCAAGTCTGCTTTCATATTATAAACAGAAGCTCACTTCTTAGGTGATGGGATTAATTCACTAGAACTTGACTTTGAAAATAAATTTCAGGTGTAAATTACCTGCAGACTTGGCAGCAAAGTGCTTTAGGCAGGATAGTGAATTCCAGACATCACGTATATGTCTCCAAGGGATTTTTTTGTCATTCCTCTAGCTCCTCTCACCAGAGTTTCACCTTCATGCTTATGCACATTGAAACTGATGTCCTTTTACTACAAAATTTAAAGTCTGAAAAGGAGAAATTAATGTGGCCTAGCCCTTGGCTAGATTAGAGAGTGCTTTTAAATTATAAAAAGCACTTGGAAAGACAGTTCGTTTGGGGGACTAAAGAGGGAATTCCTTTATATTGGGGTTTAACATAGACCTTAATAATAGGCCATTAGGCAGAGTAGGTGTGACTTGGAAATTTTTATTTCAATGGTGTGATGTAAATTTTTGCTTTAAAAAAAGGGTCAGATATCTTTCTTCCTTATGCAGTTTTCAGTTTATAATCTCAGGGTCCACCAATGCTTTTGGGGTCCAATATGCAAAAAATATGACAATTTTCAGGGAACTATTAAATGGAGATAACTAATACCATGGAAAACAAAAGTATGTGTTATGTTGAATCAGGCCACAGTACAACATGGTTTGTTTCTGGTGTACACATCTACCATTATGTTGACCATAAAGTTGACTTTTAGATTCTGTCTAGGAGTCATATATCTCATTTTGCCTGTTACATCTATAACCTGGGTGTAAATTTAGAAACATACCTGCCCCCCAGCACTCCCACCCCCACCCCCCCCCCCCCAAACACATATACACACCTCACTCTGCTGGTTTGCATGGTAAGTTATATAGTCACTAATTATACACAGTATAGAATTAATCACAATATCTCATCTTAGTCTCCAAGAATCTTTTTCATTAGATGGATCATCTTTGGATTAGGGACTATCTTTTCCTCTATACCACTAGCCTCTCAGAACAAGGCTTGGCTGATGTTTGCCACAAGGTCATGTTGTGCATGACAGAATCTGCATGTCAGATTTGTTAATCATAAGCTGGTAGGGTTTTGGTGTCACAAAATATATGTGAAATTACCAACCATAATGTTCCCAATGTCAACAGGTCTCACTGAATGCCAGGGTACTCAGTCATGGTTGATTATCAGGTCCTGGAGAACCTGGCAGTGAACCACTTATATGTGGCAGACATATATATACATATTGATACACATATTGAGCCATTCCTACCTTGAAAACAAGGTGTCATCAGCAGACCAGAAGTTTGAAAGTTGTTCCTGGGAGACTTAGACTCTAGATTTAGATTTAGAATTGTCAAAAATACTACTACAAAATACAGTGTTTCCTAGTTTTTAGAGCTTTTTCATAGTACGTTTCATTTGACTTTTGCACTAACCTCAGTCATAGCACTTTGCAGACCGTATTATAGTTGCCTATTTGTTTTTCTGGTTTCTGCACTAAACTATAACACACCTTAGGCCCATACCCTTCTTATTCACTGTTGTTTGCTAGCACCTGACAGTGCTGTTTTTAGACATGTGATAAATAGGGACTAAATGAATGAGAAGTGAGATCAAATATCTCACCTACATTTTGAAGAAACTAAGACTGAATGAGAGAACTGAAGCTGAGAAGGCCTGTCACATTTGTGTGGCAACTGGGAGGCTTCTGTTCAACCCTGGACCTTCTCTTTCCTCTGTCTATTGAATCAGCACCCAGAATAAAACAGCGTTACATTTATCGTATGGGGCTCACAACTTTGTAATAAATTTAGAAAAGTGGAGAGTGTAGTTCCTTCCACCCATTGTTTCCTCCCCTACTGGCACCAGTTAACATCTGCTATCCTGAATATCCACTGTGCTAACTCCTCCAGGGAGCCTTCCTTGACTCCCTTGCCCTTGGCTGCATTAGTGCCACTTTGCAGCCCTGTCACGGTAGCCAGTGCTTATTTCTGTCATTTTAACAACAGCTGCTGCCATCCATCGAGGGCTCCCTTGGTGCCTGGCACTGAGCAAATGGTTTCATATTCACTCACAATTATACTAAGAGGGAAAATGTTAATGACCTCATTTTTCAGGTGAGGGAACTAAAGTTCAGAAAGGACATCTACCTTATACAAGATCACACAGCATTGTGGACAGACCAGGACTCCACCATGACTTTAGGCTGCTGAGCCCACCACACTCTGCTTAACTAAATGCATACTCCACTTAACTAAGCAAATGAATAAATCCCCACTGGAATGTGGGCACCTCTGGGGTTGGTGCTAGGTCTTAACTTCTCAGGCATTCCACCTTTTCTGGCTGCATGGTGGCATTTACTAAATAGTTGTTGAGTAGATGAGCCAGAAGCTCAGCAATGAGAGACCCATGGAACCACCAAGTATTAACAGTAACCATGTCAAGCCTCTTAACACCAGCCATGACTTGAATACCCATGATGCTTTGCTTTTCATGACTCTGACTTTCTAGTCCACTGACTGTGATCACTGCTTCTAAATGCTGCCCATGCTGCTGAGAACAGGGCTAGTAAGCTGTGGCTGGCATCTCATACCCCAGAATATCACTTCTACTGGGGCTTGGCTTAAGGGGATTGAGTTAAAAGTGTTTGGCTCTAAGCTGGTAGGTGGTCACTCCAGCTTGTGCAAAGAGATGTCTTGGGAGGGTTTCTTTGGCTTTTCTTTCCTGAGGTAATTTGCTTCATATGGCCATTTTATTTACCATTGAAAAAATCTTCAGTTATTTGCAATGTTTGGAATATACATATTTGATTTGTTAATGAGAGGAAAGTCCTGTGCCAGATTCTTTTCATCCCTAAGCTTGAGACTAAATATAGGCTTCCCTCCTGTCTTGCTTCCTCCCTTTTCTTTCCCCACTCAGGCTAGTTGTCCTCACTCATCCTGTTGTCACCGCTCTGATCAAGGTTACTGGCAACCCTCCTTTTCAGCCCTTATCATAATTTACTTGTGGCAGCAACGGACATAATGAGCAGCTCCATTTCAGGCCCACTCTTTGCTTGTCTTTGATGATGCCAGTTTTCTAACTCTCTCTCTGAAGGCTCCTTTCTACTTAAAAGTTATTTTTCCTTAGAGGCTGGTTTTAAATCTTTTTTTTAATTTTTCATTTAATTGCATTCCTATCAGTGGTTCCAAACACAGGCCACATGACAAAGGTGTTAGGGCACATGTATGCAGGATCTTCTGCTGGTCTTTAGATCTGTCTGCTCACTGTCCGCCAAGCTCCAGTGCCATGTGCGTGAGCACTTCCTCTCCCTCCTCTGCCACACCTGTTCTTCACCCTTGTTTCCTATTTCCATGAATTTCACTCTTCCTTTGGTGCCTGGAAACCTGCCCAGCTTTCTTTTCTCTCCTTTTTACTTAATGATTTCTCATCAGTGATCAAGGCCTGTCAATGATGCTTGTCTCCCATCATCCCTGCTGCAGTCCTAGCCCACACCTTGCCCATTTGGTCTTGCTGAGCCTCCCTGTGTTCTTCCAACACATTTTCTATACTGCAGCCCTTGGGATTGTACAAATTTGGAAATTTGACCACAGACAGTCTTTGATGGTCCCCCTTAGATACCATGAATGTCGGCATCCTTTGAATGACTGAGAGACCTTAGGGGATCTGCTCCTGCTAGATACTGTAGCATCTGTTCAGGCTCTACTTGGGCCCTACTGGACTCGTTTAACTTCCTCAACCTTGTTCTCACCTCCAGGAAATACTGTGTAATTAAATAAATGACACTTCTTTCAGAAAATCTTTCCTGATTTTCCCTCCTCACTCTTCGCCACCCTCCTAGACTGAGTGGGTCTTGAATATTAGGGAAGCACTTAACCCCAAAGAGAGTGTTACAGTGTGCTGTCATCACCTGGATTTTTGTCTGTCTTGTATTCTCTTTGGGCCAATGATATATTGTCAGTTGTATTTCCTTGGTGCACTGCCCAGTACCTACAACATATTAATAGTAATAAAATTTGTTTTTTTACATGAATGAATAAATGCAAAGGGCACTGAAAAAGTTTTCTGGGCAATCAGTTTTGCAAAGAGTAGAATGTTGACCCTCCCACTTAGGAAATGGCACTACTTTGAGTTTTTTGGGGTTTTGTTTTGTTTTAGATTTTTGTATTTTAATTCTGTAAACACATCAAATGTTTAGCAATGCCTGGCTTTCAGGAAGTTGTTTAGAACTCTCCAGTGCCTTCCAGTTGCACATAGAATAAAATCTAAACTCTTGATCCTGGCCTACGTGACCTGGCCCATGCTTACCTTACCTTATCTAACCTTTCTGACCTCACTTCACATGGCTGCCTCACTTGCTTTTCATGCTCCTGTTCTCTGTACAGACCAAGTTTGTTCTTGCCACACGGCCTTAGCAGCACCTATTCCTGCTGCCTTATAATGTTCTTTTCTGCTCATCACATGCCCCAACCTGCCTGCCCCTTCTGACCCCCACCCATCGCTTTCTACCACATCATCCTGCTTTATTTTCTTTATAACATTTTCCCTTGGAAATGGTGTTGCCTTGTAACTCACTCACCTGCTTATTATCCGTGTCTCCCCAAAACACTCTCAGTCCCAGAAAAGTAAGGATCACCCTATGTTGTTGATCACAACATTCCCAGCATCTAGGACAAGGTTTGGCTCAGAGTAGGTGCTTTATACATATTTGTTAAGTGAATACATTTTAGCTTAAAAAAAGAAAACTTGATCTGTTAATGAGCTAAGAATTCATTAATCCAGTGCTTTTCATAAACAGGAAAGATGTACAAGATAATTTCCTATCTACCTTCAGTTACTGTCCTAGGAAATTTACATAGCAATTCAATTTTACATACTCATCACCGAATGTGTTAGGTCAGAATGCCCTGGAGTTTCCTAGAAATAGAGACAGATCTTTTGTTCACTCTGTTTGGTGGCCTGGTCTTGCCAGATCTTAGCTGAGGACTCACTCTGTTTTAACCACTCCATTCTCAAATCCAAATCCTATGTGAATAGCTACTTTTCATAAAACGTGTGAAGAAACCATTTTTTTAGGGTATGGTTCTTGGTTAATTGTACCCCCCTAACACCCATTCTTTATATGCAGGTTCACAGTCTCTTTGGAAAGCTGATCCTGCCTGTTAAGAGCTCTGACATGCCCTGTGGTCAGCTAGTGTGTTGACTCCTTTGGAACCCAACATGTTGGCAGTAGGTTGACTACTCTGGTTTCAGTCATTCTCCTTACACCTCAAGCGATTTAAAAGTGTCAGATGAGCCAATTTCTTCTTCCTGATAAGGCCAATAGGGGAATTTAGACTGTTCCTTGTGGCAATATAACCTCACAAAATTTGTGTAAACACAGTGCTTAGCCAAGTACTTAATAGAGATGAAAGGCAGGAGCTGAGTTGGTGTAGGCTCAGAGTAAAATGCCCTGGAAGGTTTTCTTACCAGAACTCTGAATTCATATAGATGATCTCCTCACTGGCTGGACTTGTGGGGACTGAAGAGATAATGAGACTGTGACCTGCCTTGTAAAGAGCCCTCAGTAAATGCTAAGTATTACTACTGTTAACTCGGCTCAGCTACTATTCTGGAAGGATACAAGGCCCTGGGCTTTGGCACCAACCCACTGGGAGTTTGCCCCATCCTGAGCAGTTGCAAAACACCTACGGTCTGTCATCACAGTACCTCATCTGCTGCGGAGCAACTTGCAGAATGAGTTGGCTCCCGGCAACTCATTTCTTGAGCTCTTCCCTGCCCACACTTACTGTGAGTTACCCAGAAAGCAGCAGCATCAGTGGAAATTCCCCCAGGCCACTTGCCACCTCTGGGTATGGGCAAGGGCATACAGGGAGACAGCTTCCTTCACTACCTTCTTGGTGTCCAGTGGAGATCTGCAAATACCACTGCAAGTTGTAAGGCTCCATAACAGCGACCCTGCTCCTCACAGACATCAAACAAGCCTCTCTCTGTTTTCCTTGTAAGCAGGCAAAGACTAATGGGAGATGGTAGAAGGGGCCTGAGAAGGGCTCTATTTAGTCTCCTAGAATTTTGGCCAGTCTGCGGTTTTTGAATATTATTGGTTCTGTGTCTCTTCTCTCCCCAGAGTAGCCATAGCATTTGAAGTTCCCTTTGCCCCGGTCAGAAATTCTGACCCTTGAATATGGTGATAAGGTATTCAGATTTTGAAAGTTTCTGGGAGGGAAAGGGGTTAAAGGAAAACTGTGTGTTGTGTGCACATGCTGACGGTCTGAATATTACATTATCTATTTCAACAAATAAACCTCAGATCAGTC
The DNA here is from genome assembly GCA_019455555.1 of Galemys pyrenaicus. Lineage (NCBI taxonomy): Eukaryota > Metazoa > Chordata > Mammalia > Eulipotyphla > Talpidae > Galemys > Galemys pyrenaicus. The sequence continues at coordinate 2,670,360 of JAGFMF010012132.1, read as the reverse complement.
TATCAAATACAGAGACAACATTGATCTTTCAGGAGGAGTTGGCCAAATTCAAAATGCCAGCTGTCCCTTCCTTCCCATTGGGGGATAGAGAATGCCTCTTTTTAACTAGATGAAAAACTCTTACAGATATTTGACTCTCTAACCCAAACTAATTTATTATTGTTTATCCTTTTCTCTCAACTTAAAAAAAAATGATTAAGGAACATTCCCCTTCTAATGCACAAGGACTATGAAAGGACATTTTACTTGATAGTGTCCAGCGTCACAGCTAGAGCATAATGGGGATATCGGCATGTGTGTTTGTGCGCAGCATGTGTGTCCCTACCACATACAAGCTCATTCATGCCTTTGCTGTTATTCAGTGTGCAGACTCAGCTGATTGATGGATTGAAGGATTCAGTAATTCTCAATTCAGGAGAAGAGGCTAGTGGAGAACAAAACAACCCTCCCTTCTCTCACCAGACCCCTTGTTCAGAAACACTGCAGTGCTTCACAGCAGCCTCCTCTTAGAGCTCCCGTTTATCTGGAGGAATGATTTGAACCAAGATTGGATCTGTACCACTTTTATCTTAGTAGTTTGAATTGGCTCATTTGGCAAAAGAGTCAAATCCATATATACCCAGGAGGAGGAGAAGATGGAGAGAGACATTTGTGAGGTGAAATTGCCCATGTGTGGGGGTGGGGGGTTGTTACAAATCAGCACAACCTTTCTTGGGATCAGTGTAGAAATATGGGTCAGAAGCCTTCAGATAGGTTTACCCATTGACTTAGCAATTGTATTTTTTGTGTTTATCATAAGGAAATAATTAGAAATATATGCAAAGGTGAATGGACTTTTATCTCAGTATTATCTACAATAGCAAAAAAAAAAGAAAAGAAATATATCCAACAATGGTGAAGCTTTTGTAATTATCACATAGCCATAGATGCAACTATTAAAAATTATCTTTCTGATAAGTGCTTATTGACTTGGAAATATTTTCATAATAAGCTACTTTGTTGAAAAAAGCAGAATAAAAGGTATGTAAATTTTGGTACCATTTTAATGCATAAAGCAGAATGTATATGGAAGCATGTGTACACAGAAAAAGGTTCTAGACCAGTGATCAGCTTGTTAACAGTGGTACCTTAGAATGGAAGTGTTGGTGGTTGGTTTTATTTAGTTCTGGTTTTTGTTGTTTCTTTTTTCTACTTTGAACATGAATTGTTTTTATCCCTAGAAACATAAACAATGATTTTTTTCCCTGTACTTTAAATAATATTTTTGCATAAAAAAAGCTATCTTATGGAGCACCCCTACCCCCTTTTAGTGAAAAACAAAAGGGTGTGGGAGAAGAACAAAGAAAGTAATCTTGCTTTAAATATTTGAATTCAGTAGAGCCTTTGAATCCTTTCTGGTTAACTTTACTTGGGAAAGGCTGTAACTTGGCTGCACAGACCCTAAGTTTATTCCTTTCCTTACCTCTGCTAGTTTATCGAATTCAGTAAGTATCTATCAGTAGTTGCTGTTATATTGGGGGCACTTTCTATGTGCCGGACATGCTACCCTGCCCTGTGTGTTTGTTGACTATGCGCTCCTCAAAAATATTCTTTGCAGGAACATTATCCCTGGTTTTTTAAATGAGGCGAGCAAAATAGAAGGAGTCATAATGATTCCACCCTTGCTCCACCTGCCTCCACGGCCCTGTGCTTCCCACTCAATCATGGCCTCACTGCAGGATGTTTCTCAAGAAGTCTCCTTTAGGCTGTCTTCCCATAGGAGCCTCCCCTATTACTGACAGAATTGAAGACAGGGAAATTAAATTTGAGAGACTTGTGGCTTAGAAGCAAAAGAAGAGCGGGTAGCAACTGTTATACCCCCTTCACACACACACACCCAAAATTTAATCATTATTTGATACATAATGGCCAAAGATCTAACCTCGGCTACCTGATCCACTTAATTATGGGAACTCTTTGCTTCTGACTTTTCAGAGTATTAAAAGATGAACCATCCCATTCCTGGCAGCATTTGTATGAAACCTGTGCTGTGCTGCTTTTAACAACCTGGAAACTATCTTTGGAGAAAATACTACCCTACATATTTGTTCCTCCACCCTCCATCTCCATGTCAGCTTCTCAGAGAGTTGTCACAGGAGTACCCGACAATTCCCATCTCTCCTCTAGTACCTCCAGAATAAATGTGACTAGTGCCTGGCCTCCTGTTTGCCTAGGTCCGTTTTATGTAGCATCAAGTCTTCCTGTGACAACACCCTTTCTTTTAGAGTCAGTGAAAAAACAGGTATCTCCCATTGCCCTGTCCTGGAAAAAGAAAGAGAAAGGTCTGGGGCTTAGTTAAGGCCCATAAATAAGCCAGAGCTCATTATTGACACCTCCACGTGAATGGGAAATTCTGAGCTTTGGGCACAGATTATTTGCTACCTGCAACCTATTTGCCGCAGGTCATACAACCTGAGCACCTATGAACTCATCTCTGTTTTCCACTGGGGGCTTTGTTGTGCAGCCACAAGTAACTCTACTGTGTTAATCCTAAACTAACTGTCCTAGAACTTGAGACATAATACTTTTTCTCTCTTTTCTTCTGGTTGAGTGATGGTACAGTTTTCACTTTAACTTCTCTTTGGATCAGTACCAAAGGTTTTATAGATGTATACAAATACTGAGTCTTCAAGGCCACTTTCATTTTAAAACCCAGGAGCCACTTTTTTCAGAATAAGTCAAGTGTATCCTAATCATAGTTGCTACCATTTGGTGATACTGCATACCAGCCTTTAATGTTTTAGTATACTTGATGTAGAGTCTCCTTTAATTCACACCAGTCCTGTTAGGTTAATAATATTGATTATCACCATTTTAGCATGTGAAGAAAATAGCATGTGAAGGGACACAGAAGTTAAGTAAGTCGCCCAGGGTCACACAGATAAGTGCAGAGCTAGCATTTAAACCATTATTGCTGGACTGTCTGGCTCCAGACGCCTGCACTTCACTGTTAATTTGGTATTCTTAAGAATACTGTTTTTATTTGGAAGTCTGTTAATCAAATATGGCAGGTATTCCTGAAACAGACAGCCCGTGAAAGTGCAAACCATTTTTTCTTTATGTTTTTTATTTAATGCATATTTATGAAATCTTAGAACTAGGATTTTATCTGTTTGAACAGGTTCTTAGGTACGTCAAGCAAATTCCCTTTAAGAAGGCTGCTTTGTTTGTATCAGGCATCTCCAGTCCCCTGTCTCTGCCAGTTTGAGAAGGCAGTGGGCTGGACTTTTAACCTCTGATCAGAGCCACCCACTTGTCAAAGCCACGAAGGAAGAGCAGTCAGCCTAGGCAGTCAGGAGATCCCGAGTTTTGGAGGCTGCTGTGGTTCCATTCAGCACTGTCACTTCTGGCTCTTAGAAAATTCCTCAGTCTCTCAGACTTTCAGCCTACCCCGCTACAAAGTCAGAGCTGCCCTCTCAGGGTTACTGGGAGAAATCAGGGACAAAAGTGCTCAACTCAGAGCCTGGCATGTCCTAAGTACTCTCCGCTGGTGGGAACTGTTATTTTAGGCTTTATGCTGTTGTTGCATCTTGTCTCATAGGCAGTGGGTGCTCACTGACTCTCCTTTTCCTGCTGTAGGGATGACCATACCCCCCTTAATTTAAAGCCCCCAAATTACAAATAAGAACACTCCAGTACAAGGACAACTGTCCCCATCTACTCCAGCTTAGATCTCTCTCTTCTTAGAACCTGTTAGTCCCTTTGTCCAAATCACAGATTAGCACTGTATTAATTCAATGGGTGAGAGGTTTACATATTTGCTGAACCAAAAATAATAAAATCCATGAGAATAATCAGAGTTTTAAGAGAACACAGTAATTATGAAGTTATTTTGTTACTGAGCCTCCAGTGTGTTCACATTTCCCCATGATTTCCAGTGCTGACACAGAACACTGACGTTGAAGGCTCTGTGGTTTCTACAAACACTATCAGAACCTCAGGACTAGGGGTGGGAAAAGCAGAGACAGCATTTTAAAAATGCAAATTTTTAGGTCTAAACACAACCCAAACCCATCAGTTGCTAGTGGTGTAAGGATATTACATATTGGAAAAAATATTTTAATTTTTATAATTTGCTAAATTATGATTTACAGAGTTCTTTCATGGGCAACAATCTCTTTTCCTTCTCATGGTTTCTAGGGCAGATGTCAGAAAGGTTAAGAACATGAGGAGTACCATTTTATCACCCTAAGCCTGGGTGATAGTAAGAAGGAAAAATTCAACAGACATGGTGTGGGCAATAGGGATGGCATTGTAGGAGACTCATTCAGATGGTATGTTTTAAAAATAAGGACTGATGGTTTCTGGAGGGAACTGAACAGGCTTGTAGTTCTATTACCATGTATACCTTTGTAGATTAATTAGCATAAATATACTGGCAGTAAATGAGTAGAGCTCAGAAATGTTAGACCACAGGTAGTGGAAGTCAGAGTGATCTATAAAAGAAGAGGTACAATAACTGGAGTGTGCAGCCATGTGTTTGGTTCTGCAGAGAATGGGAGATGTGCAAACTGACACAAAGGAAAAGAAGTCTGAAGATACAATGTTTGTTTGTTTGTGACTTATATAATTCCTTTCTTCTGAAAAGGAACAAGCAACATACTTTTTTAGGGCTCATAGAGATTTCATTGAAGAAGCAAGCATTTGTTTCCCAAAACAGAATGACTTTTTAGCTTTACCAGGAAACAATTTCTTGCAGGAAAAGTATGTTTTGCTGTTACCAGCCACTACTGGGAATTCTGTTACAGCCAGGCTGGTACTTATTACTGATCTTTCTATTCTTTCCTTCAAAATATGACCCTTTCCATTAAGTTTATACAGTATTCTGGGAAAAGGCTCTATGATTAAGCCAAGAGATTGTGAGAGAACTTAGGAGGAGATGGAACTTGGTTTTTGTTCTAATCCAAATGGTTAAAATAAAAAGATACACTGCTGTTTAAGAGAATGAACCCTGAGCACTGTACTTTGTTGAGGTCTTGGCTCAGATGTTATTCCTGAAAGAAGCCAGCCCCATCCACAGAATCTAAATTACCCTACCATCCTTCCCCTTCTTTCACGCTGCTCTGATTTTTATATTCTTAATAGGTCCTAATACCATCAGAAATTATTGGACTTGGTTGTTTGCTTGTTTATTGTCAGCTCCAGTCATACAAAACTGTTTCCTAAACTATTTTGGTCACTTAATGAATGGATATATCAGATATCAAAATATTTGGGGCATGTGCCTCTGATAATTGCTTTTAGTTACTTAGGAAATACATGCCTACTTTACAAATTGTTATACTTCAGAAAATCTATAAAACACAAGTTTTATAAGGATAAAACTAAAGTATGTGAACAGAAGTGGTATTTTTCCTCTACCCAGCCTGCGCTTTCTCACAGCCTGCATTGAACTTGAGCAAGTGCCCTGAACTTAAATGTAAGCTGCTAGAGAGCATTTTCTGCCATGTTCACCCAGTGCTGCGACAGCACTTGTCATGTTATAGATATGCAGTAAATATTTGTTCAGTAAGTATTTATTACTGACTAACAACTCAAATGAAGATCATTATTATTAACAAAGAAGTCTAGGGCACATTCACTTCATCTCTGAGTAGCTAAGTTTTTGTTGCATCTTTGCAGGAAAAGGATAGAAAGCCCTAGTTTTTAAGGCCAAAGTGCCTTCCTAATACAATATGTGCTAAATAAGGGATTTACTGTAATGATCCAAACTTCACCAAGAGGTAATTACAACTTACTTGATAAGAGCTGAGCTCAGGCAGACAGACAGGTGGTTTCTGGTTTCCCTTTAACAGATGGTACAAATGGACCAGCTTTTGAGGCTTTTTGAGGAAAGTTGCTCATAAACATCCTCAGCTATATTTTATTTTATGTCTTCCAACACATGCTTTATAAATAAAGTGAGACCTCACTATACTGAGAGCAAGAGCATGTGAATGAACAGCATTGCAGAGTCAGGGCAGCTCCAGTTTGCCTGAGCAGCAGACACAGTGTGTCTGGAACACCAGAAAGCGAGAGAGAGGGGCTGTGCCCTATGGAGCAGGCAGGATGTGCTAAGAGATTAAGAATGCCACTTTGGTGATCCCTCCCTCTAGATACCCTCAAAACTGGTTTTTTGGTTTCTTTTTTTCCCTGGCACAATGAACTATGCATCTCCTGTGAATTTGAAACTCATATTTTTATGGAAAATCACAATTAGTTTGATTTCAAGATACACACATGTTATAGGGCAGGGGAGAGGGGCAAAACCACCCTATTACACACACATAGACACATAGCATAGGGGGTAAATTTTTGGCTTGTTTTGAATCCCAATCTTATCTGCTAGGCAAAAATACATATTCTTCTGTTTTCTTATCTGCAAAATGGGAATAGTAACTGTCTATAAAAATTAACCTTCCAAAGGTTGGGAGAATAACTGACACATACTGTTATAGGGCAGGGAGAGGAGTATTTTAGAATTATTAAATTTGTTTATTTAAAATGGGTTTTGTTATTTGTTGTAGTAAGATAAATATATAAGATTTTTAATGGAAAGGAATTTTAATATAATCAGGGTGTAATATAGAAAGGACAAAGAATATAGTTATTAAGTTAAGTGTTTAAAGTTACCCATCTCCTTGAGGGTAAAAGTTTAGTTAAATAGGATTGGTTTAAAGTAAGGCCCAAAAACCTGCCACAAATCAGAAGGACCTTTCAGTAGAGACTTATAGAAAAGGGTTAGAAAGAGTTAGATAAATTTGGGAGGAAAAGAGTAAAATTAAAATTAAGATGAAAGCTGCTATTATTAAGCTCCCCAAAGGTTTTTTACTTATGTTTGTTCCAACCATTCCAAGATTAAAAAGCAAGCACAGTTTTTTTTACATGATTTTTTGCTCTACGTGCTTCTTTTACGCCTCCTTGCTGTTTTTTATTTTGTTTTTTTTTCCTCCTTTCCTTTTGTTTTCTGTCTTCTTTTTAATATTTCTTTATCCCTGCTTAGCTCCACCCACTTAGGGCAGAACCAGCATTCTGGAACTTCCCCCTTTCCTGGGGAACACCCTGTTACAATAATAAATATTGAATAATTGTACTATGATTTATTACCAACATCATTTCACCATCCCTTTGAAAGCTAGTGGCCCCTCTATAAATTTTGATCTTGAGGTGGCAAGAAAGAGCTAGTCTTTTAAGAAATCAGTTACTTTTTTTTATTTAGTAGAAGTTATTTATTGATGTGAAAAACAGGTGATTACTTAGATCACTAGTGAGATTTTATAGTATGAGTATGAAATGATTATTCCCCTCCCTTGCAAAACAACAACAAAAAAATCTCCCTTTCTGGGAAATTCAATAAGAAATAAATCTGAGTTTTCCTTGCCTTTTCACACGTCCTCTAATTTTGTGTGCACTTCCTTCTTCAAGCTGGCATCCACTGGCTTCACTGATTCCGTTTCCTTAGGAAGAAGTTAAAAATAGATTCATTAACTTGCTAGTTACAGGCATTTGTGTGAATAGTAAAATTCATAGCAAATAGTTTTATGATGTTTACTTCATTTGCATATATACATTTGATTCACACCAGCCTAGCATAAAGGAAGTCAAGTTCATTAATAATCCTTATTTTACTGATGAGGAAAACTAGAGGTACAAAGAAGTTAAGCTACTTGTCCAAAGTTATAAAGCAAGTAAATAATGAGGCCAAGATTTGAATCTGGGTAGTCTACTTCTCAATTTTGTATTCTGAACCATTATACTACACTGTGGCCCTACATCCAATAATAAGAGAGCTGTCCTTTCTGTACATACAAGTTCTGCATATTAGGATACTGTAAGGATAGGGCTTTAAAGTCTGATGGACCTGGATTCAAATGTTTGCAAATGTATAGAGCAAAGATCAAGTCAGGCGTCAGGGGTTGGGGTGGGGAAAAGATTTGAATACAAAAGGGCATTGAAGACAATACAGAGAGTAATGAAGACAATTCTGTGTTGTGACACTTTGGTTGTGAATATGACTCTGCTCTAATTTGTCAAACCCTATAACTGAATACCAGAAAGAATTCATTATTTTGTGTGTGAATTGAAAATTAAAATTTAAAAGGCATATAGGACTTCTCATAATCATCAAATAAGAATAAAGGTATATTTTCTTTCTAAAAACTGGACAAAATTGACAAAACCGTTTCAGCACTCTTGAAGTTAACCAAAGATATACACAAGCTGTGAAGTGCTAATGCTTTTTAAAAAACAACTTAATTTCAGGTAAGAACATTAGGGGCATCTGTGCCTGGGGCTGTTGTCAACCATTTTTCTCCCCTTGGATCAGGGCAGATGTTTTCCAGAGTGGGGCAAGATATGAGGACAGCAGCCTCTCTACCATCCCTAAAAGAAACTCACTCAAATGAGACAGTTGCAAGTGTTAGATATGCCAGTTTGGGCAGCTGGCAAGCATAAAAGATCAGTGACTCCACTTAGCTGTTCTTGTCTTGTAGTTAGAGCAAACATACATATTTCTAACTAGGTCTGCATACAATTACAGCAGAAACTGGAGAAGGTCCCAACCCTGAGGCTGTGTGCAAGTACAGAGGAAATATGAACTGATCCAGCAGAAAGTAAAAGCCAGGTTGGCCTTAAAAACAGCCTAAATGATACATGTGCATCCCTTCTCACACAAAGCTCAATTAACAGAGGGCAGAAGACATCCTGGCTTCAAATGTTTGACAATCTCTGTCTAGTCATTGACTGATGAGTAGGCTACACAAATACACAGGGACAAACTTATGAGTCTATACCTTAAAATGATGCTGAGGTGATGGTGCACGGGTGAAATGGTGGTGGGTACCCCCTGGGGACTACAAATGATGTCAAATATAACTAATAAAAAAAAAAAAAAGAAAGAAATTTTAAGGAAAAACAATAGAAACAGTGTTCACAAAGTCAGTAGAGACACATAACTCAGTTTATTTTTATTTATTTAAGATTTATTTATTTATGCATATAAGAGCTGGGGTATAGGCCAGAGTCACGGGAGGTAAGAGCATTCATCAGACAGAGTGGGGAGCAGAACAGGCAGACTGACTGAAACGCACTGCGCGGGAAGCAGCTGTTGAGGCAGAAGAGGTCTGCTATGCCATGTGGGTCCACTCCCTGGCCAGCAGCAGGGATCGAACTTGTGTTGCAATAGCTGCAGTTTGCTTCATAGTGTGTTGCTTAACCCACTGCACCACCAGGGAGGCCCCCATAAATCAGTTTAGCAAGGCACTTTATTAAACAAATAAGCAACAAAGATAATGGCCACCTTTAGAGGAAAAATCTAAAGTTTTTTTTTTTTTATCCATTGTTACAATAAATTGTCTAAAGTATAAAGTATCCACTTCTCAACAAAAAAATTATAAAACATACAAAGAAAAAGTGACCCATTTGCAGAGGGTGAAATAGTAGAAACTACCTCCGAATCTCCCCAGATATTAGATTTTGCAGAGGCAGTCTTTAAAGCAGCTATTATATGAGGATACTAAAAGTGAGATTTAAAGAATTAAAGGAAAGCATGATAACAATGAATCAACAAATAGAGAATCTCAATAAAGAGAAATTACAATAAAGAATCAAAAGGAAAATATGGACTTGAATTTATGGTAATGTAGTAAAAAAAAAAGTTACTAGATGAACTCAATGTATTTGGGTGAGCAGAAGAAAGAATTAGTGCACGTGAAGATAACAGTAGAAATTACTTATTCTGAAAAACAAAGGGAAAATAGCAATTGAAGAAAAGTGAAATGAGCCTAACTCACCAAATGGACATCATCAAGCATAACAGCATGTATGTAATGAGAGTCTTGAAAGGATTGACAGAATAGTTGAAGAAATAAAGGCCAAGGACTTTCCACATTGAATTTTAGAAATAATTAGCCTTAAGAATATAAGGTAATACAAAAATCCACACAGATGTGTCATAGTCAAACCTTTGAGAGAGAAAGCCTTGAAAGGGCTAATAATAAAAGATGTTGCAGGGTAGTAGAAGGCCTCTTAGGGGCCTCCCTGGTTGTACATCGGGTTGAGTGCTGCGCTCTGAAGCACCTGCAGCTACTACTGCACGGGGTTCAATCCCCAGCCAGGGAGGGGACCCACATGGTGCAGCAGACCTCTCCTGCCTTACCCGCTGCTCCCCTCAGCAGCATATTTCAGTCGATCTGCCTGTTCTGCTCCCCGCTCTGTCTCTGGTGAGTCCTCTCAGCCCTCACACCTCTAGTCTGTACCCCAGCACTTGTATGCATAAATAAATAAATAAATCTTAAAAAAAAAAAGAGGAAGAAGGCCTCTTAGTGGGAGGCTATCAGGCAAAGCACAATAAACAGAGTGTGGCTGTTAAGCAGCTATCTTCTCCATTGAAGGGTTTCTATAGATTTGGGTGGTCATCTCTTCCTGGTATAAGAGAAGGAGACACTCATAAATGGAGATTTTGTACAAATGAAACGTCCCTTACAAAAGAGTTACCTTATTTGATTTTCAGAACTATTCCTTTGTCTGCTGTTTCTTAAAATTAACTCAAAATAATCCTTATGCCAAAGTGGCATATTTGGGGATAGCAAATACTCTCCCCTTCAGTTTAATCTTTGAAATTTCCTCCACAGAGTTTCTCAGTCAAGAATCTAGTGCATAGATTTCTCCAAACTTCATTTAACCAGTTTCTTAGTCATGAGAATAGGTCACTTCTGTTAAACAGTTGCATCTCAGGAGGCAGTGATACAGATGTGCTCCCAAGTTAGCCATTTATTGTTTGAGCAATCAGCTATTAGATAAGAGATATTTCTGTGGAAACATGAGAAAGATGTTGAAGATTTGGAGCAAATTATAAATTTGTTTCTGAGACCTAAAGGCAGCCAGTTAAGAAGATTTCTAGATGTTAGACCAAAAGCATCTTTTGCACTTGAGTGTCTCTGATATAATGATTCAGAGGCAACAGATAAAGTTCATTGTGGTAACACGGAAGCCTCAGGTAGCAGTTCACATTGGAACCAAATAATGGATGCGCTGTGGGTTGGGGGCAAGGGAAGAGATATTGAGAACATTACAGGTTGGAAAAACAGCACTAATAGGAACATGGCAATAGGCATCTCATAGCATAAGTAAACCAGTTTGTTTAGAACAGGAGTTGGAGAACTACAGCCATCTAACCAGCTGCCTGTTTGTTTTTGGTTTATGGTTCAGGAGATAAGAAGGGTTTTTATATTATTAAGCTGTTATGTTTTATTTGGCCCTATGAGTAACTACGTAATACCTTCAATTTTGCCTCTTGGTTTGCAAAGTCCAAAATATTTATTATGTAGCCCTTTAAAATAGTTTGCTGACCTGGATGGCACTGATAGCATGAAGACAAATACAAGCACTAAGAACAGTATTGGGGCTATATTAGGAAAGCGCTTCAAATGACAGAAACCCAACTAGGGTAAGTAAAAAAATTGGAAGTTTTTTAAGTTTACAGTTTTGGAAGACCTCAGGGTGGATCTAAGCTTGCATCCAGGAGCCCAAATTATTATTTTGCTTGACTCTTCCTATTTCTTTCTCTTATTTTTAAATCTTGATTTATAGGCAAATGTTTGCCATGTAGTAGGAAAATGATCTCAGGTGACCCACAGCCAGTACTTTAGGTTTTCTATCCAAGAGGAAGAGCATTCAGGTATTAGACCCCATGAATAAACTGTAATCAGATTCATATCCATTCTTGACCCCAGCACTGGCCAGGTGAAGGGGGTGCTCTGACTGGACAGCCTGGATCACCTACTTATGCTATAATGAAATCAATGGTTCACTGCACCTACCAATATTATTTGGGGTAGAAAAGAAATACCAATGATTCAGAAGAGTGGAAAACTGATTGGCAGGAATAAACTATAACCACATACCCCATAAATGCCAGGGTAAGGAATTTATTCTACATTCAGTAGGTAATAGGGAGTTTATGAGCAGGGAAATGCTATTTATTGAACCACTTTCAATAAATATTTTTATTAACCTACACTTTTAGGAGGTTCATGTAGTTATGATATGTTTTAGGATGGAGGGGAATGGCAAAAAGTACAGAACCAGATTACAGATACTTACAATAGTGTAGGTAAGAAGACACTCGTCTTCATTAGACATAATGAGGAGGTACTGAGTATTTTAAGCAGAGAAATTACATGATCAGGTTAACATTTTGAATAATCACCAAGAATGTTATGCTAGGCATCTTAAAAATCTTTACACTCAAAATTTGCTTAGAAACTAATAGATTGTCCAGAGTAAATTTGGATACATCTCAGATTTTTTTTTAACAGAAATTTTAATTTTGTGAGATCAGAATTAATGATGTTTTGCTGTGTCTAATTTCATTGACTTCTTAGTCAGTGTTTGGTTTTGGAGTACAAGAACTAGAAGAGAATATAAAAGAACTAGAAGAGAATATAAAAATAATTTTCCTTCAGTTTGTTTTTATTCACAGATGTTGAAGCTCTTCACCCCCCTCTCCCCCCGGTGGAAAGGGTGACTTTGCTGGAAAATCACTTAAAGTTTTTTTCCAGTCGAGTCAATAAACTTCTCAGAATCAGATGAACTAGGGGTGAAACTCACCATGAAACCCAGTGATGTTGCATTCCTCAGAGCAGCCTGGGCTGGGTACTGTAGGAGGTAAGCATAGTCACAAGAATGCCATTCGTGTGTGGTCATGATAAAGGTGCAAGGCCAGGCATGGAAGGTGAAAATGGAGCCGAGAAGATGCTTGAGTAGGTTGAAGTCAAATCAGAAGCAGTTTTCCACATGTTTAGACTCTTGTATAAACATTTAAATTAGAGGAAAGTCAACTGTTTGCTTGGGGGGAGGGGAAAAGGAAAGTTAGAGACAGTTGGACTTTTCGTCCAAGTTCATCTCTCCTTATCTCTCTGCCTCATATGCCTCCTGTGGTATCTGAACCTAAGTTTGTATGATTGTAGAAGTTTAACTTAATCATCCTGGATATTATCTTTAGCAGAAGTTCTTTTTCTATTGCTGAGAAATCTAAACAGTGATATGCTTTAGGTTCCTTATTCAAAGAATCCCCTTTCCCTACCATCACCACTGCTAATTTTAGATACTCCTTTGTTTTCAACAGTAGACATTTAGATTCTTATTAAATCCCTTCTCCTCCTTTTCCTCCCCCTGGTCCAAACAGGAAATACCCCTGAAAGCAGACCATATAGGAAAGTATGCCAGGTGGCCATACTTACTCAGAATGTGACATTGCAGATGTCCTCCTCGACTTCCCCATGTCCAGGTGAAAGGAAGAAACCAGTAGTTTACTGTAACAACTATGTCCCTCCCCACACAAACTCCATCCCCAAAAAAGAAGTCTCTGGAGAAGAGAGCATAATTATTCAGTGAAAAGAGCAAGATGGAAAAAATCAGTCCTTGTATATGGAAGGTGCTTAATAAATATTTGGTGATTGTATTTGACTGAAAAAACAGAAACATTACAAACAGAGCTGCCAACTGTATTATGTAACCTCACCATGGGTTGGTGCAAAAAGACTGAAATGTCGTTTTGCCCCTTTTAAACATCCTTCTTCTAAAGAGTAAAATTAGCCATTCCTATGATTATGATTTTGCTATTAACATTTACTACTTTTTTGGTTTATAAATTTAACATTTTAGTAGCACTAAGAACAAAAAATTACCTTTCATCTCATCACCCAGAGAATACTGTTAATATGTTGATGTGTTGCTGTCCCTACGTATGTTTTAAGATAGGCATGCACATATTTTTAATATATAGAAAATTGCATGAACTATAAGCATACAATTTAGTAAGTTATTATTTAAACAAACATCCACATGATCACCACTGAGGAACAGTTAACACCCCAGAGGTGCCTGCATCTTTTGCTTTCTCCTTCCTTAGAGGTAACCACTAATCTGATGGTTAGATTACTTCTTAAATACACACATTTGTTCACAGTAGTTATATTCTATAAAATCATCACAAACACTGGAATTAGTGAATATTGAATTATTTTTCCTTGGGGAAATTCACAAAGTTTTGTCAGCTGATAAACATATAACTTTGTGCATGTGTTTCTGTTTAAAGACATCTTGTATAATATTATTACTGATTCATTAACATTGATCTCACAAACAGCAGTATAGCAGATCTACCTGAATACAGCTCATTATGCACGTATTTTCTCCATGAGGCATATCAATCTGCCTTGCACTTAGGAACATTGGAGAGCTGCAAGAAGGCAGCTCAGGTGACTCAGGGTGATTCGAGTTTTCATCACCCTGCACATCTCGACAAATGACTGAGAAAGCACCATGAAAGCACATGACTGTGGGTTACAATAAATTACAAGTAGGTGAATTTGCAAATACAGACTCTAAAATAATGTAGATCAACTGTATGCTACAATCTTGATAATTTTGAGTTTGCTCAGTGGTTTGAAGAGTTATTCGTGTAGCAGTAGTTCATTTATTTACATTGTAGTAGAGTGCATCTGTTCTACTTTGCTGAACTTCTGCTTCTGGACTCTTTCTAAAAGTTTTTGCTTTTACAAGTAATTTGCTCTGCACATTCTCATACATCTCTTACAAGACACACATCTACACCTTGCTAGGATGACAGTGCTGGTTGCTAGAGAATGATATCCACACCTTCACTAGATGATGCCAGCCTGTTGTCAAAAGTGGGTGTAGCCGGTGAAGTCTAAGAGTTCAGATATTCTGTATCTTATAAATACATGGTATTTTCAGCATTTTGCTGTCAGCAATTTTGCCACTTTGGTAGATACTCTAGGTCACCTCATTTTGGTTTTGATCTGCAATTCCTGCATCACAGAAAGGTTGGGCATATTGTCTATTGAACTTTCTAAAGTCTCTGTTGAAATCTCTTGCCCATTTCCCACTTGATGTGTTTTTCTTACTTTTTCTTACAGAGCCTTATGAATTTAATATGAACCCCTTTCTGTTCATATTGTAGGCTACCTTTTTATCTTTTTTAATGTTGTCTTTTGGTAAATAAAAGTTTAGTTTTAATGTAGTCAAATATATCAGTTTTTTCCTTAGTGGCTAGTACTGTTTATGCCCTGCTGAATAAGTCCCAAGCCCAAATTCTTGGCGTTAGTCTCTTCTAAAACCGTTATTGTTTGCCTTTGGCACTTAGGTCTATAATCCACCTGGAAGTCATTACTTAGGTACAATATGAAGTAGGAGGTCAAGTGTCACTTTTTCCATATACTCCCCAATTATCCTAGCACTGTCCATGGTATGGTGTTTTTCACTTTTACTGTAAAATAATATAGAGTTGTGATATAAAAGTTGAAATCATATAAACAAATATAGAATTTTAAAGTGAGTGACGTGTCCATGCCTGTGTACCCAACCCCTGTTCTCAACTCCCTGAAGCAGTTGCAGTTTCCTACTTAATAGCTTTTATTTTATGAGTATTGCTGCCTGAACATCTCTAGCTTTAGTATTGTAGCTTTAAACTATGCCGTGGAACCATAGAATATTACAATTGCTGTCCTTTTCTTTTTAAGTGACCATGAATGAATTTGTCTTTGCAAGTGCAATGTCTTCATTATATAGAGATTGATAATTGTACTGCACTCAACTTTAGATAGTGAGGAGGCTGTTGCAAACTCTGTAAATTTACTAAAATTTGTGTGAATAAGTGAGTTTTATGTTATATAAATTATGCCTCCATTTAAAAAAACCACTCATCTTTTGAAATAGTAAAAGTGACCATATTGACTCTTTTTTTTTTTTTTTGCAGTATCTCAAAAATGCTTTAGTGTTTCCTTACCAGTAGCTCCATAAATTGTGAAAAACTTTTAGTTGGAAAAGAACAATACATTTTATTTAACAAAAAAACAGTTCTGATGTGCCTGAAATGTGGTACTGAGGATATTGAGGGAAAGCACTCACTTTCAATAGAAATGAACACTCCTCTCAATAAGTGGGTGTGCTGTGGAGTACAGTGGAAGCATTAGGCCTGTTTGACCCAACTGGTCCTTTCCTTTGAGGTTTTTTTCTGTATCGTTGAACAATTGAATTGAAACTATTATGTAAGATTTTTTATTTCCCATCTAGAGTTTTTCCTTCTACCTCTTATTTCTGTATTATTGTACTTGCAAAGTTTCATATCACTAACTTGGGGAAGCTTACAGAAGATACATGCTCTATTTTAAGAGTGGAATTTGTTTAAATCTTGGAATTATTTTTCATGCCTACCACGTTCCATCAGAGTTTAAAATTTATTTGAAACTTATACTTAAAAACTTTTTTAATCTAGAAGACAGAATTTCTGTTCTATAAATTGGTTGAACTGTTTTTAAAGTCAATGATTTTAAGACTTTAAAAATCAGTTGGCTATAATTGCTAAGGCTTTAAGGGGATTTCACTAGTCTTTTTAAAATAGAAATCAGAGCTCTCATTGTTCTACTTAAAATGCATATTAAATTATATTAGATGAACAGAAGAATATAAATACTATGTATATTAGAAAGTATAAAATTTAGGGGCATGTGGATTTAACTAATTACAATTTCTTGTGAAATTAAGTACATACTGAAACCTCAGGAGGTTAGAAATTACTGGGGATTTCTGTGTTGTAATGCTTCATAGGTAAAGAAATTTAACAAATAAAAATTTGTTTTCGTGTCCTTTGCTCTGATTCACCACTCACTACTCAGTTGAACAGTGTTCCTTTGTTGTTCTGTTTTCATAGCTACACTTTGATTTCTCTTCTATTTGTATGGCATCCTTAGGTACGTCATAAAGGAATATTTTTGAAGGAAGATGAGTTTTCTGATCTGGAATTATATTGAATAGAACTTTATAGGTTTTTATAGCATTCTCTCTTCTCTCTGATTACGAGAGGTAGAGAAAATAATACAAGCCACCTTGGATTTAATAGCAGTATCTCTGTTCTAGACCTAATCGGGAAGAGAGACTGAGGAAGCATTAATGTTAGCCTCAGCCAGTGATCCCGCAGACCAGCTATGATTATGACTGAGAACCTAGACTGCAGATCACAGGCCACTGCCTGCTCTGTATAAGAGATTTAAGTGCAGGTATTGGGACTTCTTGATTGCACGCTGCTGGCAAAATCTCTGGCCCCTCATGTGTAACTTATCCTCCTACTTGGTGCTATCTTGGGAGTCTTAGTCTGCTTCTCCCAGCCTTTCTTGTAGAAAGCATACCATTTGACTAGGGGTCTGATGTCTAATGTTCCCACATTCTGGTTGTCTTTGGTTCTATCCATCTGCTTATCTCTTACCCATACTACCTTGGTAGAATTTTCCCTTTGGAAAATTAAGCATTGCTTCTAAATGGAAACAGAAAACAGGAGAAGACTTGTACTTGGTTTTTCCGTTATTAGAAACACTAAGAAAGAGAAGAGTTCAAGGTAGCCTTTGTGTAAGTTAACCTAATTCCTTTAAATGCCACTGCTCCTTGCCTATAGCACCATTATGAGAGGGAATGGGCAACCCCCATACACTGTTATATTTGGACTGTGATTCTCAAAAGCTACTTGGAAGCATGAATCAAGATCCTAAAAAAGAAAAACAAGCTAACAAGCCTCCTAGCCTTTGACCTACTAGCTTAACTTCCAGGAATTTATGCCAAGGAAACAATTGAAGATACAGGCAATGATCCTATACAAGGATGTGAGTTGAAGCACTATTTATAATAGCTAACCGGGGATAACAATCTGAATATACACAGTAAGAGAATGGTTACATAAATCAAGGTATACCATATAAGAGATATTGTGACTGCTTTAAAAATAAGATATAGGCTACTAAACAGTATCAGAACATGCTTTTTATCACATGAAAACAAAATGAAACAGGTAATTATGTATGTAGTTTTACCCCTCCAAAAATGAGGAGAAATATACTAAGATGGTAACCGTGATCATTAGTGGCATAAATTATATATTAATGCTTTTCTTGCTTGTTGATATTTTCTAATTTTCTTCAAGATCATCTCTTATTTTGAGTGTCAGAACATAAAAATATTAGTTCTTTTCTTTTTTTTTTTTTATTATTAGTTATATTTGACATCATTTGTAGTCCCCAGGGAGTACCCACCACCATTTCACCCATGCACCATCACCTCAGTCCCTTGTGCACCCTCTGGCCTCTTCCCCGTCTTTGCCCTCCCCCCATCCCCTCCCCCCCCCCTTGGTCCCTTTGGTTTATCGGCTTTTTGGTCTTATTAAGTTTTTGTTGTTGTTGTTTACTTTTGGTTATAATTGCCCAATTCCTTGAGCTTATTCTTTATTGTTGTTGTTGTTCTTT
>JAGFMF010012132.1:2632297-2649532 GCA_019455555.1 Galemys pyrenaicus | reverse complement strand
CGAGAAAAATGTGTACTCTGACTTTTTAGGGTGGAGAGTTCTATAGATGTCCACTAGATTCATGGTTTCTAAATCTTTATTGAGGGCTCTGGTCTCTGTTTAAAAAATATTAGTTCTTTTCTTAATGGTTCTTTTCTTAACTCTTCATCTTGTACCAGCTTATGTTTTAAAGAGCATGGTATGGAGACCAGAGAGGGTCGGTCACATCTATGATGGCTTGGGAGGTTGCTGGAGCCTCCAAGCCTTTGACCTACTAACTTGACTAGGGGTCTGATGTCTAATGTTCCCACATTCTGGTTGTCTTTGGTTCTATCCATCTGCTTATCTCTTACCCATACTATTTTTGTAGAATTTTCCCTTTGGAAAATTAAGCATTGCTTCTAAATGGAAACAGAAAACAGGAAAGGACTTGTACATTATTAGAAATGCTAAGAAAGAGAAGAGTCCTGCCCTGTCCACAGAACACTAGGTATGCCCTGGCTGCTCCACCAGACGTTCCATCATCAAGTGAGTCACCAGCGAAGGGTGTCAAGCTGATGATATTGCCACACATGTACTTGAACTATCAGCCACAACCCAGTTTGCTGCCAGGTGTTTGAGCCTTATCTTCCTAAACCATGATTTCTTTACTGTCCATCAAGTGTCATGGGGACTGACTGGGATTGTGTGACTTCTCTGCAGATACCATAGGCCAGCAAATAAAGCTGATGCAAATCTTCAGTTGAGTCCACACCATGCTAATGTTTAAGCTGTTGTTGCTGCTGCTGTAGTTGGACCCTGGTGTAGGGGCCTGGCAGGACCCCAGGGACATTTAGGTTGAAGTATGTGCTGGGGTGTTCAGCTCAGAGACTCTCAGCAGGACTCTAAGGATCATAGAGAGATTTGGGGGGTCATCTACTAAAACTGTAGTTATAAAGTTAGTTTTTCCTACCCTAACCGCAATCATTTGTTATTTTTGGCAGCATTAGTGGGAAAAGAGTTTGATAATTTGGTATTAGAGGTTTGAGTCAATAGTGAAATTTACCATTTTTCTGTCTTTTTTGTTTCGGATTTTTTTAGAGATGAGAATTTTATTCTGCTGTTGTCCTTTGTTTTGTTTTGTTTTTTAAAGAATTATTTATTTATACATACAAGAACTGGGATACAGGCCAGAGGCATGGGGGATGGGAGGATTCACCAGAGACAGAGCGGGGAGCAGAACAGGCAGATTGACTGAAATACACTGCTGAGGGGAGCAGCAGGCGAGGCAGGAAAGGTCTGCTGTGCCATGTGGGTCCCCTCCCTGGCCAGGGATCAAACTCATGATGCAGTGGCTACAGATGCTTCATAGTGCGTTACTTAACTCTTTGTTCCACCAGGGAGGCCCCTGCTGTTGTCTTTTGTAAGTACCCTATAGGTAGACACTTCTGTTATGAAAGGAGAATATAAAAGTATATAAAGAAACTTGAGTGATCATCATCACTGGACATTTTTGTACTTACACATATGTTCTCTGAATTGCATCAAAACTGAAACACAATGTGCTCTCTGTTTCTCAGAGGAACATTTGTATGTTTATTTTCATTATGTATACATACAAACATCAATCATTATGGTGTATAAAAATTCAGTAAGATTGTTGATACTGAGTTTTATTGATATGGCACTGCCACTCAAAAGTTGTAATTCTTTTAGTAGCTTAAAAAACTATGAAAGCACTGTGGAGTATGCATTTTATTGTTATACTAAATTGTAACTAATAGATTTTAAATTGTGGTCATTGTGCAGCAAATAAATGTAATTGCTATAACTAAAACACAAGCAAACAAATGGAATTCTATTAGTTAAAAACTCCAGTTAACACTATGGCAATTGACATGGGGATTGGAGAGTAAGTTCTTAACAATAGTCATGAATCCTCTATACTCCAGCCACATCCCACCAGATAATTTCAACCATATACTACTGGCTAAGAACCACTTAAATCTCCAAGATTATGAAAAAGCATTCTGAACCCACATTGTATTCATGGACTATGTTCCAAATATACCATTAGCCAAAGGTATAATTCTTGGTATAGATGAGCTAGGAATCTGGAGGTGTTCCTACTTATAAAAGCCACTGAAAACATACTTGAAGACTTTTTAATTATCCTGTGGTGACCACTGACCAGAGGAAAAGATGGTCCAAGCCTCTAGCTCCTCTGTGGAGCCTCCAACTTGTGCTTTTCAATCATCCCTGGTCAGGCTCTTGGGCTAGGCTACAATTTAGAAGTCATCACTAGACATTGCTTTTTAGGTCATTATCTAGTGGACTGAGAATGCAACACCTTTCTTACCTGCTACAGCTATACGAGAAACAGGAAAGCACACTCTCCCAGGACTTGAGACAGAGTCAAACGAGTACAAATATTAAACAGAGGAAAGTAACTTAGCCCTCAGCTGATGAATCTTACTGTCTCATATTACAGTTGTTTTTCAGTCTGTCCCTCCTTCTCAAATACATCTTAAACTCTTAAAGTTAGGAACCTTGGTAAATGCTATGTTGGATTCCACTTACTGTCTTGATCCTATTAGGTACTCACTGAGTAGTCTTTATTGGACTGATTGAGAAGGAAAAGAAAATCATACTCATTGAATTTATTTTTATTATGTGAATTCCACTCACTATGTGAATCTACTGGATGGAAGACTAGAGGCAAGATATTGGGGATTTTTCTTGGAATTTACAGTGTGGTTAGCCTTTCTTGCTGGCTTTTCATTTTTCCTCACAAAAATCAGTGGTTAAGAAGGCTTTTGGTGCTATAACTGGGCTACTAAAGAAGCTTGATGAATTAAAAGGAACAAAATAATTCCTGCTACCCCAGAAGTAGTAAGAGTCCTGGGCCTATATGTGTGAACCATGGCCCTGTCACACAGACTGGGAATTATAATAGTGGCACTTTGCTTAGATGAGTTAAATGAGATTCATTGATATACTCTGTCAGTTTTTTATTGAATATTTACAAGGCACAATTTTAGACTTTGGAGATACAGGAGTACACAAAATGGTTAAAAATTCCTGCTCTCATGGAACCTATATTCTAGAAACACAATATACACAATGGAATTTAACAAATATTTAATTACTCTAGGGTAGGGATATCTGATGAACTCACACAGAGATTTAACTTTATATTTCCCTAGGAAATGATGTGATGAGCATAGGTAGTTTTATATATTATTGAAAATTACTATTATCAATTCATTAGTGAGTCTCATGTCTGAATCAAGAATGTCTCATGAAGTAGAACATTTGTGTGTTCTTGCTAAATCCTGCAATGTTTAGAAAACCTATTCTCTTGGAGTGGAATTGCTGTTATTTTCTCCTCTAGGAAGTTCTCAGACCAAACAATATAGCAGTCTGCTGAGGCTTAGGACTGCAGATGGTGTGGCTGGGTAGTTTCCATGTTGTTTTCCCAGTCCTTGGTCTTTGCACTATCTGTGACTTAATGTGATTTCACAGAGCTGTTGAGATGTTTGTTTGTGTAATTTGTGGGAATAAGTCAAAGGACTAGCATGACCAGTTAAAATCTACAAACCATATTTTAGTGAGTAATTTCAACATTTCCTCTTTAAACTTTTGATCAGCCACCCATCAAAAGAACAAAATGGGCAGATTTAAGGTTTCAATTCCTCATTTTTTTTTTCATTGCCTTCTTTCTGAGGCTTTCTCTTTGAGCATCAAAATGCACAAAATCCATGAAAAGAAAAAGGGCAGGCCTGGAAAGCAAACCTCAGAAGAACTGCACACTATCCATAAATGCCCTCTTCTGAGAGGTGTGTATCCAGACCTGTCTTGCCTCTTATATAATTTTTCTAATTTAGTTATTTGGGTCTCCAGTGGCATACAGCCCATTTAGTTAAAAATGTAAACAGGAAATTGTTTTCTGGCTGAATGGCTGTGTGGCCCAAAGAACTGGTCATTTTTGCTGGGACACAACTTAAAAACACTCACACAGTAGTGGAAGCTAAAGGCCAGTCACAAGCTGGCCCTGCCTTGATCAGAAGCTGTTTATAGTGATACCTGTGTGGGCTCTCCTGAACGTGGGGTCAGGACATTTTTTCCTCATGGCCAAAGGTACAACAGAGACATGATTAAAGAGTTCTTCTCACCTAGAAAGCAGTTGTTCTGCAGGGCCAAGATACACTTTCATGCTCCAAGGAATTACAGAGCAGGCGTTACTTGGAAGACAGAGAGGTTTGGTCTGGGGAAGAGTGACTTGGCACTGAAAACATCTCCTTGGTTTCAGTGCTCCTCTAGTCTACTCCAGCTCCCCATCATTTGGCCTCCCATTAACCTCCTGTGCTCCTGTTGTGGTTACCCTATGTGCTGATGAGTTTTCTGGTTGTTATGTCTTACAGCCCCCCGAATCCAAGCCCAACTTCACCCCTCTCGCCATCTTGGCCCATGTTCTCGGCGCCATCCAGCCCTATGCCCACCTCATCCACGTCAAGCGACTCATCCCCCATCAGGTCTGTTGCAGGGTTTGTTTGGTTTTCTGTTGCTGCCTTTGTTCTCTCATTGGCTTGGTCCTTTCTTCATGCAGTGTTCAGCCTCCTCGTCAACTTTGTTCCCCACCATCCAAACCTGCACTTGCTTTTTGACAGGCCAGAAGAAGCAGTTCATGAAGACTCCAGGTAAAATCATGGATGATGACCAGCCTGTTCCTGTTTATCAGAGGTGGGCAGGGATGTGAAGGGACCAGTCCCTGTCCTCCTCTGGCTCCAGCCTAAGAGACCAAAGCGAGGAGTTGTTTGCACTAACTAGTATGGCATTTTCCATGCCCTTCTGAATCCTTCCTTTAGTTTCTAAATTAATGTGTGATACCTGAAGTTTGGAGAAAGAGCACCTCCTGAGTAGGCTCTTATTTTTGTCACTCTGTCAAGTATATGGGGCCCTCTGTGCTTTGACATAAGATAATATCAGAGAAAATAGCATAATGACATGTGCTGGCCTTTTCTTCTCTCATTTTTTATCAGGTAGCATCAGGCAACGTTTATTTGTGGGGCTGGGCTATCACCCATGAGCACTGAAACCTAGTTGCAGAGGTCAGACCAATGAAAGAGACAAATATAACAGAATAAAGGGTTGAGATACAAGGCAATGTCTCTAAATTATTCATGGCTGCCTCCTTGCTCTGCTTGTACAGGAATCATCAAAGCTCCCAGCCTGCTTCTCTCTCCTCATGTCATGAACCCTTAGCTCTCATGGAAACAGGCAATGCCTCTTTCTGAGCTTGGGCAGCTTGACCTAGTTCTACCCAAGGAACCTGCTGTAGTTTTTCCTACTTTGGTGACATCCAGACTTAATTGTTAACATTTGAGCTCTTTGAAGAAAAAAAAAAACCTTGCTTACATCCAGGAAATGAGTTAATTCATAAAATTCCTGCTGAATCCCTCTGCTGTGTAGGTCCCAAGTATGTATATCTCTCAAATTTAGTCTCTGCTTTCATCTAAAATGCAGGTGCTGATTATAAGAATTATAAACATTTGGGGGCCTTGGCAGTATTTTCTTGTCCTTCTCTTTCTCATAGCTGTTCTTTATTTCTTAGGGGTGGGTCTAGCAAAGAGGCTTAAATAATTTATAAAGGTGAGTTTAACTTTAAGAAAGAAAATCCCATGCTGTTTATATATACAGATATATACTACAATAGTTTATATATAAACTCTATATATGAATTATCTATATATTTGTGTATATAACTTTATTCTCCTCCAGGCACTTTCATATCTGTCATTTTATTCTATCCTCATAAGACTGAGCAGAGAAATGGCCTATTTTGGAGAAAGTAAACTAAGGCACAGACAGGTGATCTTTACATGGTCACATGACTAAATGAGAGCCAGTCCAGATTTCAGGACTTGAAATTTGAAATTCTTATCTTCAACCCAGGACTCTTTTCTCCAGATATGTGGGTGATCCCAAAGTTAACTTGCTAGCAACTCATAATCCCAAAGCCTAGCTTGCTGTACAGTAGATAGGGCCTGCATGGTTCCATTTAGATCACTGGTTGCCACATCAGGATCTGAACCTGGGCAAATTTCAGGGATCAGAGACAGTGCCTTCCAAATGCCTCACTCATTCATAAGAGAGTCTTGGGCAGTAAGAGAATGTGGCTACTTCTTTTTGATCAAGAAGGAGTGAAATTTGATCAAGAAGGAGTGAAATTTGATCAAGAAGGAGTGGTCCCTTGTACAGAGTAGGTTGTAGGGGGACTCAGAAGAGTACAGTTCAGCTAAAGAAAAGTAGAATACATCTCTACTTTGAGAGTATTCACTTTTGGTGTCTCTGAGCTTTGGAGTTCTATTACGAGGCCACTCCACTATCTTCTACTTTCCAGAATATTTCAAATTTCAAGGTTTGTTTGGGGTTGTTTTTCCATCTCCCAAAGTATTCCCAGGTTGACAAAGGACAATGGTAAAATCTGCTTAAGTGGTATGTTGGGTCCTGGTTACTCAGCTCTGCCCCCTCTGGCCATTGTTGGAATAGCACTGTTTGGAAGCTGCTGTTCAGGAAACTGCCATTTTGCAAAAGGCACAGCAGAGTAGGCTTGGAATTGGCTATCACTTAACTAAATATGTATGGCAGGTAAGTATAGATAGGAACACTGCTGGGGAGCTAGCCTGTGATTGGGGGCTAAAATTTTAGCCAACAGTTACAGCCAAGAGGTGGGGCACATACCCATTATTCAGATCCAGTGGGACATTCCTCCAAATCTACTTTCAGAAAATGAGACTTTATATTTCCTTCCCTGGCCAGAACTGTTAAAAATAAATTCTTAAGTAAACCTAATTATTGGTCTTATGAACTTCTACATAATGTCTTCTCTGCAAACACCTTCTTCTCTCCCCTCTTGCAAGCATTTTTAGTGCTTTTAGTTTCAGCTCAGGAATGAAGGTTCCTTTTGCAGCATAGCAGAGAAAGTGTGCTAGAGAAGCATACCCTGCACGTTTGTCTTTTCTTGAAAAGGAACCTGTCCAAAAACCTTTAACTTGCATTTGTGCAGGGTCTCTTAAAAACAGCATCTAAAATGATTGGCCATTACCCTCTGCCAGTCTGTCTGGCCCCACCTCCCTACAGCTTCGCAGAGTGGAAAGTGAGTGGGTCATCATTTTTGCAAGGCTTGCAAGGGCATTTGAGGGAAACTCCTCTGAGTGCTTTCCTGGCCTGGTGCCATGCTCAGAGGCGAAAATTAAAAATGAACTAGCAGAAGGTTCCAAACTTGTTCATGCCCTTGAAGGCCCTGCTGAGGACTGAAGGGCGCTGTCACAGGAGCAGCCGAAAGCACCCTCAGTTAGTTCCCTGTGTCCAGTGCTTCCAGTGCTGAGATGCATTGCAGAAAATAGGGAGATGGGAAGCCAAGAAACCAGAGATGCTTGGTGGGGATTTTTTATTTGTTTAATCGGAGCCAAAGCCTACAAACACAGCCTCTGCCCACAGAATCTGTTTTGATAGGAACCCTACCTAAAGCAAACTGCTCAAGGCTTTTGAGAAGGACGGGTGGCACAGGATACGGAGCTCATTGGACTGACCAACTTAAAAAGATAAGACCTTCCTGTGGGTACAGTTGCCAGATTTTGCAAGTAAAATAGAAAACAAAATACCTGGATAAATTTGAATTGTGTATAAACAAGTGACTTTTTTTATTGTAAGTATGTCCTATTCGGTATTGGGGACATACTTACACTAAAAAAGTATGTGTCATTGACCTGAAATTTAAATTTTAATACATTTAAATAAAGATTTGATGTCTTATATTATTTTATTTGTCAAGCCTCGTCCTATGGAGCAGAAATGACCACTACTTTTAGAAGCTCCTCTAATGTTTTTGCCCCATTTTGGGGCACATCCCAAAGAGGTGCAAAGAAGGCTCAAGGGAAAAGACCCTTTCCTAGACACATTTGCCTGCTCATTTGAGAGCAAAGCAAGAGGACTCTTTCCTGACCTTTGTTTTTATTTTTAATATACTGTATTATCACTTCTTGCTCTTAGTGGAAAATTATTCCTCTTGTGTGATAGTCTTGAGCACCTATCACCATTTCCTCTGCTTTCTTCCTGCCAGATACCCAGTTGGTTTCCCTAGCTTGGCCCTGTTTAGCCCCATTCCCTTTATCTAATGAGATTAATAAGTAACCTCTATGAAAATCCAGTTGGAGGAACCTTGCCTCAGAAGACCTTTCCCTCACCTTTTATTTCTCCGCCCAGGTCTCTGCTCTTCACCCACCTTCTCTGCCCTGATTTCAGGGGACAGTGACCCTTCCACAGAACCTGGTATCTAAGACTGTAGTTGATTCTGCTTCCACTTTCCTTGTCATAACCGAACTTTTCCTGTTGATACTGGGGTTTTTGTTTGTTTGTTTGTTTTATAGTTTTAGCACTTTTCACAACTAAGTGACTCCTATTTACTCCCCTCTCCCTAAAAAATAAAAAGCCAAAACTTTTTTTTGCTCTCCTTGAAAGTTGCACATTGGATGGTCAACTCACAGACTTGGTTCAGTTAGATCACAGAATGTACCCCTTGTCCTGAACTCTACTTAATGCTAATTGGATAAAAAGAGCGGTTTTCCAATAAGAGCTGATGAATTCTAAAGGCTTTCTTTCGTACTTCATGGCCAGTGACCCCCACTTCATTTTCTCCCAAGTGACCCAGTTTCTCCTATCTGACCATCATCATCTCATGGCTACTAGAAAACCAGAGAGAACAACAGTAAAGCTGCACCCTACTTGAACATTCTGTGTCATCATTTACTCTGATCATCCTGCCAACAGACCTTTGAAGTTATTTTTTCCCTTCATTTTTCCTAGAGTGAAGACTGGAAGTTTTATACCTGGCCCTGGAATAGGTTTCTCTCTATGCTTGGCTTCCCTTTCCCAAAGGGAAGCTGAACTTGATGATTCTGTGCCGATTCCATAATGACCCATGACTCCTGCCCTTTCAGAGCCTACCTAGATTTACATGAAACCAGACCATTCCTCACAAAAATCTCATTCAATCACTAGAAATGAGTGTGCTGTAGGAGGTTTAGTATCACTGATTCCTTGAGACTTTCCATCAGTGAAATGACAATAAAATAAATAACATATATCCTTTGAAAATTACCTTTCCCAGATGACCTACTTGGTCTTTTTTTTTTTTTTTATGCTACCCTGAACCCCTAAATATGCTTCCTCAAATGGCTTGGAGAAAAAGGGAGAAGCGCTTTTGGAAAATTTCCAACTTTCCATATGGCCCACAAAATCTAAAATATTTACTGGCCCTTCACTGAAAGAGCTTGCCAACCTCTGCTCTAGAACAATGGCTGTGAACTTTGGTTGCATGTTAGAATCACTTGGAGAGTTATTTAAAAATGCTTGTGCTTATATTTTAATCTGTGACTCTGGGTAGAACAGACATCTACATTTTTTTAAAGCTCTCTGGGTGGTTCTGATGCACCGTGAAGAGTTGTTATCAACACTTATTGGATGGGTGAAGAGAAAAAAATATCACGTCCCCTCCCTCCTTCCTCCTCCTCTTTTTTTCTCCTCCCCACAATCCCCACACATGTGCACATATGTGCAGACACACACCTTGTCTATTCCCTGCCCTACCCTGGGGGTCTGGGAGTTCTAGCTCTGGAATCCTGCTCTACCAGCCTAATGAGAAATAAGTAACATCTGGAAGAGCTAATGTCTGCCCATGGCCTGAAGTAGAAACCTGGCTTTGCTGGAATTTCTCCCTTTTGTCTCACTGAGCATTGCCAACTTTCAACCGAGTCTGTTGGGAGTGTTCTCTACTGCAACTTGGAAGTTCTTTCCTGACCCCCCCACCTTCCTCTACCCCTGCTACTCCTAATCCAAAATTGGGGCCACGCTTGTCCCTTTGTCTAACTATTGTAACGCCGAGATAAAATTTTAGTATGGTACAAGGTGACCCTACAAGAGGTGTGGTTTTTTAGGGCTATTGGCTATTCTCTGAATATTTCTCATTTTTTTTCCTGTGACCTTTGCAACTTCTTGCCTCATGTTTTGCCATCTGGCTGCCTTGTCAGGCTCTTCCCACAAGAGAGGGCTAGATGGCTTGCAGAGAAGGAAAGGAAAAGAGATTAAATATCTAGGACTTTCAGAAGTTTTTTAAAAATGACTAAATAGACTCCTGTTTTCAAACAGCACACCGTTCCGGAAGGCCAAAGCCTTGTATGCCTGCAAAGCTGAACACGACTCAGAACTCTCATTTACAGCAGGCACAGTCTTCGATAATGGTGAGTTTCTTATCCCCATCAGAGAGGTATGGGGAAGAAAAACAAATACTGGAGTTTTCAAAGTCACTCCCTCAGGAAAATCTCAATAGAAAGGTAAGACCAAAAAGGAGTGTGTGCTTTTGTCTTTTCCCAAAGAAGAGGACAGTGCAGAACTTCAAGAAAAACTCTCAGAAGTGGACACATACAACCCACTCATGGCTCTAGGAGAGACAGTCTCACCAAGCTGCTGTGGATCGTAAGTGAGACTGCACCTGCAAAAGGCTGAGCCCTGCAACTGCAGTGGCTGAGTCTCTGGGGCTGGAGGCAGACAAAGGAAAGGAGAACAGGAACCCTGTGTGTGGTGTAAGTAACTCAGGGTGGAGATTAAGGCCTTGAGTTTCAAGCCTTTTTCTCTTGGGTTTGGTGGTATTCATTGTCCATGGCAGGGGAGGCCAGTTTCCAAGATGGTAGGACATTGGGCAAGTTTTGGACCAATAAGCCTTACTGTGTCTCTGCTTGTTCTCTCCTGATCTCTGGGATCATCAGTAGACTGCTCCAGTCAAACCTCCCTACAAGCTGCCAGCTGCCCTGGTTGGGATCCTGGCATGAAGGTGGATCCTCTACACCTACCCCATAGGACTGAGAACTACTCCTTAACTGACACACCATTTTTTGTTTGTTTGCTTCCTTTTGTTTGTTTCCCTCTCTTTAAAAGAAGGTGATGTCATTTTATATGAGAATTGATGCCATGATTTTTAACAACTGATAATTTACCTAAGAGAAAAATCAGGGTTCTGGTTTTTCTATCACAGCTGAGTTTTTCCCCAGATGAAATTCTCCTTTGGGGCTGATCTTTCTGGATCCCTGGGTGAAAGAGTCTGTTTTGCTGAAAGGAGGAAACAAAAGTAGGCGCCTGGTTATAGGAATTGGACATTTTCTCCAACTTTTCTAGACCTGTGGTGGGGTGGCGCAGCTCCCGGGAAGAGGTACGTGCACATGCATGGTGTCCTAGGACTCCCCATCTTCCAGGGAAGTCAAGACTCCACATAGCACTGCAGACCCTGAACTCTGGATTCAGGCCATGGAAGCAGTTAGGCACTGACACCTATGCAACCTCAAGAAGTGACTTAACTTCTCTGCGCCTCACTTCTCTATTATATAAAAATAACAGAGTTGTTTAGGAAATTTTTTAAAGATTTATTTATTTATTTAAATTGCATACAAGAACTGGGGTACAGGCCAGAGGCGGTGTGGGGGATGAGAGGAGTCGCCAGAGACAGAGTGGGGAGCAGAATAGGCAGACTGACTAAAATACACTGCTGAGGGGAGCAGCAGGCGAGGCAGGGAAGTCTGTTGTGCCATGTGGGTCACCTCCCTGGGTGGGGATCAAACTCATGCTGCAGTGGCTGCAATTTGCTTCATAGTGTGTTGCTTAACCCATTGCGCCACCAGGGAGGCCCTTGTTTAGGAAATTGATAGTTTACTTCTCATGTTTAGAATAATACCCAACACATAGTAAGCTTCCAGTGTTTTCGAGGGTTAGGATCATCATTGTCATCGTTACTTATAGCATAGTAAAAGACTGACTTTCTGTTAGTTCACAGTGAAAATTTTCCCTTTTCAGATGATCTGTGTCTGACTCTCAGCTGGTAGTAGCTGTTGCACCTTCACACCCTGATTTCAAGTTATCTGAAAGGGCCTCAAGTTCCAAACCAGAGCAGATTTAGGTTCCTAGGCACCAGCCTGACTACAGATATAGGCTCCTTTGCACTTGCAAAGGGGCTACTCCCCTGCTTTCTCAGCGTGGAAGACACGTTAGGCCTGGGTAGGGATAATGGGAAACAGGTCACAGACCAACTGGTCACACTGAACCCTGAGCCTTCTGACCCCACAGAGCTTGAGGTGAGCCTGTAACTGCTAGTGACCTGATGGCCTTTGTCCTCTTTTATGGATCCCAAAGCCCAAAGCAAAGTGCTTAAACTTTGACTCCATTTACTCTCCTTTGCTCTCTTTACAAATCAAAGCATACAACAGTCAGCTCAGATGCCTTGCCTTCTGTCAGCAGCTGGAGCTTTCAGGCCCCAGCTAGAGTGCTAAATGAGACTGTCCAAAGCACCCCATATAGGTCCAAGTATGGGGGGGGACAGTCAGCCATAACATGGCTTTCACAGCAGACAAACCAGAGTGGGCTGCACAGGCTTCTGTGTTCTGCTCTGGCAGCAGGGAGGAGCACCTTCCTAGAGAGGAGAGAGATTTGAGAGAGCCCCATTTGCAGACCTTTCCTCTCAACCCCAGTTCACTGCTTACATGAGCAGGGGACTGCCTTGTTTCTGTCTACTGTTAACCCTGATAATACAAAGGCCCCCTTCTCCTATCCCAGAGACAGAATTGATTTCTAAGGTCCCCTGTCCTCTCCTCTTCTTGAGTGTAGCTTTCTTTTAATTTTAAAAACAGTTTTATTGAGATATCCACATAATGCACAACTCAATGGTTTTTGCTATATTCAGTTATACAAACGCCACTATTCTTCAGTTCCAGAGTCCCCCAAAGAAATCCATACCCTTTAGCAGTTTTGTCCCATTTTCTCTGGACCTTGCTCCACCCATCTTGGACAACCACTAATCAATTTCTATCCCTATAGATTTGTCTGCTCTGGATATTTCAGATATATGGAATCATCTAGTATGGTATCCTTGTAAGTGGTTTCTTTCACTTATAATATTTTTAGGGTTCATCCATGTAATATCATTTATCAGAACCCCATTCCCTTTAATGGCTGTATACTATACCATTGTGTGAATGGACCATATTTTATTTTTCCATTCACCAGTTGATGGGACATTTTCATTGTTTCCACTTTTAACTGTTAAGAATAAGCTGTTATAAGTCTTTGTGTGTAAGTTCTTGTGAGGACATACGTTTTTAGTTCTTTGAGCACTAGGTCTAGTAGCAGTATTGCTGGGTCATACAGTAACTCTGCATGCCTATTTAAGGAACTGCCAAACTGCTTTACAAAAAGGTCACACCATTTGACATTTCCCCAGTTAAGTTTGTTTTAAAGTTGTTTTGGCAGCTAACCAACAAAAGAAAAGATACCTAGCTGGCTCTGAATATCAAGTTCTTTCCTTCCCTCTAGGGTGCTGTGCTTGGTGGGTCAGGTTCTTTGACTGTTCCTACCCCACAACTTGGTTATCACCATAAATCCTATGACAAGTGGGGCTTGGGTTAACGAGTCAGAGGCCTTGGCAGAGTTCATTGACACTAGTTTGTTTTTAACCAGCAATGCCCATGACCTTTCAGATTCCCTGAAGATCAAAGGGCCAAATTAAACCCTAAAGAAAACACTTCTCAGTGTTGACTAAGCCACAGTCAAAAAAATCTGACAAAATGTTACTCTACTTTTTGCATGATTTGGCTAATAATATTATGTTCAATTTTCAGAAAATGCTGTATTTCCTATTTTCCTCTTCTCTTTGCTTCCATAGGCTAAATCAGGCATTAAAGTGGGAAAAACTATAATCATCTTGGGCAGGAACATCTTTTTTTCTTGTTCAATCTCTTGTGATGTTATTGCCGGAGATATTAGCTAAAAACTGGTATTTGATTGGGATGCTCTGTAACTGTTGGATTATATTAGCAGGCCAGTCAGAAGAATGTTTCCTTTTTTTTTTCTTTATTATATTTAATTGCATTTGACATCGTTTGTTTTCCCCAGTGGGTTCCCACCACCATTTCACCCGTGCACCGTCACCTCAGTCCCTTGTGCTCTTTACATTTCATCACCGTCTTTGCCCTCCTCTCCCTCCATCCCCACCCCCATGGTCCCTTGGGTGTATCTTTAATCTTTTGATCTTGTTGTTATTTGATTGTTCGGTTGTTTTTGGTAATGATTGCCCATTTCCTTTAGTTTTCTCTGTGTGTTGTTTTTTTTTTTGTTGTTGTTGTTGTTGTAGAAGAATGTTTCCTAATGACAGGCTTGGAATGTGTGTATATTGTCTTTTTCAAGCTCAAGAAGAATGAATAAGGCAAAAGGGAGAGACATATCAAGGGGAAAGTCTGTTGTTTCACAATGATTAGCCTCCAAGCCTCTGAATTCCAGGGCCCTGTGCTGCAAATCTGACATGGCTGCCCAGTTCTAGCTTTTGGACTTTGTGCAGTGGGGGATGGATGTGCAATACTTGGAAATAACTTCAGTATCAGCTCTTGCCAAACTACTAGGAAACTGTCCACTCCACCATGAGCACCTCAGACAGTAACTGGAAAGAGAAGTAGCTAGTGTTCTCGGGAACATTAGTCATCTCAAGCAACATGATTAGTGATACCTGGAAAATTCACATCGCATTCGCTAAAATTGGGTTCTTGGGATATTTTCATCAAGGTTTGAGAAGGACTGGATCCATTAATACTCAGGATACAGGGTGTGGCATGTGTGCAGATCAGGTAGCCCCAGGTTTCCTTTGTTGGTAGTAAAATTCCTTGGGGGCGGGGAGGGGGGGTCACCACTCCATGGTCACTCAGGCCCTCAGAGTATGGAGAGGTCCTCAGTGGAGTCTTTCAGCCTCCCTAGCCATCTATACTGCCTTATCCAAGCCCACACCACCTCCAGCTTTCACTCAGGTGTTCCCACCAGCTGCCTAACTGGTCTGGATGCTTCCACTCTTACCCCCATAATTCATTCTCTGCCAGCAGCTAGAGTGAACTTTGAAAAATGAAAATCACACCATGTTATTTTTCTGCACTCTTGTCTCACTCTGACTCAATACACTGCAGCCTTCTTCACTTTCTCATAGGAGACTGGCAAACTGGAACTACTGAAAAATCCAGCTAGTGCCTATTTTGTAAGTAAAGTTTTATTAGGACACAACCACCCATGCCTTTTTATTTACATATGATCTATGGCACAATAATGGCAGAGTTGAGAAAGGAATACATTTACCATCTGGCTCCTTAAGAAAAATTTGCAGACCACTATTTTAAAATCAGCAAAGCTTTTCCCCATGTTAGGGCCTTTTCACTTGCACTAGCTACTGCCCAGCTGGCTCCTTTGGATCATTTCTACACACCCCTATCCCAGTCTCTCTCTCTCCCCCTCATCACTACCTAAAATTGTGTGCATATCTGATAGGTCCCTCCCCATGAGCAGAATCGTATCTGCTTCTTCTGTGCTGTGTGTGAGGACCTAGCACTGTGTATGGCATAGAGTAGCTATTTAGTGTACATTTGTTAGATGAGTAAATGCATTCAGCTGCCTAGGGGTCCACATCTCTTCCAGCCAGTGTTTCTTTCCCTTGGAACTGCCCACCATTATAGATGTCAGTCACACACTTGCTCCTTTTTCATAGTGAGCAAGAGAGCTTGAGTGGTATGTGCAGAGGTGGTTGATATAGATATGCATAAAGCTGAGAGAAAGTGGTTGGCAGGAAGCACCCCATGTCAGCAGCAGCTTATAGTTACTATATGCTTGCTGAACTGAGAGATGCCCTGGCAACTCACTGCAACACCTTGTGTATTTATATAGCACAGTGGACACTGGTCTAATTCAGAAAGTTTGGTGCAGTTCAGTTCAACGAGCACTTCTGAACATCTCCAATGTCTAGAACTCTGGGATAGGCAATATCTAGTAGTGTTAAGGCCACAAACCGAGGTCAGATGTCCTGAGTTCAGATCCACTTCCATCATCTACCAGCTGTGTAATTTGGGCCAAGACACTTAACCTCTCCTTAATTTCTCATCAGTCAAATGAGGATAACAAAGAACTAACTACACAGTCATCTTGATGATTAAAGGAGATGATGCAGGTGAAGCATCTAGCCAAGGACCTGCTGCTTAGTATGTTCTAAACATGCATATCATCTTATCATCAAAGATTGTATTTTCTGGTTGAGTAGAAACATAATGTAGAGGAAAAGGCCTTTGTCTGTTGAATTAAATAGGCTAGGTTCAAATTCTGGTTCTACCATTGTGACCCTGAACCAATTAATTTAGCTCTCCGAGCCTTCATTGTAAAATAGGGATAAGAGTAGTACAAGCTGGGATACTTAGGATCAAATGTGTCAGCATAGATTTAAAGTGCTGAGTACATGACTGTTCCAGTCACCATTTCTAGGTGTTAGTTTCTGTCATAATTCACCAGGCAGAGGAAGTCATTGCAGAGTGTTGAGTGATACAAACTAAAATGGGCTGAAAAACTACCTGGGAAGCAATGCTTACCAGATTTGCACTGTGTTAATAAGACCCTCGAATAATATGTGTAATGTACTGTGAGCATTTCAGGAGTCTGAGAGAAGGAAGGGAAAAGGAGGCTGGGATTCCATGATAATATTTATGGAGCTGGACTCTAGCTAATCCTTGAAGTGTGAGGACAGGAAACAGAAGATAACAGAAAGCAGGGGGACATGTGCTGTTGCCTCCTTCCTCCATCAGTTTGGGAGAATTTGCATTTTCATTCTTATTACCACGTCATTGCAAGGGCACAGAAAAGTTATAACTCTTAAATTGTTGTGCACAAGTTAAAATACAGATCCCTAGGCCTGCCTCCTAGAGGTTCTACCTTTGCTGATGTACCCCAGGCACTGGCATCTCAACATCCAGGTGACTCCAATGTCGTAGCATGCTCATGAAGCATGCCTGCAAGACTGCAGTGAGCCAGCAGCCTGACTCAGAGGCTGCCTGGAGCATTGTCCTCTACCCCTCCTGTCACATATCTCTTGTTCTTCAGTTTGAGGCGCCTGCTTTCACCCCTTTGTTTCTCCTCTTAGTCCACAAATTTCATTTCTAACCTGTGTAGGTGCCACCACCTCAGCACCTGAGCTGTGTTTGAATAGCTGGCTGGGAAGGTAGGATGTCTGAAAAGAGGTGGATTCAGAGCATCCAGTGGACTA
Source organism: Galemys pyrenaicus (assembly GCA_019455555.1). Taxonomy (NCBI): domain Eukaryota; kingdom Metazoa; phylum Chordata; class Mammalia; order Eulipotyphla; family Talpidae; genus Galemys; species Galemys pyrenaicus. Next base: position 2,632,413 of record JAGFMF010012132.1, on the reverse strand, counting down.
ACAACTCTCCTAGGAGTTTTGCTATAGTGTGAGGGACTTTTTTTTTCTTCATTCTTTCCAGGTCTTTTGGTGGGGGGGGGGGGGTGGATTTTGATTTGTTTGATTTTGGTTCTGAA
>JAGFMF010012132.1:2541996-2632281 GCA_019455555.1 Galemys pyrenaicus | reverse complement strand
AGGTTTCCTGAAGCTTAGGAGGCTATTGAGACTCTTCTCCAGGTTTTCCCAAGAAAGTCTTGTTGACCAGTCCACATGGTTGGTCAAGTGACGTAGTATCTGCTAAGCAACCCATACAAAGCAGTTACCATATCCTGGCACTGTTGAGAGCTTTCTCCTCATCACCAGAATCCACTGAGGGGAGGAGAGTTTTATTATCCCTCCAGAAACAGAAGTGATCTTGTAAACATCCATGGGATGGATGCGGAAAGGTATGGGTGTTTGGGTGCTAGTATTTTAGGGGCGGGTTAGAAAAGCTTGGCCATTGGAGAGACCAGGTTGCTCTTAGGTGTGTTGTGCTCTTCTGTGGCACTTTTCTCTCAGATTCTTTGCATGGATGTGGATGTCATGAATCCGAAGTACCCTTGCTACTCTTATTTATTGTTAAAACCTAGTGATAGGAAATTATGTAAGCATTTTGGAGGTCGGTCACATGATGTTTGACCTTGTCTTTTCCTAAGGAAGCATGGAAAATCTGGACATGGTTGACATCGCTCTATACACCTCATTGTGTCTTTTGCTGCTCCCCTATTTGCTTCTTCTAGTTTCTATTCTTGCTTTTTTTCCTACAAACTGAAACTAGAGTTATATAGTAGTGTCGGAGGCGGAAATGCTTTTCTAAAATAAGCTCAGGAAGTCACTTACTTAGCCTAGGAAAGGGGAAAATTCAGTCTCTGCAAACAAGCTTGGAAATTTTGGGGTTTTGTATTACATTAAAAGCAAATGCCCTGCCTCACACAAAAGCAATTTGTATGTTCCCAGTTCACAAGCATGAACACCCCTCATCTCCAAGTCCCAAGATTCATTCTGTCTTCCTTCCTCCTGTTGACTGCTTTGCAAAGTCAGCTGGATTTTATGTAATCTTCACAGTATCACAGAATTTTCCATGGAGATGAATTGGGATATCACAGAAGTAGGAATGTTCTTTGGCTGTTACTATTTTTCTTTGGCTTAAAGTCAAAGGGGCAGAGATTTTGAAATTTACAATAAAGTGATGAAGGGAACAGCTCTCAGACATGTATATAAGTTGGGAGGAAAAAATCTAGAGAACAGAAAGGAAAACTAAGAAAGAATATGGATGAAACAAGAGAGAGCTATATAACGTGGTGGGAGGAGGGAGAGGAAGCGCAGAAGGAATTGGTGCAGAGAGAAGTAAGAAGCAGAGGTTAACTTTTTAAAGGAAAGTAAAATGCAGAATGGGAGCTAGAGGTCTTCAGAGACAGGTTTGTGCCAGTCCTCCATGGAAGTTCATGGTCAGCACTAAGTAGGTAGGTGAGTGGAACATCTTCACTGTGACCTCTAACCTTAAAAAGTAGAAATCTGACACTTCTTTATAGTTTAAACCAAGAACTTCAGAAAGTTGATAAACTCCTAAAATTGTATGCAAATGTTTGAATGTCTGTGATTCTTTCCCTTTTTGCTGTGAAATAACATCAGAATAGCCTTCATCAGAAGGTTTATTTCCCACAAAAGGTTAATAACCTCTGGTTTAAACAAGTTCCAGAATTATGTAACTTAAGGAGCAATTGCACTCATTCTCTCCAAACTTCCTTCTCTCTCTCTTCCTCTCTCTCCCCTTCCCCCCCCCACTCTCACACACACACACACGAAAAACACACCCACCCTGTCACCCTACAGCCCTATCTGCAACCTCATCTCTTCTCTCTCTTGTTCCCCTTCCTGTGCAGTTCATCCATCTCAAGAGCCTGGCTGGTTGGAGGGGACTCTGAACGGAAAGACTGGCCTCATCCCTGAGAACTACGTGGAGTTCTTCTAACCATGGGCCCCAGCAGAACTGCTGAGCTTTCCATGGTATCCATGACAACTGCTGATTCCAGTGTTGGAGGCCACTTCTCTTTGCCACTAAGAAATGGAGGATGACTGACTCTGCTGCTCCTTGTCAATAAGAATGTTTCTGTGAACACTAGTGTCACCCAGCCCCACGATCATCTCAGCTGACATGTGGTGACACTGCCAGAATCAGAAGTAAATCAGCAGAAGGCCATTTGATGTTGATAACAGAGAGAAAGTTTTGCAAAACCATTTCTCTCACTTAGCACCTGAACTAGGAGCATTCATTTTGTCTCAGTAGTCATCCAAACCCCCACCCTTCTGAAAAAGGAAGTAAGTGAGATATAGTAGTCCCCAGGAACTCGCAGTGTGGCTGAGTCTGACAGGCTGGCAGCTGCTCTCAGGCCTAAGCTGGGCCCACTGCTCTTGTTTACAGTAGACACTCTCTCTACCCCACCTCTAAATACTTGAGACCCACAGCTCTGCAGGCGATGGGCCTATTTGTTTGCATGCAGGATGGAGAGGGGTTACAGCACTGTTTACATAAGATCCAATCTCTCACCATCTCTGAAGCAGCCGTTGGCCCAGCATCAGCAGAATTCAGTCCAGTCTCTCATGCAAGGGAACACACACACCCCACATACCCCCCTTGCAAGCTAGAAACTTCTCTGCCACTGAGGGCTGCTGTCACCCAGTAACCATGGCAACTCAACCTACTCTAAAACCAAACCAAAAAATAATACACTCTTCGCATGACATATTTTTTTCTCCTCCCCACCCCCACCCTTTTGTGGTAGTTTTTTGAATGGTTTTCTAACAACCTAAAGCAGACGACCAAGGAATTGGAGTGGTCTACTGGGGGCAGACAGAATAACTTCTGTTCTCTTTCTGATGAGATTCAACAGCATCAGGATATATTTGGAGCAAACTCTAGTAACCTCTTGAGGTTAAATTATATACAGGTATAATGTTTCTGTTTTTCCACGCAACTAGTATTTGCTTTCCAGAAGACATTATGCTGCTGCCCATAGTGACACCATTCCTTTGACTCATCCCCTCATCACCTCCCATTCACTTGTCCTTTCCCCTGCCCCTGCCTGCCTCTAGCCCAACACTGGGCTGCTGCGCACTGCTGCCTGGAGGTTTTCAGAGAAGATTCCTGGGCTAACCCTATGGCCTGTTGTTTGAAAGGATATGTATATTCACTGCCATTCAGAAAAAGGAGGTTGTTTTCAGGCTTTAGAGACACAGACTGGTATCATCAGCTGTTGTGATTCAGGAAGACACCAGAAGATGGGGTATGGAAGGGAGGATGGATACCTTCCGAGAAAGAGAATTTCCTGGTCCAAAAAGGGTTGGATTTTACAGGAGACACCACAGTGGGCAAGTTCGGCCTGCACTTTCAAATTCACTTGACCAACAAAGAATGGAGTCCCAGGATCTTCCACATTTGAATGTCCTTTCAAGAGTGACTCTAGGCACATGATACAACACAGATGGACTGTCAAGCTTCCCAGGAGCCCCTGGGATGGCAGCATCGCTCCAGAGAGTGTGTCCTGCTTCTGGAATTCCTCCTTAGGGAACTTTAAAGAAGAAAAGAAAAACTTGAATTGTGTTGAATTACTGTACTTTTACATTTTTTTGAAAAGATAAACTTGTAAATAGAGTGATTTGAAATACTATATGGCAAAGTTCTATATTTGATATTCTTTCAGCTAGTTCCACACATTTAAATTTTGATTACTGAACAAGTAATAAGAGGGAAAGAGCAGAGGCAAGATTGAAGAGGGTCAAGGTCAGCCCCTCTGACCTTAAGGAAGGAGAAGATATTTATGCAGACTGGTTCTTGTTGGTGCACGTGACACATGGATGGTCTTCAGTCTTCTTTATCCAAATGTGTTTTCGAGCATTTCCTGGGCTTTGGATTTGGAGATGGAAAGAACACGTAAGTTCAGGCAATGAAATTTTCAAAGAACTCCTACTCATTAGCAAGATGAAGCTCAGGATTGAAATAGGTGGGACAGGGGTTAGATTTCTTTCATTTTTTCTTCTCAGGTGTATTTCTTGGTACCCTAAGATATCAAGACAGAAAGAGATGGGATAATTGTGTGCTCCTCACATCTAACTCTTCTGCTTATCTTCAAAGACTTTATAATCAAGGCCAGGCCAGTTTGCAAGTTGTGTATGTGTCTAACTTCTAAGAAAACTGGCTTCTTTAGTTCTCAATCTGCTGCTGCTTCCCCTTGCCCTAAATATGTTTATGCCCTTTATGTTCATCTCAGATTTCCTATCACCCCCAAATAAGAGGAAAAGCTCCAAAAAGTGGAATGGATATTGTACTTTATAGCTTTATAGATGGTTTAAATTTATAGGAGTTTATCATTGTAATTCAGTTCATCAGCTCAAGAATTATACAGCTCTCATCGGGGGACTTGCCCAGGAGCAAGGGAGGCATTACCCTTGAATCAGGGAACAAGAATTCAGAGTGCACAAGACCAAGGTAAGACTCAAGAAAGCCACCATGGAAATGCAAAGAGAAATAGACCATACAAACAGGCTTCACCTGCTCCCCATGGACTTTGAATAGCTTGGGGTCCTGCTCCTGGGCCTGGAGAGAGGCACACTCACCTGTCCTTATGCTTTCCAGATAGAAAGAGTGCAACATAGTGCTTTTAATGCTTTTGACTTTGTGAATAGTCACCTACCCCCTGGGAACCTTGCCTGGGGCAGACGTAGAGCACTCCTCACTGAAGCGTACCTGTGAACACTTGGCTCCAGCTTGACCACTTGGAAGCAAGTTGCTCTCTCTGCAGTTGGCTCTGATTTGAAGCCAATAGGAAATAGAGCTTCTGCCAATGGGAATTTTTAGGCCGACCCCTTCCCAGCCAGGCTGGGCCAGTGACAGATGGCTCTGCTTCCCTTTCCCGAGCCACACTCACCTCCTCCCTGTTAGCTACAGAACTGGAGCAACTGTTCAGAACATGAGCCAACAAATAGGAAGGAACTTGAAACTAAAATTAGATTTGCCCTCTCTACTCTCTATGCCTCCAACCCTCAACTCCCTCTATTTGGATAGGGAACTTTGGGGTAAATTATGGAAATGACCTGGGTATCAGAGTGGAAGGCTATTTCCAGGAACCCTAAGCTTTCCAGGAACCTTGTGTTTCTTTTGCAAGGCCCCAGGATCAGTTAGATATACATAGCCTAAATCTTTGAGGAGTATTAAGATGAATCTCTCAATCCTCCAGATAGTCACAGAATTCTATAGTTAAACAATGTCATGCTATGAGAAGATAACTAGTTTTGAATCCTAGTTCCCAGACTGGTAAATTCCTGACTTGCCCAAGAATAATGATATTCTGTTCCAGTTTTAGATGTAAACCCAGGGATGGACCCTATATAGCACAGCCTTCTCTGGCATCCTAAAATTGGAGCAAATTTTTAACTTAATGTCTTAGTATTTCTATAGCAAATATGTGTTTTATTCCACTAGATCAGACTGTCTTTTTCAACTTAATTTTAGTTTATCCCCTCTTGCTGAGTGCTTTTGGGTTAGAGGCAAAGAAAAAGAGAAAATGAGCAGTCGGGTATTAGCAAATTGACATTCACCAGACATAAGCCTTGCTAGTGACAAGGTCCTTTCAGGTTTCAGCTGGACTCTGACTGTGTAATTTCTGAAGCTCAAAGGGAAGTCCAGATGAGTTTTCCTAGAAGATCTAGGAAACAGCACCCACTGCCACACTAAAATCTGTTCTGAGTAGAGAGGCTTGCAAAGCATCCCTGACTGAAGGGTTGGAAGGCAAAATAATTAGCTAAATTTGACTATCTGCTCATGACTGTCTATAGGTACCTCTCATCCTCTGGCTTCTCTTTCCAAAAAACAAGTCTGTCACACCCAGTTTTATAGCCATAGGACTCCCAGGTACCCAAATGGCCACTGCGGCACTGATAGTTTGTCCTGCTATTTAATGTTCTATGAGCAACCATCTGCTCAAGTAGACATTGAAGACCCAGACAGCCTGTTCGTTACCTTGCCTTGGAATGTCCTAGGTTTCCTATCTGGGAAACTATCTATTATCTCTGGCAAACTTGACAGTAATCAATTACCTAGACAGCCCTACTCGACATCTCTTTTAAGTCACTGGGTGTCCTCTCACACACCCTGTGCTGGTGTTTGAAAAATTCATCTTGTTTTGCTCAAATGTGTTTGACAGCCATGCTGATGTGCTAGATGCTAAACCACTTCTCTGTAATTGTAGCATCAAAATGACAACAGCAGCAGAGCAATGAACCTTGCACAATCCTCCAGCATGCCTGAGACAAGACTCCAACAAGTAATAATTAGCTTTTTTCCCCCTTTTACCGCCTACAGTACTTGTCTTAACTTAAGAGCTTCCCAGAGCAGAGTGAGAGGCCATAATGGAGAATCCAGACATCACTCAGAGCCAACCCTTGCTGAAATATGCTTCTTAGAGCAGTACCTGTATTCTTGGGAGGAAAAATGTTGAATGTGAAGTAATGCTAGGAACAAAGAGAACCATACTAAAGGACTTTGGATTTTTTTTTTTAAGAACAGTAAATATAACTCACAATTTGAGGGAAAAGTCTGTCAGAAAAAATGCACAACTGATATTTTTACAAAAGTTTTACAGGCCACTACTGCTGTCTTTCAAGGTGGAATGCTTTAGAGAGCAGACTTCACATAGTCAGAGACCATGTAAGGGTAGCAATTAGTATGATGTCAAAATTCCCTTTAATGTAGTCAGTGAGAACCAGAGTATCTATCATGAAGTGTCAGAGTTACCTGGAGCAGTTCTGGATGTACTGAGACATTTGACACCATTCAATAGTGATCATTTCTACAAAGTCATCCAGACACCTACAAGCAGTTTCCTTGGGTATCCAGATGCCAGGGTCAACCTTGTATCTTTTTGAAAAAATTCGTTTGATGATCCCGAAGTATATATGTATGATTATGTGTTTGTGTATGTGTATGTACAGTGTGCATTGATATATGTACAGATAGAGACTCTATAGAGAGCCACATAAGCCAGCAGCTGCTGAACCCTCACAGCCTTTAAGATTCAGAGGCTGAGAATTAGAAAAACAAGAGACGCTATTGATTAAATATCAAAATAATCAAAGATATAAATAAGTGCCACTTTACAACTTTGCTCATATTTATCAAATGGTTACTATCTACATCTATATTCCTTATTAACTTATTAAAATTCATGTTAAAAAAGAGATCAAGCTCATATACCTTTAGTAGCTAATATTAGTGTTCACAAGCACTCTAAAGATATTTTATCTGTATTTTGGAGAAGAAAATATTTGCATGTTTAATTCATAATTTAGGCTACCTTTGAGTATACTGTAAAGTGCTGTGTGATATATTATCAATAAAGTACTTATAAAATGGCACTTTAATGTTTTTCTCAAAACCATAAATAATGCACTGTTTTAAACTTAAGTTCAGTATTGAATATTGACTGGTGTGTAGAATCCAATTCCGTAATTACAAATCTGCGCCTAGAATAGAACTTTTTCCCTGTTATTAGCACAACAGTTTTGCTATGCTCAGCCTTTTAAAAAAAAAAAAGTGCTCTTGTGTCACTAAGCGTATCTGTAATGAAAATACAAATCCTGTTGAATGGCCTCTGAAACTTAGGTTGGTTTATGTGACAATCCTTGAAATGAGTGGAAGTATGATTTTTGAATTAAATGACTTTTCCATTTGGTGGTATGTTTGTTTCTTGAGTTTCTGATGAAGTTTTGATATGATACATATTTTAATACTTCTTCAAAGAAACATGTAAAAGCCATGGTCAAAGGTCACAAGTCTGGACTCCGACAGTTACTGGTGACAACTGCAGTGTTGCTTTCTGATGTGCTCTGAGGACCTTTGGCTTCCTTCAGGAAAAGGACAAATACTAGTGAACTTGAGAAGAACTATCAGGCACATCAAGTAACTAAGACCGAACAGTCATATTTCAATTGGCATTTCTGACTTTATTACCTAGAATACTCTGTTGCTTTATTCTTCCTAACTTCAGTTTTCAAATCAATTACAATAAGCCTTCACTTAATGTCATCGATAGGTTCTTGGAAATCTCAACTTTAAGAGAAATGACGTATGAGGAAAGCATTTCCTCAGATAACATTGACCAGCCTCTGCTGGGGTTGTTTTTTTCTACTGAACATTTAACTCAATGATCTTAGACCAAATAGTGTTGTTGGTGGAGCTGTGATTCTCTCTTCCGGAACCTCATAGAGTGCGGGATCATCACAGAGCCGGAGTTCAGCCTACCACACAGCTGGGTGTGGTTCCAGGTTTGTAAAGCAGTTATTTATAACTTGTAACCTATTTCCCCTGGATCTGGTATCATTGAGTCTCATTCATTCTATCCCTTCCCGGTGTATTCTGAATTGCAGCCTGGAAACCAGGTTTACCATTAGCTGCCACTTATGCAGTGATAGCAGAGCACCCAGAGGTGGAGGGTAAGAGAACGGGTTCACTGAGGGTAGGAGGTGAGGCTTGTGGCCCCAGAAGCTTACCCTGAAGGAGGAGGACAGTGGAGAGAGAGGCACCCCATGCCTGGTTCTGAGAGAGTAGCTGTTTTAATGTGTGGGTCACACATGAACTGCTTAGACTGTCCTCTTACCACTTAATGAGGCATTGGTTTATGCTTCTCAACAGCAGGGACTCAACAGGTCTGGTGCTGTGACGGAGCTTACACTCTGCTCTGGAAAATACTGCCAGCCCAGGCTATGGAAACAACCCAAATGCCCAGAAATAGATGACTGGATCAAGAAGATACGGTGTTTGTGTGTGTGTGTGTGTGTGTATGAGAGAGAGAGAATATTACACAGCAATCAAAAAGGATTAATGCATGCAACTTGCAGCAACATGGATGGAGCTAGAAGGGATCATGCTGAGTGAAGTAAGACAAAGAAAAGGAAAAATACCAGATGGTGTTAAAACTCATAGGAGGAATGTAAAGGAGACAAGCAAGGGACTAAGGGAAAAAAACCCGATTACAATAAAGATTCAAAATCTACAGACAACTATAAATCTGAGACATTCCTGAGGTAAGGAGGAGGGAGAAGGAAAAAAGGGGTGGGAACCGGGGACTGAGGTGATGGTGCACTGGTGATATGGTGATGGGGAATACATGGGGCTTACAATTGATGTCAAATACCTATTTTAAAAAGTTAATAAAACTAAAAATTTAAAAAAGGGGTGAGAAAAACACAAGGGACTGTGGTGACAGTGCATGGGAATTCCACAGGGATGAGAAATACTGTACAAAAATTGAAATGTAATATATATACATAATTTAAAAAAATAGCCATCCAAAAAAAGAAAAAGGAAATCCTGCCAGCCTATCTACATGTGTGAAGTCATATCATAACCTAGGTGAGACCTTCTGACTACTGCTGCCTGTCATACAGAGAGTGAAATACACGGTATGTATCTGCATCTTCTCTGTGTCCTGGGCCTTTCTGATAGACTTTACAGCCATGTCAGCTTTCTTGTATTTTTCACAGAAAACATTCATATTTTCATTTTGTTTTTAGCAGCCAGATTAGAGATGAAGTTTTGCCACATCTTGTGGTTTGCATGGTGTTTCTCACTGGTTGGTTCTTACTGCCAAATCAACCAGTTAGTTATTCCCCTTGGTTAGAAATGGGCTTGGTTGACACTTAAAAATTCAGTAGATGAGAGATTTCCTCAGACCCCAAAGATACTTGCTTTCTTGGGAGTTAAATCAGGCCTTTCATCCTTTCTTTTCTCAGCCTCCACTAAGATATTTCACATCTCTCCTACCCAAATGTGTCAATGTCATTGGCTTGCCCTGCTTTTAATAGCACAAAGCTAAACTGCAACTAATTAACTATGCTGGCTTAGTCAGGATTGCCTGAATTCAGCCTGCACAGCAGCCAAGGGAACCTCGAACCAATGCAATAACTGCTCAGGGTGGAAAAGTGCAAATAACCTCGTGCAGGGAGGCCTCACCCAGCAAGGCCTGTGTCCTGCATATCTTTAGCATCAGGCGGTGGAGACCAAAGCAAGAAGGTTTTAAATTGAAATGATCAAAACCACAACTACTGTACTTAGCAATTCCTACCACACTGTGTATCTGTCAGAGCCTCTTGTAATTGACCCCATGAGGCTGGTCTTGTTTAATATGCCTTCCAAAGGCTCACCAGCCAGTCAGTCATGATGTGAATTTAAGGATCCTTTCTCTGGGTACCAAAGCTTTCTACCTCCAAGTCTTGGCACCCACCTTCCAGGTAATATTTTTGTTTTGACCCTAGCTGCATGTCTTATTTACAGTTCGGAGGGCTAGATTATTGGAAAGATTTTTTTTTTTTTTTAATGATCTATTTCTGTCTTTTCTGGGCCTTTGCTGTGGAAAAAAAAAAAAAAACTGCATAGAGATGCTTGCCCCATACATATTAAATGAGGTGAAGGAATGATTGTAAAAGGCAGCCATATTTCTTTTCCTTCCTTATCTCCTATCACACTGATTTTGTACCTTCATAGTACTTTCTATCTGTAATTTATTATTTCTTATAAAATGTTTGATGCTGACTCCCTTTTAATAAGTAACTCAATAAGGACAGAGACCTGGTCTTATTCAGCCGTCTCTCCCCAGCATCCTGCCGGGGGTTGGCCTGCAGCATCTGCTCAGCAGCACCTGTGAAGACTAAGTTAAAGAAAGTGGGGAAAGCTCTGCTCTGTACTCCAGTCCCTCCTCCCTCTTGTACTATGCAGTTCTAGTTGAAAGAAACAAGTTGGGTGTCATCAGACGTGGGTACTTAAACCCACGGTGACTTAGTGACCCTTGGCAACCTACTCCATTTGCTCAAATCCTGGGATTTAGGCTGTTGGGGAAAGACTTCCCACTCTCCACTCAAGCACATACAACCACATTCTTTCCCAGCTTCATCCATTAGTGTTCGACACAAGAAACCATCTGGATAAATGGCTCGCCAAGAGCCAGCAGATCCTTTGCTGTCATCTGAATTACTTCTGGGGTGTTTCTTACCGACTTCATACCAGACTGGGGGACTGCCTTCAAATAAAACCATATCAGCATCACTCCCCCAAATAAAAAATACTTCTTTTTAAAGACGTTTAAAGGAAATTCCGCTCTGTCCCGTGGGAACTTGGTCTGATAGCTAACACTCTCACTAAGGGAATTCTTTGTGTCTAACTGAAGTTTCCCATGATGGAGCTTAAGTCCACTTCCTTTCTCTTTTTCCTTAGATTGGACAATAACTGACCGTCATCCTTTTAGAGCAGTCACTCTCCATTTTATGCTTCCATTCTGCAAGCACTTCTTGACCACCTCTTGTGTGCCAGTTGCTGCCAAAGCCAGAAGCAGGATATCTGTCCTCAGTGAACTCACACTTGGCCTTGGCAATAGGCAAGTAGATGGAAGACCAGCATTTGCCATGTGATTGCTATCCAAACAGCGTGTGGCAGGTAGTCACAAGTGCTGAGAAAAGTGAGTCTATTTGGGAGGTAGGTGCTATGAGTGTCACAGAAATGAGTGACATTCAAGGTGAATCTTAAGAAGTGGAGAAGTATTTGCCACTCATGCAAATAGAGAAGTATGCAAAGCACAAAGACATCAAAGACTAAGGTGTGGAGGGAAGAAAAAAAGAGGTGAGTTCAGTATGATTGGAATATGAAAAAATAAGGATGTTCTAGAGAGTGGAAAACTTTCCCCTCATCTCCAGTATTGATCTCCAATCACCTAACATTTATTACTGTCTAACCCAGTACCAATCACTACGCTACACATTAACTCATTGAAACCTCAAAACATGAAGTATTATAACTACCCTGCATCACGGATGAGAAAACAAAGGATTATATGGGCTAGCAAGCAACATAGGTCTGCTTTCAGAGCCTATATGCTCTTTAATTTTTTTAAAAATTTCTCTGTCTGTGTACATGATTTCACACAAATGAGTAAATTTTTTCAGTTGGAAATCTCTCCTTCCATTTTTGACTTGGTTCTTTCATCTCCCACATCAGGTTCCTCCCTTCCATAAACCACCAAGGTCAACAGACTCATGATGCCTTTTTAGTGGTAAGCCTTTCAGAAAGCACAATATCTGACAAACATTCAGCTTTGGTTTGCAGTGACTGGAATAAAAGCAGAATATGTTTTGATTAGAAAACTGTCCTCCTTGGAGCTCAGTGCTCACTCATCTTGGGTGAATAGTTCTCCACTTCTTGAATTCGGTGCAGATACTCCTGATTCACTGGGCAGCCCCATGGACCCTGGCTGCAATCTTTGGCTGGTCCCATCATCCTTGAGGACACAGCTAGGAGGCAGCCCTTGCGGTGAGTGCAGCCATGTTTTTGCTGGCTGAAAGGGTAATGTGCACATTTTTCAAAATTTAACATTTTGAAAATGGTCCCTGTCCCCGCCCCGCTCCATCTGCCAACAACAGACCTTCAGGCTCCTTATGAGATTGCCAGGGAAATCCCATGAGCTTGTGTTTTCTTGTGGGAGAGCCAGTGTCTCTAGCCCAGTCTTCTCATGCTCAAAAATAGGGAGTTTTCTTGGCATAACAACCTCTCTCATGAGCTGCATTAGATTGGAAAAAGTCAAAACTAGAAGAGAGAACAGGAGTGTATTTGGCTATTTATTGCATACAGAAATGTCTGACTTCCTCTAAATTCTGCTTATAGAGTGAGATTCACCCAGTCTTCTGCAGTGAGAGAGCTGAGTTGTTGCATGTCAAGATATGTCCATCACTGTATTTTATTCTCAGCTTGACCACATGAAATAGGTACCGTAGTGGGAGCCGAGTACTAGACTGGGTAACTTGTTCAAAGTCACTGAGCTAGTAAATAACTAGAGATTTGACCTGGCAGGCTCACACGGGCTTACATTCTTAACTCCCACACTGTTCCACTCCAGGAAAGGTCTCAGAAGCTTCAGTCCCTAATGGTCTTCATGCAGTCCCTCTGCCCAGGGGATATTTGTTGTTGATTTTGCCCTTTGGATTTTAGTATCCCTTCTGGTAACACCACCTCAGTTTTTCTCTGGGGAGATACCCACCCCTACCTCAGGTTTCTTGGATCTGGGTGGGTTGGCATCAGCCTTCATTCAGTGGTGAACCTGTAACCCTACTCAGGCCTTCTAGGTATTCAAATCCATCAGTGGGAGTGGCTGGCTCAGGAATAGGTACAGGACCTAGACAAGTCCACTGTACCAGGGCTCCTCCCAGACCAACATAGAAATATGTAGCAGGGGGATTCGTATTTTCAGGGAAGGATGTTAAGCGCCATCTCCCTTACCCTCAAATAACTTCTTAGTATGAGCTCTGTTTGCCTCTTATTTTTATTTGAGGGCCCTCATATTTTATGTTGAATATTTATTAAGATTTTTAAATGTACCTCTTAGAAAAGTCACTTCAGATAGCGAGCAGAAGACTTGAAATATTAATTGCAATATGAAATGGGCAAACAGTACTCTAGTTTGATTAGACCTGGAATAAATTCACCAAACAAGAAGCTGTCATGCCTGAACTCAGCAAACACAGCTTATTTTTTAAATTCTGACATTTGTTCTCCATTATGGACCAGGAGAAGCTAGGCTAGATCTCATAAGAATAGGAAGGAGTTGTGTCATTTCAGAGCCCTCTGCAAAGACATTTCCAACCCAAGCTGATTCAAGTTGTCACTTGATCATTTGGCCCATCCCAGTGAGACATTTCACTGTGGAATTCTTATGAAGGACCCCCCCCCCAGTCAATTGTAAAAAGGAATGGCAATAAATCATGCCTAATCATGATATGGAATTGGATGTCATATAGTGTTCTTCACTTCAGAAAGATGTTCACACACCCTGGGGGTCACACCCAGACCTGTTCAACCATCACACAAATGTGAGTCTAAGAAATTCCAGTGTCACCCAAGTTCAGACTTTCACCTTCATTTGGATGGGGCAACATAGTTGGAGGCCCTGAAAGGGGTGGGTGTATCTAGTCAGACTCAGATACCCTGCTGCTCTTTCCTCAAAAGTGAACACAATTTTCTTTTTTCAAGGATTTCCAAATGAAATATTCTAGTCCTTAAAGGAAAAGCTTCCTAGGCAAGGAGTGCATTCCTGGCTCACAGAAAGAAAAAGTTGTGCTTAAGTACAGGACTTTAAAATTTTCAAGGTCCCCCCCACCCCCACACACACACACCTTCATATTTGTACTGTGGCATACCTCTGATCAAAAACCTCAGAAACTCCTGTAGCCTGAAAAAGGCACTATGGCATTCAACATGCTTCTCAGGGTGGCCCCAACATCTTTTCTCCAATGTTCCTTTATGCACATATGCACATTCCTCTGAGGACCCAACTCTTCATTATTCTACAACAATCTGAACCAACAATGCTCATTCACTTATCAGTACTTTTTGTGTACCTACTATGTCCACAGCTGCTAGAGGCCATCTCCCACTGTGCTCTAAGGCCAATTCTGTCTCTAAGACCCTTCACTTTTCCCACCCTAACAAGAATAGCTGTTGATTTTGCCTGTAACTACCCCTTTTTCTATAATAGCACCTTAGAGCCACACCTCCTCTACTCTCAGGCCCCATGGTCTGGGTGGGCTGTAATCAACCTTGGATCCAGTGATGAATCTGTGACCTTATAGGCCTGTAAGATCATCAGATTCATCCAGCCAATGTGATTGGTTGATTCTGGAATAAGCCCAGAACCTAATTAAGTTCAAGGAGACTCAGTCTCTGCATTTCTTACATTGTTGTGATAAGAGATCTTGCTACTGGATTTGGAACCCTAGAGACTGCTGGTGGCCATCTTGTCTCCTTGAAAGGGGAAACTGCTTAAGGACTAGAGGCCTCAAGGTGGTGCCAAGAGACAGAGACTAGCGGTAGTACCCCAAGTCATATATCCAAATGCAATTGAGATTTTTTTGTTACATAAGCAAATACATTCTCATTTCACTCACAACAGTTTGATTTGGACTCTCACTACCAAAGTCCTGAGCTCGGCTAAAGCCTTAAAGTGATCTCTGTGTTCTTTTTCCCACTTGGTTGCCTATCCTGCATTGCCAGGAGAATAAAGCACTGAACTTGGGGTCAGAAAAACCTGACATTAAGTTCTGCCACTTCCCAGCTATGGGACTTAGAGGTAATCGCTTCTCTGAATATCAGTTTTTTCTTGTTTAAAATGTAGGCATGTTACCGTCTAAGATTTCTTGGATTAAATGAGGTCACATTTACCAATATATTTTTATAAAATGTACTGTCATCAAAAGTCAATAATATAGTATTATAATAGGGATTTCTTTAATACCTTGTGAAGAATTGGCCATCTCTAGATGTTTAAGTACTTTGATAGCCTTTCTTGTATTCAGCCTATGTCCTGAGAGGCATCTGGGGCTAAAGGGATTCTGCTCACTACCTAGCCACTCTGGCAGCAGTGCCTCGTGGTCTCAAGTCCCGTTAGCTGGATCTTCTTTTTTTTTTTTTTTTCCCCCCTCCCCCTAAAGGAAAGCATTATTTATTTGACTTATTTTTGTTTATATATACCTTTCATCTACTGTAATCNTCCCCCGTGCTCCCGTCTGCCCTCGTCCCCCCCTTCCCTCCCTCCCCACCCCTTTTTCTTTTTTTTTTTTTTTTTTTGGATATACACTTGTTCAGGGGCTTTCATGTGTTTCTCCCAACTTGTTTCCCTGGCATGGCAAGATGACTATTCCTGGTCAGACACCTAAGCCAAAGGTAATCAGAATGCATTTTCCTGTGATTCATGTAGCTTGGCTTAAACACATGACATAGACCAATCAGATTTGACCGCCAAGGAAATTTGGCCTTAGAGGTGAGTGCAGGAGAGGAAAGTTCCTGAAGTTGGGCTAGAACTGGTGGCCTAGGCATGGTGAATACAAGTTTTAAGGCATAAGTAGGGCTGTCTTCAAAGGTAAGAGGTCAATGCAGAGAGAAATGGCCAAATGGAATCAGAGAAAGAGAATCAGCCTCAATTCTAAACAGCCTTTTATTTTCCTAGAGGGCCTTCTTGTACTTTATGTCCTATTCTAGGATCCCAAATGTCCTTATGTCCTTACAGTTAACACCTTGTGTTTGGGTCCATGTGAGTAGCTTCTGCCTCTTACAACCAGAAGACCTCTCATGAGAACTGTGAATGGTCCCAACTGGCAATGGGAAGATCAGAGGTTGTGTCAGTTTAGTGAGTGACCCATGGTCACACAGCCATGCAGTTTGCAGCCTTTGGGCTTCGTCCTGCGAGCCTTGACCAGCGCTCTTAACCAGAGAATACACCCTGTCATTTCTTCCCACCATCAGAGACGGTGGTAGATGCATTTTGCTCCCACCTCCCTTTGCAGTGTGAGTTGAAAGGGTAGCTTTAGAAACTGGCATTAGTGTTCCTGGTCCCTGGTCACAGCCTACTTTAATCTCTATTGTAACCTTCCCCATTGCTCTTATGACAGACATTCAGCAGTGGTGCCAGGAGAGTCAAATACAAATGACTGTAGGTCTTCCTCAACTTATGATGGAGCTACAACATATCCATCTTTGTAAGCTGAAAATACTGTGAAGTCAAAAATGCATTTAATAGGCCTAACCCACCACATATTAAAACCAAGTCTAGTCTACCTTAAGGTATTCAGAACACTGACTTTAGCCTACAGTTGGGCAAAATCATCTAACACGGTTTATTTTATGATAGACTCATAATTTATGGAATACTGAGCTTAAAGTGAAAACAGACATGATGGGATGTGAAATCACAAAATAACTGCAACGTGGTAACTGTAGCATATGGAATGTTCGCCCTCATAATGTTTGGCTGATTGGCTGCTGCCACTGCCCAGGATCACATGAGTCTAGCTGGAAAAGATTAAACATCAAAATTCAAAGTACAATTTCTACCTGGGATGGTTTTCTATTAAAGGTAAACCTGAGAACCTGGAGGTCTGTGAAAAATCTGCTGTGTACAGCTCTCAGATGCTAGGGAGAAAAGCACAAATCTTGAGAATCAGGAGAGAGATTTCCTCTCCTCAGAGACTATCCAGCACTGTCCTCTCTACCACAGAGTAATCTTTGCTCTGTCTCTGACCTCCCCATAGGATCCCCAGTTAAAACTGATGAATCTTATTCTTAGAATTGTGCATTGGAACCTGGCTCACCCCTTCACAAGAGCCGCTTGTTATATAGATAGGAATTTTGTGAGCAGCAGTGAAATGCTGGTGGCTCAGAATAGGCAATGGTGGTAATATATACACCACTCAAGTCACCAAATGCTACAAACCAACCTCTCCCCCAAAGAGTTGGTTATTTTTTTTAATTTTTAAAAAATATTTATTTATGCACACGAGCTGGGGTACAGGCAAGAGTCCAGGGAGGTGAGAGGATTCACCAAACAGAGTGGGGAGCAGAACAGGCAGACTGACTGAAAGGGAGCAGCGGGCCAAGCAGGAGACGTCTGCCGCTCCATGTGGGTCCCCTCCCAGGCCTGCAGCAGGGATCGAACTCGTGATGTGGTAGCTGCAGTTTGCTTCATAGTGCGTTGCTTAACCCACTGTGCCACCAAGGAGGCCCTGGTTGGTAATTTTTTACTAGCACATGACTGCTTAGCCTACTTGCAAGGTAACATGATGGGTGACACCTGCACTTGACTCCATTTACAACCTAGACTGGTTTCATCCTAAATGAGGGAGCAGGGATGAGACAAGTAGAGCTGAGGGAAACCATAAATATCCTCATTTGGAGTTAAGTTCACAGTGGTCCTGATTTGGGGATAAAGCAGTGTTTTCCAAGTGTAGGCAGTACTCTGCTTTGTGAATCAACAGCTGGTTTTTGTTTATTTGCACTGGTTTTAACCAGAGCCTAGGAAAAGGGTTTGGCTCCCTAACCCCTTCAAAGAAACTTCTCAGAACTTTGCTCAGGGCTGCCAAGAACTATGTACAGATCCTGTACATTGGAATACTTGGGGGATGATGCATTCCCTCTGCTGCTGGCTTCCTGCAGGAGGGAGGCTATGGGGGCCCTCCCTAAGCTCATTCCCTCAAAACAGTAGAACTGCCATTAACCATTCCAGGTCCACTGCCTCACCTTAGAACCCATGGAATCACTCTCCCTTTGGTGACTGCTGTAGGCAGAAGGCGAGGCAGAGGGCAAGAGGCCTGAAAGCTGCCATTGCTGGTATGAAGCCGGCATTGTTGGTCAGAGGCCTAGCCTATCTCTTCTCACTTTAGTGCACATCAGGGTCTCTGGGAAATGTGTTAAAAACAAATGATTCTGATCTGATGGGTCTGGGATGGGCCCCCAAATATTGTGTTTGTGGTGACTGTAAGACCTTTGATCCTCAAACCTCATTTTGAGGTCTATTTGGGGTCAAAGCTGGAGAGGATGAATGCTTTACCACACATTTCTTTTTAAAGTATCAAATTTTCCTAGGTTTTCTTCCAGTTATAAGCACCTTCCCATGGCCCACAGATTCATGAATAAGAATTTTCTCCCCTATACAACCATTATTGCTAGCACAGTAATGGAAAAATCCATATTTATGCAAATAATGCCTTAGAGGGTGACTCTATGATGAAAGACTTACCAAAGTTTTTCTTTAAATACTGCAATGAATGCATTCACTTTAAGAAATTAAATTTTTAGTAACCCCATTGCTGTGAACTATTCCAAGAATACTAAGGATTCTGGCAAGTTCCTTGCTTTGGTGGTATTTAGAGTCAGGGTAGCTTCCAGCCAAAGCAAAAGCCCTTCACATACACCAGTTTTTCCTTTTGCTTCCTTAGTCATGAATAGAATTGAAACTGGCAAAAAAGACTAGATACATACATATTCATCTGTAAAAGGGAAAAATGCTTTAAAGGTGTAGTGTGGTCTGCTGACAGACAATAAAGGATTGACCTCTGAATTCTCATCACAGCCTTGGTGACAAGTTACTTAACTTCTCTGAGTCTATTTTCTCATCTTAAAGTAGAGGGGTAGTGGATAATTCCTATATGTCAGGGATGTGAGGAGGATTGGGGGAAATACACATATACATACACACATATGCATGTGTGTATATGAACATATATGTTACATATTTGGTATTGGAAATGTCACCAATTATATGTTCTAAAAGTTAATCTCTCTGAGCTTCAGCTTCTTTGTCTGAAAAGTAGGATAATCATCCCCACCACATATAATTGCCGTGCAATTAAAGGACATAATTTACATAAAATATAAGGCAAACATCTGTGACAATTAGAGTATTAAATGATGACAAAAATCATAACAAGTAAAAATTCATGAGTCCTGTTTATCCCAGAAAAAAAAATTTAGTTGCCTAATTCCAAAAAAAAAAAAGAATTCATGAGTCTATGCTTGATGTAAATAAGTAAGGAATGCAAGATAATTTTTCCTTATAGTTGAAAGCCAAATAATTGTTGAAGGAATGATTGAATTAGAATGTCACTATTAAGAACAATAATAATAACAATAACAGCAATAAAGACACAAAAGCCAAAAATGAGGAGACAAGGACAGACTGGGGACACTTGGTGGGGAAGGGAGGGGGAGGGATGAGGGAAGATGGGAGCATGAGGGACTGAGGTGATGGTGCATTGGTGAGATGGTGACGGGGAATACATAGGAATTACAATTGATGGCAAGTATATGTAAATTTTAAAAAAATTTATATTAAAAATAAATAAAATTAAAATTAAAAAAAATAGAATGTCACTATTTGGCATCCATAATAATAATATTTGAGTCAGTGAAGAATCATGGATGATGATTCATCATAGGATATTTGCATAGTCTCAAATATGCAAAGTCTCAGAAGACACTTATTAATCACAAAGGGTAAAATAGTAACTCTATAGTGGAGAAACCCAATGAGCACTAACATTCACTGGGTCTAATGGATAGTATGTTCTTTCTGTGAGGCTTTGAGAAGAACCAGTCATATCTTTTGTGAAATTTCTAAAAGAGTGCCTAATCTGAATCTCACTACGACAAAGACAAACCAAACTTAGGGATGTTCTACAAAAAATAACTGGGTTGTTCATTTTAAAGATGCCAGTGTCATAAGATAGAAAAATTTAGGCTCTCTACCAGATCCAGAAACATGGCAAGTAACATAAAATTGTGGATTTTCTTTGGGTGGAAAGACATCCTAGGAAGATTTGGAAACATCTAATAAGGTTTATAGATTAGATAATTGTGTTGTGTCAATGTTAATATTATGATTTAGATAATTGCATTGTGGTTTTGGGGAGCTGGGTTTTTAGGCAAACTTTAAAGAAATATGTGTAAGTATTTAGGCATAAAGGAATCAGCACTACAGTTTATCTTAAGTGGGAAATGAAAAGGAAGGAAGGATGGACAGAGTAAATATAATAAATGCTAACATTTGAATTATTGGGACAATGGGTGTCCATGAATTCTATACAACATTAGCAATTTTTCTCTAAGTCTCAAATTATGTTTTTTTTTAAGTACCCCGCATATACCTAGTAACTGAAAACTGTTACTATTATTGTATTAACAGTATAGGGGAACTCTGATTCTATTTTCTAAAGAGCTAGAAATCAAAAAGAAAATGACTCTAATAAGATTTGCTAGAAAGGACTTTTTGGTCTCACAGCACAAAATGTAACTCTCCACTTGCCTCCTGTGAATCAATTCTATTCAGTTCCTCTTGTTATCTGTGGCCCCGGGTCTGGGGTCCCTTGTGGAATGTGCAGTCTCATAGGAAGTATAGGCTTTATAAAGGGCTTCCTGCACAAGTTGGATGCCAGTGGGGTACTCCCTGATAATGTAATTTAGACTCAAATTCCTTGAGGGAACACAGTGTGCCAAATATGGGGTCCACCTTCCAGCTGCAGAGAACCCACTCAGGTTAAAGGTTTCATCGCGGTCTGTCTCTGTCAGTTTGGAGAAGATAAACAGAAGAGTGCTTTTCACAGAACAAAGTGCTATATAGCACATCAATCATACGTATGTGCTAGGAAACCTGAGGCTTTGTGGTTAAGAAGGCAGCCTCTGCAGTCAGCCAGCCTGCTTCCAAGTCTCAGGTGCATCACTTACCAGATCATTAAACCTCTCTGCCCCCAACTTTTCTCATTCATTAAATGGAGACAATAGCTGTAATACAGAAACAAACTCTTAGGGATGGTATTCAGGAATTTAGGGCAAATGACATGTTTTATGTCCAAGAATCTCTAAGCATCTCTAGATATAAAATAATGTCATTGTGATATTATCCCCAAGTAATTTAAAATCAGAGTGACACTATCAAAATGTAACTTCTCTCCTCCTTTACCTTCCTTGGACAACCTACCTCCTGATCACAATGACCATTGGTTGCTTTTAGAGTTGATGGCTGTTTCTCCTGGACTCCTGGGGAGGAGGAACAGTTTCTTCTCCCTTCTCCTCTAAGTTTCAGTTTGCTAGCTGAGCCTTGGGACTCTCAAGACTTCTGTGATTCTGAGGCCCATCTAGCAAACATAGCTAAAGATGGGACTCCACTTTTACTCCCAGAGCTGTGGAATGTGCCTTCAGCCTCACCTTCTTGCCAGACACATGAGTCTATGCAAATTCCCCACACAGGGGTAGGGACAGAAGTTGCCTTGCTGTGAGAACGGCTAAGACTACACCCAAGATCTCAAAACAGCACTTCCCCCACCAATCTGTCCATAGTGGCCTTAGCCAAACCACAGGAAGAAAGCTTAACAGGAATGTGTCATATGAAAGATATTCACACAGCCTCTTCTCTCCCAAGTTCCACACCCATATTTCTGCTTGTCTGTTGGACATCTCCTGTTGGAGGACACTTAGCACCTCAGACTCAGAGTGTCCAAAAATGACATTTTCTCTCTTTCCTCCTGTGTCTTCTTTTTTTGGGTGATATCAAAAGCCACGCCAGAAACCTCAAAATCCTTCTCCTGCCTTTACTATGAAGTTTATCCATTCCTAATCCAGGATGGCTTAGACGTGATTGTTTCTCTTCATGCCCTCACATACTGACATGCAGGACTTTGTAACATCTCACTGGACAATTTCAGTCTCCCTGCCATCAACTCCCTGCCTCTGGGTCACATTAAGTCGTAACCAGAGCATGGAATGTGATACTCCCCTGCCATGACAAAGCATGTTTTCACTGCCCCAGTGACTCGAGGTTGGTGGTAGACGCAAGGCCCTGACCATCTCTCCAACTTCATCTCTTCTGGAGCACCCTCTTCTCTAGCTCCCGGCTGGTTCCCTGCCTGTTCCGTGCTCTTCCCTCTAACTGGACTCTCCTTTTCCCCTCTCTTTCAAACTGGAAGATTTCTACTTACCCTGCAAGCTCAGCTCAAAAGTCACCTCTAGAAAGGGGTCTCCCCATCTCTTGCTTCTCTGCTCCCAGAGTGTGTTTCCTGTGTCTTCGTTGTTATAACTTGTGAGTCTTACTTGTGATTTGTTTCCAGCTTCATACTCTGCACTGTTGACTGCTTGTTTCCCTTCAGGAAAGCATGCCTTTAGTGCACCTGTAGGACCCTCATGCAGCCCTGTGCACTGGAAACATCCCCCTTGGCTTTAGTGTTATCATCTTGCCCAAGCACTCGACTACAAGTCTATGAATGGTGGTGCTCATGATGCCAAGTTCACCCTTATCTCAGACATCTTTCAGTTGAACTTGTATTCGTGCTTTCTCTGGCTTCCTGGGCTCCTGCCTTCTCAGCAGATCTCTGAAGGGATATGTCTCTACCATAAAAAAGGAAATGTATTCTGGTCATCTTTTCCTGTGATATTTTGAAGCAGGGTTAGGCTGACCCTGGTGCTCACTTAACAGCCTTCATTCTAATTTCTTCCATGTTGAGTTGTGTTGCAAGTTTATGATCATTTCTTCTTTGGAAGGTGACCAGAGTCTTACGAGTAAACACAATCACACCAAGTTTTCATAGCCCCTGTGCCACGGGGCCTCAGACCACCTCTGGGAACTTGTGCATTCTGGCAGGGGTGGCACATGAGGGGTCAGACCCCACAGTTTGAGGAAATGGGAGGCTCCTGCATAGGATCTAATTTTTCTCCATCTGCACAGCCATTTGGGGCCCCAGGCTTCGTGACTCACACAGTGGCTATCCATCTGCCCATTTATTCCAAAAATGAAAAAACAAAAAAAAACAAAACCTTAACACACAGTTGGCCCAGAATCAGGCGAGAGCTGAGTCATCGTATCACATGTTTTGGAGCCACCTGCCTGACCCATAGTCTCTAGCAGAGATCTGTAATAATGGGCTTCCGTCACATGCAGATGAACATTTCTTGTATGCTACCCTCTAGACCTGCTGAACCAGCCTGAAATTCCCACCCTGAGCCAATTATGGGAAAGTTGAGGCTGGCAGATGCTTGTAGTTCCTGACACAGGTTCCCCTCCCTGCACCCTGCAGAGACATAAACTCTGTTCCCTCGTGCTCAGTAGCAGTCTCTGCACAGTTATCAAGCATCTCCCCCTCACAGTGGGTCAGACCTGGTGCTGGAGGTTGAGATATGTTGCTACCCTAAGGTTAGGATGGGAAGAGGTAGCTGCTTTCTGGGATTGTGGTCTCCAGAATGCTAACTTTTATCTGCTTATATTCAGTTATTTACTTGTGGGGTAAGGACAAGGGGTAAGGTAATAAATACACTGGGTACAAATGGTATAAAAAGAGTAAACAGTGAAAATTTTCTTTCCCACTTGAGTTCTCCAGTTCTCCTCCCTAAATACGACCAATATCATCAGGTCTTTATTGTATTTCATTCTCTCCTTTCTCGCTCTCTGCATGTGTGTATGTGTGTGCATGTATACACATGTACAAGTTACACACACACATGAACTGTATTAGTTCACTGTATCAGTTACCAGTTTGCTGAAGTCTAGACTCTGAGATCCAAGTATTCATAGGATTGGTTCCCAGTGAGGGCCGTGAGAGAGAAACTGTGTCGTGCCTCTCCCCTGGCTTCTGGTGGTTTGCTGACAATGTTTGGCATTGTTTGGCTTGTAGACACACCATCCTATCTCTATAAAGAGATTCCCCCTTCTATAAAGATGCCAATCATTTAATTAGGGCCCACTCTTATGACCTTGTTTTATCTTGATTATCTCCATAAAGAACTTATCTCCAGATAGGATCACAGTCTGAGGTACTGGGCTAAGGACTTCAACATGAATTTTGGGGTGACATAATTCAAGCCATAAAATACACAGACATTTCAGTATATGCTAATTTTAAACAAATGGTAACACTCTGAAGCCTATTCTAAAGTTTGTTTTTATTATCCTTGGGGATATTTCTTTATCAACATATAGAGATCTGCCTGTCTCCTTTTTTGAAATAACTATGTAAAACTGAATCCGTCAGAGTGCAGTTGCTTATTTAGCCCAATCTCCTAGTGATGGGCATTTAAGTTCCTTTCAATAATTTCTTATAACAAGAATACACTGAATGTGCTCAAACTTACCATTTCTTGTTTTACTTGCAAGTGTAGTCCTAACACAGCTTCTTAAAAGTGGAAATCTTTGTTCAAAAGGTACATGCATTTTTATTTCAGTATCCATGTAAGCTATTCATTGTTGCTGGGGGAAAGGGTGAAGAAGATGAGTTTATCAGATTAAGGAACTGCCAATATGGATCCCTGTCAGTTTAAAATATAGGACTAGAAAGAGCCCACAGAAAGAGGAAGGGGGTGGAACTTTCTAAAACTAGTACTACAGAACTCCCAGCTTGAGATGACACCCTTAGTCTATGCCACCAAAATATATTCTCTGAGTCTGTTTTAAGACTCTCCTCACTGCTGAGTCTAGAGATTCCAGGCCTTCCTAAGCCTAGACCCTGGGTCAGAACAGCACCAGCCAACAGGAGGACCCAGGGAGTGGGGTGGGCCTGAAGGGTGACGAGTAGAGCCAACCCCAAACACACAAGAAAATGCTTTGACTGGAGACCAATGTGAGTGCAGATACAGTTGCTATTAATATTTTTCCCTGGTCTCCTGCTTGGGGAATATGTTCAGTTATTGTGGAATGATTAGTTATTGTGGTTAGAGGGCTTGGACCTTGCTCAGCCTGTGAGAGCATCTGAAGTCAATCAGTCAGACAATAGTAGCACAGCACAGCTTGTTAACATACTGACAGCTATAAACTGGATAATGCTCCCTCAATTTTCCCTTATATCTTGGAGCCTGATTTGTACAAGTTAACTTGCTCCTATACTTTTTTGCCCTCTACTCACTGAATCTTAGGGTTTTAGAATGGTAAGGGAATCCTTAAGCCATGTCTGTTGTAATCCAAAGAAGGGAAGTAACCAACACAAGTTCTTCTAACCAGGAACAGTAGATCCTGTATTCTGCATGCATCCATCATGCATCTATCTCTTCCTTCATCCTTCCATTCCACATGTACTTGCGGGAGACTCATTCCACATGCACTTGATACACACTCTGTGGACACCAGACACTATGCTAAATCCTGTGGTTATAGTTGTCATTGAGACAGAGCCTACCCCAGCTCTCTTAAACCTCACAGTCTTGTAGATAAGAAAGCCATCAAGAAATCATTTGCAAAAATAAAGATATTAACAAAATTAAAAGTGTGAGACAGGAGACATTCCTGGTGCTGAGAGTGTGTGAAGATGTCAGGCACTGCTCCAAGGAGGAGTTAACATTTAATTTGTAAGCCAAAGGTGGTACCAGGCCTGAAGAACAGATCTGTGGAGTGGGCCTTCTCCCACGGCCATCCTGTCTGGATTAGCAAAACAAGACAGAAATCATTTCTCTCACAGGTCTCTAGACATAACCTATTAATGAGAAGATTTCCTCTGAAGACAGGTAGCTGGCTGCCTCTTGCTGCAGAAGCCTGATATAGAGAATTCCCTGGTCCAGGAATAGTTTAGAAGATTCTCTCAGGGAGAATAAATTGTTTGCTGTAGGATCTAACTCCCCTGACTCCCATCTGGTAAGAGTTAACATACCTTGCCTTCATTGTTAAAGTAGAAAGCAATCGGGTTTGTGTGGATGTGGGGTAACTATCAAGCAAAACAGCTGCCAGCACTTCAGACCTGGCTAATGCTTCCCACCTGGCAGATGAGTGGCTTTCTGGCCTCACCCCAATTGGGGCAAGAGCAGACAAGGAGGGGAGTTTTCCTCTTTGCTCTTCAGTCTGACCTTTCTCAGACCCTGTTTTGTGCCAATCATAATTACTTAATCTGTGTATTTCTTATAAAGTCTGTGGTAACTGAGAGACATTAAAGATGTTAGTACAGGTCTGGATCCCAGGATGTCTGGCATTGTGTCCAAACTTGACTGCCAACCAGGTCAGTGATCTGGTGAGCACCCCTCAGGCCTCTGAGGGGCACTCATGAATATGGCACTGTGGGGAAGGAACTGATTACAAAATAAATGGACCTTCCAATAATTTTGGTTCACAAACCCTAGAGGGAGAACCTCATTTTACTTTAGCATCATATTAAGTTGAGAAGATCTCTGATTTATGGATGAGAAAAATGAGACGTAGAGTTATTTGCTCAAACTCACAGAGCTTGTACGAGATGGAGCTGGGATTGGCAATTGAGCTTTCAGACTATGGAACTTGCTTATAAACAGACATCTAGGGCCCAATGACCCAGTAGAAAATAGATCCCATGACACAACACTTTCTTCCCTCTCCACCCCATCCTTGTCCAAGTTAACTTCTTGTGGCAATTGTCCAGCAAGACAGAATGAAGAGTGGGTAGAGATGGAGAAAGCTTCCTTCTATGTGTGTGAAAACTAACCAAGGGAAAGTGTGACTAAGGAGAAAGATGTTGTGGAGGAAGGGAAATACAGGGGGATTTTATTGTTTCTCAAAAGTCATCTAACTTCGTGATCAGGGAGGGGTTGATCTAGTGTCTAAATTGCATCCCCGGTCAACTTACGTGAAACTAACTGCTGGTGGGCCCCTAATCCAGAGACATCTGTAAACTAATAGGCAGTGACTGTTGTTTTTTGACTGCAAAAGCCCTTCTCCGAATGCCTGATTTTATAATGACATGCCGGTGTGAGGAAGGACCAGGCATTTGATACTATCTCTATTTCTACAACCCAGTTGTATTTTACACAGGGACCCAGTTCAAGCACCAATATCTGTATCTGGATAAAAATAGATGTTTGAGCCCCATTGATGTGGTAGAATCCTTGAGCATGAAAACAGTAGACTGTAAAAAAATCTCTGCCCATAGTCACAAAGAACAAGGGAACAGAAATACCCCCACATTCTCAACAGTTTTTATTTCCTCTTGGTGATCTATTTCATGGGTTACCCAGGCACTCTGTTTCTCATTGCTTTTCTAGAATAAGTGCCAGTGGGACCTTAGCCAAATATATTGCCTTCTCCAAGTATCAGTTACTTTTTATAGAAACGGAGTGATAAAAGGAGAGTCTCTCTGTGATACTGTGTAGTTCAAAATCTACAGTTCCTCTTCATCTACTGTGTTTCTGAGACCAAGGCAGGTGTGTAGAGTGGGATGGGTTAAGAGGGGACTGTGGCCATAATGTGCCCTGTGTAAGGATGTGTATGCGCTTAAAGAGTTTTAAAAACAAAATTAATTAAAACTAGTGTCCTTTCCTGCTTGTTAGCCAGATCTGAAATCCATAGAGTAGGCTGTCATGAAAGGCAGGTCAGAACTCTTCATCATGAACTGAAGCTGTTGTCCACTGAAGATTTCTTTAAAGAGACTTTATATTCTGCACGCAGGCCTTTCACATGGTTGAATCAGAGCCCCTGAGATCATCTAGGATAATTTTCTCTACTTCAGTGTTTCTCCACTTGAACTGATTACACATGTTAGACACATCTACAAAATGCCTTCACAGCAACCCAATAGATTCATGTTGGGTTGAATAGTCTAGTCAAGAGAATACACAAAACGGACCATCACTAGAACATACAATTATTCTCAATACATTGTTTTATTTACTAAATTAACCATCCTTTCCCCACTGCTCTAAGGTTTTCACCTTTGACATAAATAAAGTCAAACTTGTATTGTACTGATGTTTCTGGGATCTCCATTCACCTGTGTATCTATTCTCCCTATACCATACTACCTTAGTAATTAAATTTTTTATAACAAATATAAATACCTTGGAAAGTAATTACTTCCATGCAACTTTATTATTTTAAAAAATTGTGTATAAACTATTTTGTAGATAATATGCCTATTCTCAGGTATGACATACTAAGTTTTGACATACAAGAGAACACCCCCTTCTTGACTTGGTCACCAGGTAAACTCATTTCCATGTGGTCCCTGGATGAAAATTTCTATCATTATTGTGCATATATTAGGAAGTTTTCCCCTGGTCTTTCAAAAAAAAATGATGTTTGGGTATGTTAACATATGTAAAATTATACAAGGAAGCCTACCACGAATTCTCAAGTGTACCTCACTTAACGAAATGATATTTAAATTCTAGGCAG
This sequence comes from Galemys pyrenaicus, assembly GCA_019455555.1. Lineage (NCBI taxonomy): Eukaryota > Metazoa > Chordata > Mammalia > Eulipotyphla > Talpidae > Galemys > Galemys pyrenaicus. The sequence continues at coordinate 2,603,968 of JAGFMF010012132.1, read as the reverse complement.
GTTTTAACTAATGCTGGTTAGATTTTGCTCAGTGCAAGCTCTCTTAATACTCTGATATCTTGGAAAGACATTCGGTGAAGTTATTAAAGCTATTGAATATTTAACGGCAGCACTAAAATTGTACAGTTTAAAAGTGAGATGATTTGACTCTGCTTTTAATATTTGTCAATAAGAAATGTGAGCAGTAAGATATTAATTCATCTTTGCTAAATTCTTTAAGATTAACCTTTAAGTTATCCTTTAAATTATTTCCTATTAGTCTTCCTGTAAGTTTCTGGTCCATTTCAATAGAAGAGTAGTTTGAGATATGAAGGAAACTTTAAAGAAAAGTATTACTATTTGCAGGCACTTACCTGTGCAATTAGATAGATAACCACTGTGTAATTAGAATTTGTTATTATATGGAATAGGAGTTATCTTAATAATTTTTTGCTCATTAAAAGATATAAATATATAAATTTCAACTGAATGTATGCTAATAAAATGCTACTCAAAGAATCTTAACTTTGTATTATGTATGTGTAGGGGCAGGATGACATGAGGCAGGTTCTCTATGATTCGGGCAGACGGGTAAAGGAGGAATCCTGGAGCCCGCGGTGGCTTTTTCCAGCTTTTATGATCTTTCTGAATCAGAAGTGACCAGGTACACAGCTGGCAGGGGAACCGGGGTGCCAGGAGGTTGGGAGACCTCCTAGCCCCCAGCGAATCTGCACTGTTTCTGGGCTCGCTGCTACTGTTGCTTCCACCACTTCGGCCACTTCCGCCACTTCTGCCATTGTTGTTTAAGCTGTTTCCTCTGCTATTGCTACTGCTTCTGCTTTGCTATCCTACTGGTGTCCCTGTGACGCTGCCCTTATAGGCCCAGTCTCAGACCGGGTGCGCCCACCTAAGCAAGCCTGTACCCTACTTCAGGTGCCTGACTGTAGGCATGAGTGCAGTAATGCAGGTGTCTATCATTGATCCTAATGGCAGGAGGGTAACTTCCATTTACCCTACATTATGTATACTATATTTAAGTCTTTATATGTAAGACTTTGAAAAGGGAAAATTTAGCCAACCACAGCATTAGTAAAGCTAGTATTACTTAAATGAATTAGATCCAGTATAAATAATTTTCCTACTGTTTTAAACTGCCCGAGTAATGTCCAGTAATTGCCGGGTGGGGACAGGGAGGGCAGTGCAGGAAAGTGAGAATTGTAAGGAATTAAAACTCCAGAAATTCTAGTCCTTAGAGATAAACACTTAACATTGTGGGGAAGCTCCTTCCAGATGTTTCTTTATATATGTTATGTATATATACGTGGGTGTGTTTATGGAGACAGTACTTCATAGTGACTAAAATCACAAGCTCCAGAGTCAGGCTGTCTCTGCTTTGCCAGTTTTGGGATCTAGGGAAAATTCACTTTTCAATTCCCTATTTTCCTCACCCATAAAACGGCAATAATAAAGTACTTGCTTAGTAATATGAATAGTAGTCTATGTTTAATTGCTGAGAGATTTCTCATAGTCGTTATTTATCTTACAGGCAACCCCTTAAAAGAAAAAAAAAAAAATCCTTCAAAAAGACCACGTAGTCCATTATGTTGCAAATTCAGTCATTCCTTTATCAAATATTTCTTTAAGGGGAGCTTTGTAGTAGACCCTGGGATTAACACTTAAACATCCCTTCCTTTCCTGAATTAGACTTTAAGTCAATCAAGAGTAGTCAGCTTCTCTTGTCACTGATTGGTTGAGGGGTGGGCCGGGCCAATGAATCTGGGCCAATAAGAGGGGAGTATTGCGCTCGTAACGCCCTCTGGGCGGCTGGACGCCATGTTACTGCCCGAGGGAGAGTAAGGGCGTCTTGGCGTGAATCTGAGGTCTGTGGAGAAGAGTGGCGGGAACCAGTTTTCGAGCCTCAACTTCTGTCTCTTGGAGGTACAGCTTTCTTGTATATATTGCTTAAGCTGGTTTTAGTCGAGTTTCTAGCACTTGGCCACCCAGTTTTTGAGGCATTGGCCCAGGTGTGTAGAGCGTCGTTCTCGGCCTGGTTAGGCGGGCGTCATCTAGTTGCACCTGCGTCTGCTCCATTGCTACTCCCCGTCACGCGCACAGGCCTGCTTGGCTCTAGGCTCACCGAGGTCAGGGACACTCCCTAATTTATTTTGGGTTGCACTCGGCCATCCTGGTAGGGTGCATGTGCTGGAAAAGTGCCGTAGTGTGAAGGGAACCTTTGTGAAACTTAAGTGTGCTTCCCTCTGAAAGCAGTGGAGGGAGAGGATTTACATTTTTGAGTAGCCGCTGACTGTGCCAGGTGTTTTACACATACATAATTAATTTCCTGCCTGCGACAGCCCTGAGAGCCAGACTCGATGATAATTTCATGTTTGATTGATGAAGAGTCTGAAGCTTAGACGACTTTTCTAGGGACACATAACTAGTTAGACTTGGAACTGGGGTCCCGCTCTTCACACTACTCAGTTACATCCACTGTAGGGCTGCCTTAAATAGGGCCTTCACTAGGGAATAGCGGATGATTGCCCTAAACCAGAAGAATCCCTTTTCTCTCTGGGCATAATCTGTTAAGCAATTAGGGGTTGTCCTCTGCTCTCTTCTGTGTTTATATTGTTTTCTTTTCATGGGAGGTACATTGTAAAGATATTTGGTCAGTTTGTCCATAGAACCTGAGGATAGATGATTTCATTGCAACCTTTTACCACAGGGTCAAGAGAATTATCAGTCCCTTCCTGTGGGCAGTGTGGCTGATAAAAGTATTTAATTGATCCCACCTGATCCGTTGCCTAAGCGACAGAATGGTGGCAGACTTTCATCATGTTTCTACATGCTTATTTATTCTTGGGAGAGTTACTATAAAGTCAGGGAAAACTTAAGAATGGAGCTGGGGCCTCGCTGGTGGCACAGAAGTTAGTCTCGGTGCTATAGCCAGCCATTGTGGTGTGAATTTGATCCCCATTCAGGGAGCTGACCCACAAGGTGCAGCAGACCTTTCCTGTCTCACTCGCTGTTCCCCTCCCCTCAGCAGTGTATTTCAGTCTGTCTGCCTGTTCAGTTCCCCACTGTCTCTGGTGAGTTCTCTCACCCTCCCAAACCCCACCCCCAACACACACACCTCTGGCCTACACCCCAGGTCTTGGATGCATAAATAAATAAATAAATAATCTTGAAAAAAAATGGATCTTGAAAAAGTCACTTATAACTTCCTCTACTGTTTAAAAGTGAATATATAAGTAGATAACATTTTATTGAGAACCTGCTTTACAGTGGCCTATTCAGATGGTTTTCTTCAAACATTAAAGAATATTACTGTGGTTTGCTTCAGATTCTGATTTCCTTCAAACATTGATTGAAAGACTATTACTGATAAAAAGCTAATCACTGATAAACTGGGGAGTGGGGGGTGGGTGGGAAGGGGGTATGTGATCAACACAAATGTCAACCTTGGCTCTAAAAGGCATATAATCATGGTGCTGCAAGCTTGCTTGATTGTGTGTTAACCATAAATGCCCTTGTGAACATCTTAAAATTTTGAATTTGAAGTGTAAACTGTAAAGGCATAATTCTTTTTTCTTTAAAGATGGAAACTATTCTCATGATTTTAATGTTCACTTTGTTGGCCCTTCTCATAATTGAGATTTTTACCATTCTTCTGAAGTCAGCTGTTTACCAGACAATTGAACATTATTGGTGATATTACTATTTTGGCACAGATTTTTTCCAGCTACCCACCACTGGAATAATCCTTTAGGATGGTTCATGCAATGTCTTATTTCCTTGTTCTAGAAACACATTATCTCTTATAAAATACTTCACTCTGTCGGGAAATATAGCATATTTTGGAAATACTTGTATTCAAGTTAGAATTATTGCTGAGACTTTCTTCCTGTGATACTAAAGGCCAAAAGATGGATTTGACTAAAACAAAGGACTGCATGTGAAAATGTTTTCTTAGCTTTGTACTTAAATGTATATTTTTTGATAAAGTTTTGAAACACAGCAACCACAAAAGAAATTTCAGGAGATAGTCTTATCACCCGAGTTCCTGACTGCTTTGTATATGAGAGATGGTTTCATGTCAAGTTTCTGGTTCAGATCAACATATTTGCGATTTGACAGTGACTGTCTTTGATTTGGTCTTGAGAGAATCTCTGACACATACCAAGTATGTACTGTTGTAGCAATCTCCTAATTTCCCCTTACCTCAGCCATTGGCAACCACTACTACTTTTTTCCATCCCTATGGATTTGCCTATTCTGTAGATCGCATATAAATGGAATCATGGAATCATACAATATGTGGTCTTTTATAGCTGGTTTTATGGCTGGGTAGCTTTCATTTAGCATAATGTTTGCAAGGTTCATCCATGTTGTGGTATGTAATGGTACTTAGTTTCTTTTCATAACTGAATAATATTCCATTTTGTTGTTATACCACTTTCATTCATTTACTCATTGATGAATGTTTTGGTTGTTTCCCCTTATGGGCTATTTTGAACAATGTTGCTGTGAACATTTGTATGCAAATTTTTATATAACCATATTTTTTTTAAGTTCTCATGGATTATAACTGGGAATGAAATTGCTGGGACATGTAATTCTATGTTTAACTTTGTGAGGAACTGCCAAACTATTTCCCACAGGTTGCGCTATTTTATGGTTCCCAACAAACCATATGTTGGGGGTTCTAATTTCTCCACATCCTTACCAACACACTTTATTATTATTTCTTACAATTAAAAAGATGCTGACACACACTGTGTTTTGGTGGTAGCAAGAAAGATACAGCCACCATATTTTTACATAGTTAGGATTAGAGGCCCAGACAATATAAAATTAACATATTTCTCTAAATCTTTATTTTTAACTACTAAAGGTTGTCATTAGAACAAGTCTGTTGTATTATTTACAGTAACTGGCAGGTTACTCTTTGAAAATTCTTAATTATAACGAGCTTTTGCCAGTAGTCAAGGAAATTTTATTTTGCGTTTCCATTATCTGAAAAAGCTCATTATTTAAATACATTTTAAAAATTATTTCCAGTGCCTTGACCATATATCCCTGCCCCAGATTATTTTTAATGTCCCAGACTATTAGAGAATGTCATTTTAAAAATTGTTAAATGTAGATTTTTCAAGCACATGCGATAGAAAAACTCTTCTCTGCTTTATAAGTCACTTTATAAGCCTCTGACTTTGAAGCTATTTCCAAATTATTAACATGCATTGAGCTCTAGTGAGGGTTCTGTGTGCCAGAAAAATTGTAATTTTTTTCCTACCTCCTAAATAAATTTTAAATGTGGAGTCAGTTTCACTTTACATCATCAATAGGTTCTTAGGAACTGTAACTTTAAGCAAAATGGCATATAATGAAACTAGCTTCTTGAAAAACTTCATTTTGTTCCGTGTTGGCTGGGATTGTTGTTTTCTCATCTACAAAACAACGTATTAAAGGACCTGCTATATGAACTATGGTATGGTGTTTAGCAGTTCTAGGGAACTTACTCATATTTCATAACTGAAAACTTATGCCCATTGATTTGTCAGCTCTGCATTGCCTCTTCTCCTTTGCCTCTGGCAATCACCATTTCACTCTTTGATTCTATGACTTTGACTCTTTTAGATATATACATGGAAGAATATTCCATTGTATGTGTACAGTTTTGTGTGGTTAATGGTATGTGTTAGTTGTCCCAGTGTGAGTGATCATGTATGAAGTGCATCCTGGGGCGGAAGGGTGTTCTGCCATGGGTTGGTTCCCACTTTGTGCCTTTAGATACCAGAATAGACTCTGGCCACCCTTGACTCTAGGATGGAATTATTAGGTTGAAAAAAATGAATGAATGAATATAGATACTTGTTTAATATTAGAAATGTCTGGAGTCTTTATTTAAGAATGTGATGATTTTTTTTTTAACCAAAATACGCTTTAGGAACTTAACTCATTTATATTAATTTGCATGTGATCACATGGCTTCATTATATGTCCTTTCATTTAAATTTGAAGTATTCAAGGACCTATATATCAATGAGCGTATAATTTAGAAGGGTTCCACTTTTTTCCGTCTCCTCACCAACACTTGTTATCTTTTGACTTTTTGAAGAACCATTCTAACATATAAAAATACCTGATTGTTGTTTTGATTTGTTTCTCTATGGTAATTGAAGCTGAGCACCTTTTCTTACATTTATTTGCCATTTTTATGTCTTGTTTGAAAAAATGTCTACTCAGGTCCTTTTCCTGTATTTTAATTCAATTGTTAGGTAGTTTGCTAATGAGTTGCAGGAGTTTCTTACATATTTTAGTCATTAACCTCTAATCAGAGAAATGGTTTGCAAATACCTTTCACCTATTCTGTAGGTTGTAATTTTCAATCTGTTGATTCTTTTGCTGTACATTAATGACATGTATTAATTAATTTCTTTTCAGACTAGTTTTGCTTCTGTGCTTTTGGTGTCATTTTCATGAAATCATTGCCAATATCAATATCATGAAGATTTCCCCTATTTTTTTTTTCTAGAAATGTCATAGTTTTTGGTGTTTACTCCAAATTGTTTTTAAGTGTTTAATCCATATTGAATTGATTTTTATATATGGTGTAAGGGCTTGCTTCTATTCTTTTACATGTGGATATCCAGTTTCCCAACCATTAGTTGTCCTTTATGCAGTGTGTTTTATTGGCGGCTTCATTGAAGATAGTTTATCATAGATGTATAGTTTATTTTTGGACTGTCGATTCCATTTGTCTTTCTGTCTTTGTGGGAGTACTATACTACTTTAATTATAGCAGCTTGGTAATATAGTTTGAATCAGGAAGTATGTTGCCTCTGGGTTTATCTTACACTTGTTTTGGCTATTCAGGGTCCTTTATAGTTCTATATGATTTTTAGAACTGTTTTTTCTATTTCTGTAAAAATTGCTTTCAGGATTTTGATAGGGATTGTGTTGAATCTCTTGGTTGCTTTGGGTAGTAGTAAAGGCATTTTAATAATATAAAGTCTTTGTATCCATTTGTTAGCATCTCCTTTAATTTCTTTAATGTTTTTCAGTTGATTCATAAGTGTTCCTTCTAAAACTGTTATAAATGGGATTTTCTAATTTCCTTTTTGAATAATTTGTTGTTAAGAGTGTGGAAATGTAACTTGTTTTTGTATGTTGATTTTCTATCTTGCAGCTTTACCAGTTTTGTTAATTCTAGTGATGTCCCTAGGGTTTTCTACATATAAGATCAAAAACACATGTAAACAGGTACACCGATTCGATTCCTTTCTGATTTGGATGCTTTTGTTTCCTTATCATTCTGTCCAGAACTTCCAGTACTATGTTGACTAGAGGTGACTGGAGTGAATATCCTTGGTTAATTCATGATTTTAAGGAAAATATTTAATTTTTCATCATTAATTATAATGTTAGGTGTGAGCTTTTCATAAATGGCCTTTATTATTGTTGAGCTAACTTCCTTTTTCTAGTTTGTTTATAACTTTTATTATGTTAAGGTGTCAGATTTTGTCAATTGCTTTTCCTGCCTCTGTTCACATGATTGTATGATTTTTATCTTGTATTCTGCCAATGTGGTATGTCACCTTAACTGATTTTTATATGTTGAACCATACTTGCATCCCAGAGATAAATACATTTGTTTGTAGTGTCTGATTATTTTAGTGTGCTTTTGAACTCAGTTTGCTAGAATTTTTTGAAGATTTTTTTCCATCTGCATTCATCAAGAAAATGACATATAGTTTTCTTGTGGTGTCTTTGTGTGGCTTTGGTATTAGGATATTGCTGGCCTTATAAAATGAGTTTGATGGTTTTACTCCAGTCTTATGGAAGAGTTTGAGAATGATTGACATTAATTCTTCTGTAAATGTTTGAATGATTTTACCTTTGAAATCATCTAGTTTCTAATTCTATTTGAGTCTTTCCCTTTTTTCCTTTAGTCTTGGTAGAGGTTTGTCTGTTTTATTTATTTTTTTTTGAAGAGCCAGCTTTTAGTGTCATTGATCTTTTTGGACTGTTTGATCTTTTTGGACTGTTTGATTGCTATTTTGTCTAATGCTGCCTTAATTTTTATCACTTCCTTATACTGAGTTTTCATTGTGTTTATTCTTTCCTAGTTCCTTAACATGTCAAGATAGATTATTTATTTGCGTTCTTTCATGTTCTTGATATAGGCCTTTTTTTATATATGCTGCTCTGTTAACACTGCTTTCCTCTGCCTATGGGATCTGGTCAGTAGTGACCTTTTTGTCTTCCTGTATTTTAAAAAGTTCTTCTTTGACTTCCTAATTAACCTAATAGTAATTCAATTTGCTGTTTAGTTGCCAATATTAGAGGTTTTTCCTGTTTCTTTTTGTTGACTTACAGTTTGATACCACTGTGATCAGAGAGGCTACTTGATATAAGTCTTCATGAATTTATTGATTTTTTTAAAAGATTTTTTTAAAATTTATGCATATGAGAACTAGGGTATAGGCCAGAGATGCAGGGATGAGAGGAGTCCCCAGAGACAGAACGGGGAACAGAACAGGCAGATTGGCAGAAATACACTGCTGAGGGGAGCAGCTGGCAAGACAGGAGAGGTCTGCTGTGCCATGTGGGTCACCTCCCTGGCTGGAGATCAAACTCATGCTGCAGGGGCTGTAGATGCTTCATAGTGTGGTGCTTAACCCCTTGCACCATCAGAGAGGCCCTGAATTTATTGATTTTTTTTTTTTTTGTGATCCAACAAGTACTCTTGTCTGCCTTCGAGAATATTCCTTGGGCAGTTAAGAAGAATGCATACTCTGCTATTGGGGGAGTAGTGCCCTATAAATATCTAATAGACCCTTCTGGGTTAATTCCTCATTTAATGATATTACTTCCTTGTTGATTTTCTGTCTAGTTGATCTGTCCATTGGTGAAAGTGGGGTGACAGTACTATGTTGCTACCAGTGTATGTTTTTAGATTTGTTAATTGTTGTTTTATGTGTTTTGGCACTCCTTTGATGCATATGGATGAGTGTCATGTCTTTCTGATGTTGGGATTCCTTAATCATTAAATAATGCCCATCCCTTGTGCTGTCTGTTGTTACCTTTTTTTAGCTGAACATTTACTTTATCCTGCTTTTTTTACACATGGCATTTGCTTATAGGATTTTTTCCCAACCATTTACTTTGAAGCTATATTTTGCTTTGGAGCTCAGTTAGATCTGCTGGAGAGCAGAAACTTGGATTTTGTTTTCTGATCCAACCAGTCACACTTTGCCTTTTGATTGATGAATTAAATTCATTTACATTTAGGGTGGTTACTGATATGTAGGAATTTGCTAGTGCCATTTTGTATTTAGCATTTTGGTTCTAATCTCTCTTCCCTCTTCTTTTGAGGTGGATTTTCTTCATTTTATTAAACAAAAATTTTATATTTTGGGAGGTTACATTTTTGCTCTTCAGTATATGCATATATTCCACTCACCCGCTACCAACCACCTGTGCTAACACCCAATCTGCCTCCCTTCCCCAGCCCCTCTTTTCTGTTCCTTTGGTAACCATTATGTTCTATCAAAGAGTTCAAGGTTTATTCCTACTGTATTTTGTCTATTTTTGTTACTGTTTATATTTCACAGATGAGTGAAAATGCTCTTTTTCACAAAACAGATTTCCTTTTATTTATGCATATAAGAACTGGGGTGTAGGAAAGAGGTGTGGGAGGGGGTGGTAAAAGGAGTCACCAGAAACAGAGTGGGGAGCACAACAGGTGGATCTACTGAAATATACTGCTCATGGGAGCAGCAACAGAGCAGCAAGTGAGACAGGAGAGGTCTGCTGCACCATATGGGTTAGCTCCAGGTCTGGGGATTGAACTCATGCTGCAGTGACTGGCACTAGCTTGATAGCACTGAGACTTTTAACTCTTACGCCACTAGGGATGCCCTATCCATCCATTTTGTCCCAAATGCCAACTAGTTTATCTTTTTTTGCAACATGTGCTGTTCTGTTGAAAATATATTTCACAATTTCTTTATCCATATGTCTGTTCCAAGGTACTCATGTTGGTTCCATGACTGGGCAACTGTGGACAATGATGCTATGTACATAGTTGTAAATAAATCTTTTAGAGTTCTCATACTATTAGAATTTATTAGGATAAATACCTAATAGAAGTATTGCTGGATCATATGAAATTTCCATTTTTAAGAAATATCAATTCCATTTTCCAGAGTAGCTGCACCAGCATTGGATGAAAGTTCCTTTTTCACTGCAACCTCACCAGCATTTATTGATTCCATTCATTTTTATGTGGGCCATTTTCATTTGGGTGTGGTGGTATCTCGGTGTGATTTGATTTGCATTTTCCTTTTAATCAGTGATATTGAAAAATTTGTAGCCCAACTGAGTGTCTTCTTTAGAAAAGTGTCTGTTTAGGTTTCTTGCCCATTTTTTGGATTGGGTTGTTAGTTTTGTTGTTGGATTATTTAAGAACTTCATAAATTTTGGAGATTGTCAGATGTAGAGTGTGCAAATGTGCTTTCCCATTCTATGAGTTGTCTTTTTGTCCTTGTGATAGTTTCTTTTGAGGTACCTAGCTTTTAAGTTTCATGTAGTTCCACTGCTTTATTTTTGCTTTTGTTTACCTTGCTGTTGGGGTTGAGTCCCCAAATACATCTTTGTGGTGTATGTCCTGTAGTGTGTTCCTTGTATTTTTTCAAATACTTCATCATTTCAGTTCTTATATCTAGGTATTTAGTCCATTTTGAATTTTTGTGTATGGGGTTAAGTATGGATGTTTCTTTTGTTACTGTTTTTGCAAGTGGCTATCCATGTTTCTCAATAGCATTTAATAAACACTAAAAGGCCATCTTCTCTCTATTGTATGGTCATAACCCCTTTGTCAAAGAGTAATTGTCCATATTTATGTGAGCTTAACTCTGGGCTTTCTATTCTAAACCACTGGTCTTCGTTTCTGTTTTTGTTCAGTACCATACTGTTACGGATACTGTTGACATGTAATGAAATCAGGAAGTGTTATATCTCCATTTTTCTTTCCCCTCAGGATTGCTTTTGCTATTTGTGGCCTTTTGTGATTCCATATAAATTTTATAATTATCTGCTCTATTTTCTTGAAAAAATGTCATTGATATTTTGCTAGTGTTGCGTTGATCTGTAAATTAAGTAAAAGGATCATTTAAAAAATTTCTACTGCTAACACAGTGTTAAAAGAAATAGAAGAAGACACAAAGGAATGGAAAGATACCCCCTGTCATGGATTGGAAGAATTAACATTATCAAAATGGCCTTCCTACTAAAAGCAATTTACAGGTTCAGTGTTATCCCAATAAAAATTTCAATGACATTCTTCAAAGAAATAGAACAAATAGTGGTGAAATTCATATGGAGACACAAAAAATTTTTCCTGACTAAAAAGAAGGGCAACGTAGGTGTCACAAGCCCAGATTTCAAACTATACTACAAAATCATAATAATTAAAACTGCATGGTGGTGGAACAAAAACAGACAACACAGACCAATGGAATCTGTTTGAAAACCCAGAAATAAACCCAGAGATTTATGGTCAATTAATCTTTGACAAAGGAGCAAAAAAAAAAAAATGCAATGGAACAAAGACAGTTTGTTCAATAAATGGTGCTGGGAAAACTGGACTGCTACATGGAAAAGAATGAAGCTAGACTACTACATCACACCATGCTCAAAAACCAACTGAAAATGGATCAAGGAATTAGACATAAGACCTGAAACCATAAAATATATTGAAGAAAATACAGGCAAAACACTACATGACATACATCTCAGTAACATCTTTAAAGGCATCCTCTAAAGCAAAGAAAGTGAAAGAAAAGATAAACAATTTAAAGAGCTTCTGTACCACAAAAGAGACATTAAGTAAAACAAAGGGACACCCTACTGATTGGGAGAAAATTTTTGAAGTCCATACAACTGATAAGGACTGATCCAAAAATCTGCAAAGAATAACACAATAAAAATGAAATAAACAATCCAGTCAAAATAAAGGCAGAAAAATGAAACATTTTTGTATTTGTATTATGGAGAGTTTTCAAATTGTGGTGTTAGTCTTTTGAGGTCTTCTGTTGTCATGGGCTAAAGTTTTCTTGTCTCCCTAATTTGTCACTTAAAGTTTCCTTATTTTATCATTATTTTCCTATGTCTGTCTGTGGCAGTAACTTCGGGAATTGAGTTGTTTTACTTTTCCCACAGGGGTGCTGTGATTTTCTTATTCCTTCTTTCTTATTCCTTTGACTTTTGCTGGTTTTTATACTTCTCAGATCTGTTTGCCAATGCCGAGTCAACTTGGTGAGGGAGGGCTGCAGATGTTGCAGATGAGTTGGGATGTGGCTGGCTTATGTCTGTAGTACCACTGATGTCCTTTCTGTGTTTGCGGTGAGAGAAATAGCAGGCCATGTGCATTAAGTGTGCCCCAAGAGGTCAGAGCCAGTCTCGGGTCGGGAAGGGGAAATACAGACCAGTGTCCCTCTGCTCTTTTCTTCACTGGAGACCAAGTCTGTGTGGAGCCTCCTTCCTGCTCCTCCACAGGTTTTCCTCTCCTGCAAGGGTGCATGCTTCAACACACTCTCCATCCTCCCCAGAGTTCCTGAGTGGCTGAACCATCAGCTACTGCTGCTGGTGTCCCTAGCACTCGGCCACAACCTCCAGACTTCTCTTTCCACCCACCTCCTGTTTGATGAAGCAGTAATATCTTCATTGTCACCCCTTTTGAAGTCTACCAGTCTGTGATGTCTAAGGGGAACTCAAGTATCACTCAGCCATGGAAGTCTGCACAGAACTCTGTACAGAGAGTATGCTGTGTCTGTGTCACTTACCCCAGGGTCTACCACTCCCGTGTCATTTGCTGGGGCCTACCGTGCCATTTTCTAGGACCCACCACACCTGCACTTGTCACCAGGGCCTCTTCCATTGTCTGGGGGCCCACAGCACCCTTGCTGTCCACCAGGATCTGTTGGGCTCACCACATCTGTGTTGCTTCATATTTTCTTTAGGAATTGATTTTGGTAGATTGTGTGTTGACAGGAATTTGTTTCTAGATTGTCCCGTTTGTTGGCATGTATATGTTCACAGTTGTGTCTTACGGCCTTTTAAATTTCTGTACCTTCAAGTGTAATGTTTCTAATTTTATTTTTTTTTCATAGTCTAGCTAAAGTTTGTCAGTTTTATCTTTCAGAAAGTAATTTCTGAATTTCTCGTAAGGGACTTTGTGAATTGAACATTGTATTTACAAAAACAGTGGGCTGGGTTTTGCTATAAATCCTAGTTTGCTGACTCTTGTACAGTGAAACCTTGTTACTTGCTTTTTTCAGAAATTGTTATTGGTTATGGTTAAAATTAATGTAACATAAAATAACTTTAAAAACCAGCAATTCAGTGGCATTTAGTATATCCCAGTGTTGTGCAGCCACCATCTCTGCTCATTTCAGAACATTTCCATCATCCCAGAGGAAACTCCATACCTATAAAGTAATTTGTCCCTATTCTACCCTTTCTCCAGCTTCTGGCAAGCACCTCTCTACCTTCTGTATCAATAGGTTTATCTATTGTAGGTTTTCATATGAATCAAATCATACATGACCTTTTATGTCTGGCTTCTTTCACATAGTATAAAACTGTTGAAATTTATCCATATTATAGAATGAACCAATGCTTCATGTTTTTATGCCCAATAACAATTTGTTTATATCCATTCATCCCTTGATGGATTCATGGCCTATTTCTACCTTTTGGCTAGTGGGGATAGTGCTGATATTTTGATTACATATGTTCATGTATTTGCTAGCATACCTAATTCAGTGTTTTTGGATATATACCTAGTAATGGAATTTTAGGGTCTCCTGGTATTCTTTATTCCAAGTCCATTGTTTTTTGTTTGCTTTTGTAGATTTCATAGAATTTCTTCAGGACTAATTATGTTGACTATGAATAAGAGAGTTTTACTTTTTCCTTTCTAATATAATTGCTTTTTATTTCTTTCTTGCCTGATTGCATTCTCTAGAGCCTCCAGTACAATGCAAATGGAAGCAGTAAGAGTAGACATCTTTGTTTTGTTACTGAAATTAGGCAGAAAATATTCAATCTTTTTCCATTATGTATGATGCTAGCAGAAGATAGCTCATTAAGAAATAGATAGTTCTTTTCTATTCCCAGTTTGCTCCAAGGGTTTTTTGTTTTTGTTTTTATTTAGGAATGGATTTTCGTGTTTTTCAGATGCTTTCCATCCATGTATTTAGATAATTGTAGCTTTTACTTTTTGCAATTTTTAATGCTATTGTGAATTGTATTGGTTGTCTTTGAAATGTAAAAACCTACTTTGTTTTCCTTGGGACATGTGTTATCTTTTTAATAATTGTTAGATTTTAAGTTTCACCTAGAAAGTTTGCATTTTTATTCATGAGGGATATCAGTTTGTGGTTTTCTTTTTATTTCTTTGTGTAATTTTGGTATCAGGGTAATGTCAGCCTACATAAAGTATATTGAAAAATAATTCTGCTTGAGTTTTTTGGGGGAGGGGACTTCTTTAGAGGTGCTATAATTACTTAAAATGTTTGATAGAATTCACCAGTGAATCCATCTGGTCCTGGAGTTATCTCAATGGAAAGGTTTTAACTACAGAGTCAATAAACAGTTATAGGGCTATTTAGGTAATCTATTTCTTTTTAAAAACACTTTAAACTATAATTCTGATACCATAAATTGTACCCATTTAAAATGTAGGATGGAAAGAATTTCATGGACTCAGAGTTGTATTACATCGAATGCAACTTAATTTTATAAATCTTATTACTCCCAAAGAAACTTACTTCCTAGCAGTCAGTCTTCAATATCCCCTGCCAACTTCCTCCCAACTCTTGGTAACCACATATTAACTTTCTGGACACAACATAAATGGATTTATGAAATGTGATCTTTTGGAGAGGTATCTTTCACTTAGCATGTTTTTGGTTCATCCGTGTCATAAGATAGATCAGTATTTTGTGCCTTTTTATTGCCAAGTGACTTCATTATATGGAATATACCCATATTTTGTCAGCCACAGTGGACACATTGGACAATTTAAGTATCCAAAATTGTCTCCATTTTTGGTTATTACATATAATGCTGCTATGAATATTTGTGTGTGTGATTATATATTTTTTCAGTTCTCTTGGGTAATATATAGAAATTTTGATTTTTAGCTCAAATAGTCCTATTCAATGTCCTGCAATGAAATTTCTTTCATATTCATTGCGTCAATTACAGTGACAGCCTGGGGAAATTCTCCATGTCAGGTGAGAGAGTAGCAGGCCTATTGTCTTTCCTTTTCAGTTTTATTGATCAAGAAAAATACTGTCATGAGTTAGATCAAGTTTAACTTTTCCTGATTCTTCTTTGCCCTTACTTGCCTTGGTACGCTCTTCTTTTTCCTCATAGTTCCATGACCATTATATGCATTGGGTATGTGCACTGGAAATGCAAATTCACATCTTACGTTCACATTACTCGCTATCATTCACCTAGACTTTTTCTGTACATTTTTGGGGGCAGTATTTAAAATTTTCTCCTTTTCTCTTAATTATTGTCTTAAGTATGTATAATAGGAACTGAGCTACACAGCTTCAACATATTGGATCTCTTATAATTCATTACTTCAAAGATAGTATTAGTTCCATTTTCCAGGTATTGAAACAGACTTAAAGTGGTTATAGAACTTTTTCTGAAATCGTAGACTTAGTTACAGAAGCAACATGAACACAGCTATCTCTCATTATAATGTATATCCCTCATTATATCTCTCATTATAACATGATATATTACATATCATGTAACTACTAAGGTCTCAACAGTTAACAATTAGCATTTGTGACATAACTTGTCATTTTATGTTTAAAATGGCAGTAATATGTGTCCTATGGAGCTATGAGGATTTTTGTTTGTCTTTGGTTATGTTAACAATCTCATTATACATGGTTGCTGCCTCAGGGTATGTACAGTGTACAATTGATAAAACATTAGGAGAAAATATTAATAGTGAGTAAGCTGCCTTCTGCACTGTACAACTTGAACTCATCCTTTTTAGTACCCGGACACCATGGAAACAACTTCTAAAACAGCAGCCTGTTTCTTTTCTACCCACTTCTGATAACATACCTGAAAAATTAGGCATTTGTGTGCCTCTTACATGTATATTTTTAAAATGTTTCCTTAAAAATCAAGCTCTGAAGCCATGCCATCATAGAAAACCATTGATATGATTTCTATCTCTATTGACTTGCCTTTCATTTAAGTGAAATCTTCTGATACATGGTCCTTGTGTCTGACTTCTTGACTTGGCATAATGTTGTGGAGATTCATCCACATCATAGCATATATCCTTTACTCTTTTTTTGTTACATAATATTCTTTTGTATGGATTTGCCACATTTTGTTTGTGTTCATCAGTTGATGGACATTTGCAGTTTCCACTTTTTGGCTATTTTGAATGATGCTGTTATGAATATTTGCATGTAGTCTTGTGCAATTTTTCTTTATTTTTTAATACATAGAAGTGGAATTGATAAGCTATGTGCCCTTCATCTCTGATTCCTTGAGGGCAGGAACCTCACTTTAGGTAGGATTGCGTTAGTGAGTTTTGAATTTGCTTATCTAGCATGCCTACTACAGGAGATGTTTATGAACTTTTGTTTGGTTCTTGTATATATTGTGTCCCCTATCCCTCCCACTTAATTTTATCCTTACCTTATCTCCTTGCAATCATAGTGATTTTCATTGACCTAGATTCTTATTTCTAGTATATGGTCCCATATATATTCAGATAGTACTTTATATTTTTTATATATTAAAATAATTTTTAAGTATCATTTTATATCCTTGTTAATTTTTTGACAGTATAGGATTTCTCCCCTCAGATGTGGTCACCATAGTTCTCCAACCAACAAAGCGCCCGTCTTCCACTGTAGTCTGTTGTATTCTCCCTCGACCCATGTTCTTAACCCTTCCCTTCTCACCTCTCCTAGATGCCCCAACTCTATGGTTAGCTTTTTTAGTTTGTCTTTATCTTACTCTTTGATTTCTCTGTATTACATATCGGTGAAATCATCCATTATTTTTCTCCTGATTTATTTCACTTAACATTGTCCCATCCAGCTCTATCTATGTAGCAGTAAATAGCACGAGTTCATCTTTTTTGATTGCTGGGTAGTGTTCCGTTATGTATACTTTCACCACAGACAGCTCCTTGATGCATTCATCTGTTTTAGTGACTTTAGGTTGTTTCCCTATCTTGGCTATTGTAAACAGTGTGACAATACATACATATGCAGGTTTCCTTTACAATGAGTGTTTTTGTATTCTTTGAGTACTTAGGAGTGGGGCTCCTAGGTCATATGGCACATCCATATTTAGTCTTTTGAGGATCCTCTACACTACTTTCCGTAGTAGTTGGGCCAGTTTACACTCCCATCATAGTGTAACAGGGTTCATTTTCACCACATCCTCACCAGCACTTGTTACAGTTTTTTAATATGGGCCATTCTCACTAGAGTGAGGTGATATCTCATTGTGGTTTTGATTTTTCATTTCCTTGATAAGTGATGAGTACTTTTTCATATGCTTTTTGGCTGCTAGAGTTGACTTTCTGAAGAGTACAAAAGATGAACAGCATAAATTCTCTTATTTAGGTGGGCTGGGTAGCGTGAGGAAGGGTTTTTTGAGTGTCTGAGATGATCAGTATGTATGTACTCTTTAGTTCTGAGATTAGCACATCTACCCAAATAAAGTAGAATGTCTTCCTACCAAATTACTGTTTCATTTTTAATTAGGAACCCAAAACTTGATATGAGAGAAGACTGAGTTCTTTCACTAAAAAGAAGATGTTATAAAGCTGCTAATGCTGTTAAAAATCATTGTGCTGGCATCATGTAATCTAGATTAGTGGGAGGTCTCAAAAATTTTCAACCGATATAAATGCCTCTGTATTTATTTTCAGTCTCTTGTCTATACAGAGTTGTCTGGTTCTTAAGCTGCGAAATAACAAATCTTGACTTGAATCATAGTTTTCATTTAGTTAAAACAAAAAATGTCTCAGTTTGAACGCAGAAATATTTGTTGATTTCTCTGTGGGTATTGGTGAGTCATGTTTCTTGTATATACATTTGATCAGCCAAAGGGTATTGTCGTCTCATGTTCTTCACCACCAAAATCTTCGTGGGACAGGACACGTTTTTAAGAGAAAGAAATATTATTGTCAAATATGTAAATCAAAACTCGTATGGTAGCATTAGGGACTGGAATAAATATGCCTGTCAACGTTGATGTAATTAGGAGCTTCATATTAATTTCTCAATACTGCTTCACAGTAAGTACTCTAGACCCCAACGTCAGAATCATTTTGTTGTTGTTATTGTGTCAGTAACTAAACCACTTCTCAGTTTTGTGACCCCAGGTGAGTGACTCCATTTTTCAAGCCACACTTTCCTCATATAAATGCAGTCAGGTTAATAGTAATGTTTTATAGTTTAGTAGCAACACTAGCACTTAATAATACATTGAAACATGATGCCTGGCACATATATGTGCTCAACCTGTGTATAACTTCAGTTTAACCTAAAAATAAGAAAAGCAGAACCTGATCTCTGGAAGCCTTGTAGACCAGAGACATGCTCTCTGACAAGTTAGATAAATTGCTTCATTAGGAGGCTACATAGTCACACTCCCTTAAAAACAGGAGTTAGAAGCTATGAACCAGTTGCTTAACTTTGAGCTTAATTGCTTTTTTTATAAAATGGAGTTACTATCTTCCGCAGCATTTGTTTTCATTTCATTCATTCATTGGGTGAGGATACCTACTATAAAGTATGTGAAAGTATTCTACAGTGCAAAATGAGGACTTAAGGTGAATTATAATATGGTGTGTACAATAACTCATACACTTACTGGTGCCACATCTGGTATTTCTGCACTAGAGCGCGACACTGGGAAAGGTTTATTTTCCACAAACTTTGAAGAGACTGTGGGTAGGGGTAGTATTTTCCTTGTTCATAATGTATCTTTAGTGTGTATCATATAGTACGGATTAGCAAATAGTACATATATAATAGATTGGCTTTGCAATCATAATGCAAAAAGTTTTTCCTTAGTGAAGTTCACTTGTGGAGAAAAGGGTATTTAGAGAAAAAAATGTTAATCCTCTAATTCTCAGGAGTAGCAGTGGCAGAGCATTTGACTGAAGATCATCCAGTTTATGGAGATGATCTGACTATAGGGTCTTTGAAAAATACTTAATAGATTGATAGCTTATTTACCACTTTTTAAAACCTTGTCTGTCTTTATTGTTTTTGTGGTGTAACACTGTTAACATATTTACTAAGTATTTATGCCCTTTTCTTGAAGACCCGATTTAAAAACATATTGGGTAAGAATTCTGACTAGATGACATCTGTTTATGTAAAACATCGTATTTCATGATAGAGCCTTCAGTAGTTGGCACATGACCACTTTGAGGCATAGATAGGATAATCTTTTGAGTCTTTACCACCAGGATTAAGCTCATTTTGAATTTTTGCTACAGTAGCATGCAAATGTTGCCACATAGGCACTTAAGTGTCCAGTTTATCATCTTAAATTTTTTGAAGTGAGAGCTCTACATGCAGTAGAATAAGGAGGGGTAAAAAGTAAGAACATTATGACTGTACTAGTTCTACAAAAGCAATGTTGGAGTCATATAATGAAAAAGCAGATTTTTTTTTTTATTATGTTTCTCCATATTTGGCATTGCTGTAAATGGCTAACTAAGATTTACTGCCAGTTCAGTACAAATGTGTGGTTTGGTAATACCAGAACAGCAATTTTAAATGAAAAATAAAAGTTAAACATTTCCACACAAGATTTTACAGTCTGACATTTCACTGCGTAGGTAAAAAGACATTTCTTCTTACTACAGATTATTATTCAGCATGAATAAAAAACTACAACTTTTATTTTTAAACAGGAGTCACTGGTTTTAATTTTTACACATTTTAAAATTACTGTGATAAAAAATAATGAAAAAGCTTCTTAATAATGCCATACACAGTATAATATAGATTTGTCCCCATTATATAGCATTTGTTTAATATACAAAATAGAATATTGACACACTTGAATCTATGTGTAATTAAGCAAGTTATTTAAGGAGGGTATTTTCATACAGCCATTCATCAGAAAATAAAATTCTTCTTTCAGGCATTTTCTAGAGAGAAGCTAATCCTTCCCCCAAAACCTAGTCACTAATCCTTGGTGGACAAGCTGACTGATTAATAGTCTGGAAAAGGATGAAACATCCATTCAAAGTGGTTTAAAGTGTCTGCCTTACACTCTTATTTTCTCTTCCAGCTCTCAAACCAGGCACATAGAAACACATTCAGCTACAGCTACAGTATATTGGTTTGATGAACCAAGGTGAAATATCTCATTGAGGGTTGCCATGGTTCTTAAATTTTGACAGATTAAGTATAACAATGTTGATTCCATGGTGATGTAGTTTTAAGCTAGTCAACAGAACTAAAATAAGACTTAATAACAGGTTGTTTAGGTAGGTAAAATTGGAATTGTCCATATATTGTCCTCCAGTTCTCAAGTGAGCCTGGCTTTTCTTTTTATGCATATGCAGAGCTCATCCTATGCTAATTATCAAGCTCACTATCCTGATAGTTTTCCTTTTGGGGGTGCCATTTGTTTTATAGAATGCAGGTGGTCTTATAGGTTCCCTCTCTATAGTTTTAGACAGTTGGGTATATATTTCCTAAATAAACTGTATAGTATACCACAGCAAGATCTAAAAAGAGAGGGGTCAATTTTTCAACCAGTAATTAAAAATACTCAGGATCTGTTATGAGTCACCTAGGTATGTGATAATCTTTCACTGAAGTACTACAAGCTTAAGTCTTTGGGGATGGCAAGATATACCTTACACAGATGAAACTACTTTCAAATAGCACCGTATCTTTTTCACTTAAATCCATAATTGTCCTCAAACACAATTAACTTTCCTCTGCACATAATTACAAGGGTACTTCTTTTTCCATTTAATGTGTACAGCTTCCTATAAGTTGGTTTTTCGATGTCAGTTGATCTCCTTTTAACAACAAAGTGCAAATATTTTTTCTTACTCAGCTCTATTTTTTGAGACCCAAAGTTGTTGGGACTAACATAAGGTTCATGTGTAATGTGCTTTCTGGTTTGAACCTTTTAAAATTCTCCAAATGAATTCACCTATCAAACTCTGAAATGTAACACTGTCACTGATAATATTCAAGCAGTATTTCTTAGGCACCAAAAATTTCACATCTAGTTGGGTTACAAACCATCTTAAAATACTTTGAGATCAATTTAAACCATTATAAAAGGAATAGTCCCTTTTAGAGAGCATTCAAAAAGCAAATGATTACATTTTTTTATTAAATAATTTCTCCAAAATACTGAAAAATAGCATAACATTTAAAAAGCATTCAAAGAAAACATAAACATGTCCTCATTTTGTTTGGAAATGAACTCTTGCAGGATAGAAAGGAATTAGTGTATTATTGGCAACCTATGAGATTCTGCACTATTTACATATTGCTGGTACCTCTAAGCATATTATTGCCAAACTTCTAAAGCCTCTTTTTATTAAATGGTTGGAGAGGCTGTATGTGAAAGTAACCCCACTAGTAGATGGTGCCTTTAACCGTGCAGGCACCACCTGTCTGTCCCTTGTTTTTACACTTGAGCACAAGGGGAGATTTAGAAAACTAAACCTGTGCTGACAGACTCACTGTTGGAACAAGAAGGGTGGCCATCAGGGGAGGCAGAGGATTACTTCCTCTGGGATGTGAATGGTACAGAGCCTCAGCAACCCTCACCACACATGGGGGCCAGTCTGCATCTCCCTCTTTTCAAAGAGCAAATCTGTTTGGTTTCTGAGACCGTTGCTGCCTGTATGAATGCTTGCACACACTAGAAATCATTTAGGTTATCCATCAACATTTCTTTGACCCCCTACAAAAAATATATAACATGTCGTGATAAAACAATCTCATCTAAAAATCATTCTTATTTTACACTATACAAGCTATTTTACAATCATTTTAATAAATTGCATGTAAAGCTGCAGTAGCCCTTCCCTTCCCAGATTAGTGAATACCAATATGATATATATATATTGAAACTAGAACTAAATATAAAAATATATTAGAAGTTTCATATTTTTAATATTAGATTTTCAGTTTTCTATTAGACAAGTAACTTGGCCACCTTGAATAGAAATCAAATTCCTTGTGGCTTAGTAAATATGTTAAGTTTTGAGTTTTACAGAAAGTTGGTAAGGTGCACACAGAAAGGGCTACTACAGCTTCTATTTTGTTTAAAATGATAATTCTCAACAGTGAGGAGGAGAAATTCACAAGACTGTTGTTAACTCTATGGCACACACAGGGATGTGTAGCTTTACAAACATGGAAGTTTGACATAACAGTTCTAAATCATAAAAAATCAGTAGCTGAGCTTTCCTGTACCACCAGGAAAGATAAATCAATTGGTGACAGATGGACATGTGAAAATGGGTGTCTAGCCACTTTGCCACATTGGAGATTTTTGGGGTAAATTTTAGTGAGAGGAGTTACTTGGTCTAATTAAAAATCTCTCAGCTCTGTTTCAATTCCTTATCTGGAATTATAACTTTTAAGGAGTTAAACTAGAACAAAAGGTCCTGCAAGATAGTTAACCAATTCTCTCGTCATTTAACCACTTCAGAGATAGGGCATCAGATACAAACAGGGCCTCTTCGCAGATTTTCTGTTGTTGTTTTAATTAGTCATTTGCAACCATCATCCACAGCCCAGGAGGTCACTGGACTAGGTGTTCTATACCATTTAGGACAGTTAATTTGCACAACCTATGTAATTCTTCACTTAAGCAGATATATACAAAGTATGAGCTTTTTTGACAAGAATACTGGAGATTTGAGTCAATTCATGTGGTCTTCTGATAGCTGAGTGCCATCAGGTTAGAAGCACCAACCCATTTTCACACAGAAGATTAATGTTTAGAGTTTGTTTAGGAAAGCTATGAACTAGCTGCTCATCTTAAACAGCTGTACAATAACTTGAATACAAAATTATGTAAGAAAAAATGAGCAAGCGTAGTTCACCGAATACAAAGGAAATTGTTAAAACCAGTCAGTAATAGCTATAAAAGGCACAACTTCCCTTTTCTGATACACATTTGTAAACTTTTTTCAGGTTTCCATGCATAAATCAAAAAAATGTTACTCTTAACTATACAGGGGAAAATACACCAACAAAAAGTAGAAAAATTTATCCAGCCAACTGTGAAAAGTATGAGCAGAAAGTTTGTCACGCAGATTTTGGGCACAGGTGGTTTGGGTGCCATCCTTCTCTGACAGTGGAGTTCCCCCTGTTTCTAGTTTCCAGGCTCCACCAACAATCCCTTTCTACTTTCCCCATCACTGAAATGTGACGGTTCAAACGCTTCTGTTGCCAAGTCTTGGCCCTCTATAAACCACATGTAGTGCGTATTTAAAACAAAAACCAGACAACAACAAAAGAGAAAAAAAAAACAACAAAACTACTGCAGGACAAATTGATAATTTGTACAATAAAAGCTATAAACTCAACTTTCTTTAAGGCAACCTTTCTTTTTAAGGCAGTCACTTTTGATGAAATAGAAGTTTTTTGATATTTCCATTTGAATATTTTGGTATCTGATTAGTGATGATTTCAGCTAACATCTCTGGGAATTCAATACTCATGGTCTTATCCAAAAATGTTTGGAAGCAATAGTTAAGGAGACTCTCAACCACCTGTAAGAGAAAAATATAGTGAGGATTAGTCTTAAAAAGCTGGTCAGCAGGGACATCTTGTTGGCCACTAAGCTTTAAAAATACTTCACCTAGAATAGCAATCTCTGCTGGAATTCCCTAGCAGAAGTTTCGTTAAGTGAGCACGCATGTGCTAAAAACATTTTGAATTCCCAAAATTCTATGTAGAATATATAAATCAAATATTTGATGAACTATACTACCATACTATATGTACAACACATTCTAATTTAGTGCATTGGTCACACAGAAACAAAGAATTCTACCTATTCTGTACTAGTACCATGATGTTTTATGCATATGACTAGATTAAGTATTTACCACTGGTATAAGGAGAAAATGTGAGCCACTGAGCCAACATCACCAAAACCTCTACAAATAGCAAAAAAAAAACAACAAAAACAAAAACCCACAAAAAACTATTGGTATATACTTTAGATACACTGACCAGAACACACTTCATGTCCCAGAAAATACTTATACTTGGACTTAGGTTTCACACGTACATCATGCATGGAGTCCAAGAGTTTTGTGAGTTGATAAAACCGCTGCCAGTTCTGACTGGAGTTTCCTTCCCTCTTGACGATGGCTTTTCCAAGCTCTTTGATGTAGGTCATTCTAATTTCATCAAATAGTTCTTGGCTCTTCAAACCATCTTTAGGAACTAAAAGATTAGCATGGATTCAAAAAATATTCTTGTGATTACTTCATATATGCAAAGTATGACAATTCACATTAATAGCATGACTATTAATAACATGACTTACCTTGTCTATATACTTTTCATGCACTCTATTGAGACGTATGCATTTTAAAGGTTCATGAAACTGTGACCAAGAGAGAATGTGGGATAACAGAAAACTGGAAGGCTTAATCTTGGGTAAATCACTTTGTTTCTCATCTATAAAATGGCGCTGGTGATGGAACCCTTCTCCCTAGGTCACAAAGCAAGGCTCTAAGGCCAAGTGAATAATACAAACAATGTCATTCTGCACTTGAGTTTAATTCTAGTACAGACATTGAAAACTTCAAAGTGTTTACTCTTACAGATACAACTTAAGACTATCTGTGATTTCACTACTTAATTAGACCATAAAATCAGCATGCAGTACATTTGCTTGGTCAGTGCGTTATAACATACTGACTTGATGCCTTTCTTTAAGCTTTTAGGAATACAGGAAAAAACCTCATGGATTTGATTGCCAGATTGGTATAAGGTCAGTATTTTCATATAAACAAACAAACTAGTAAAAAGGACTGTGAATAGTCTGCATGGTGCAATGTCCTACTCCCTAGGCACTCTGGTTCTGTGTTAATAATGGGTAGGGAAAAAAGGATTTGGTGGTCAAAACTGAAGCATAGTTAATGCAAAATGAGGCGTATTTCTGGATTTCCAGGACTTCTCAGAGCTGTAATTAATTGTGCACTCTCCTGGGAGGGGTACCATACTTTCCCAAACTTAAACTTCACTGCTGCTGACATTTCAGGAAATGTGGGAATAGAGGAGAAGCAGTAGATTTGAAGCGCATGAAGTCAAATAACTTTTCACTTGCTTGTGGATTTGAGTATTACCTTTGTGACCTGCTGTTTCCTACTTTGTTTCTTACTGGGTTTTGATTCCTTAAAGCAATACTTGGTACTTCCAGGTATCAGTAGTAATGTGAACGTGAAGATCACTTAATCAGAAGTGATGTGAACCTACCATGTTAAAAATGGGTTACTTCATGCATTATAGTACAGATAATCTAATTGCGAATTTTTTAAATGTCAATCATTTGATTGTTTCCTGCTGATTATTCTAGTTCTGAAAATAATTTTTAGTAAGAGGTCCTATCAATATATACATTTCTAAGTGTTTCATATATCCCAAATTTCTGGGTTAGATATTTCCCCCCAGTTTTTTAATGCTAAAATCACAAGTATTACCTCTAGTTCTGGCTTTCGGGAGAATACATCTAGAAATTCTCCCTTTGTCAATAAACTAGAAAACTGGGCAAAATAGAAGAAAACTGGGCAAATAATGAGACACACGGAACAACAAGCAAT
The DNA here is from genome assembly GCA_019455555.1 of Galemys pyrenaicus. NCBI lineage: Eukaryota > Metazoa > Chordata > Mammalia > Eulipotyphla > Talpidae > Galemys > Galemys pyrenaicus. Next base: position 2,578,074 of record JAGFMF010012132.1, on the reverse strand, counting down.
GTATGTTTACAGCCCACTAGAAAAGGGAAACAAATCAGTTAAGTCTTGTCTGACTCAGGAGCAAAAAGGCTCCATTCTAGGCTCTTTGTAGCAAACTAATTATTCTGTAATAGAGGGAGGGGGACACCCAGATCCCAGCAATCTGGCTTAGAAAAAAGGGACTGAAGTTTGGGAAGGTCAAAGCCATTGGAATCCGTGAATAAGAGTACTGGCAAAAAAGCTATACAAAGCAGATTTCCAGAAATCTGCATTGAGTAGAGTCTGGTTGAATACAATCTATTTCTGAGAAAAGAGAAATTGAGATGTAAGCAAAGTAATTCAGCGCTCACCTAGAGCTGGCAATCACTTTCTTTCCTAGTGGCCAGAGGGGAATGATCTCATTTAATATTCAGTGCATAGTAGAGACTTCAGAAGGTCATACCTTAGAAGTAAGGCTAAATTAATCCTAAAGCAAAGGCTACTTTATAGCCGTGGTTCTCGAAGGGAAGGTTGGGGGGAAATTTTGACCCTGTAGGATGTCTGGCAATGTCTGCAGATATGTTTGGTTGTTATCAACAAGACCTAATCCTAAATGTTGCATCATCAAAATAATGGCTTCAAAATAGATGAAGGTAAAACTGTCACTTGGAGATATGAACACTATTCCCTCAGAAATTGGTAAAACAACTGGAGATTCAGTAAGAATATATAAGGCTCCAGTGTTACTGTCAAATTTGCCTAACTATATTCATAAAAACTCTAAGCAATATTCAGTCCAAGTATACATAAAATGTTTATTACCAAGATGGATCATAATCCAAAACATAAAGACTGACTAAATTAAAGGAATTTAAATCACAAAGAATGCGCTGACAAAATACATCTGGGAAAATTCACAAATATTTAAAACTTAACGTAACACTGAGATATCCGAAAGAAATTTGAAAAACTTTTGTATTGAATGAAAACATCGAAATTTGTGGTATGCAGTGAAAAACAAAGTTGCCAGAGAAATGTATAGCATTAAATGCCTATTGTGAAGTTGGGAGTGACAACTTCCAAATGGTCAGAGCTAAAATGAAATCCACAAAACACAATTTTAGATTTTTTTTTTTTCCCTTGGCATTGGGGGTAAAAGTAATTCTTTTTTGTTTGCTGCTGTTTAATTCTTTCTCTCTTAAAAACCATTTCTTCTCTGCCTGCTTGATGATTTAATTAATTTTGTTGTTTAGTCAACTGGATTTTATTCATACAGTATGTGGACCTGAGTGCATGCCAGAATGAGATTTGGTGTGTTTAAACAATTCTGTAGTGTTTTCAGCTTTATTCTTTCACCTTTCAGTTTGGATTTCTAATTTTAGAGCTTTTTAGTTGGTGTGTTGGATGGGTTAACTAATGTACTGAAATCATGATCTGCTGTGCTGGTTGAAACTAATCTCACTGATTTACTGTATTCTACATAAGCGCTACTTTTCTTTTGGTTATACCATCAAAATAGTTTAAAACATTGTTGAAGACTTCCTCCCTCTGCCATGCCTCTTTATCTTGTTATTTTGTACGCATGCATCTAAAGTCGATTATGGCTGCTTTCCTCAGACACATATTTCAGTTTCAGTTTCTCGTCTGCTTATTTTGTTTTTTTTTTTTTTTTTCAGTTTCACTTTGTATTTTCAATCCTTGTCTTTTTATTTATTAAACATACTAATTTACCACGCTTTGTAAATAACCCTCTAAGAGAATGCCAGCTTCAGAGTATGGCTCAGCCTTTTAGGCTCCTGCTTTCACTTATATTTAGACTTTTTCTAGTCCAACATTTTTAGTGATATGTAGGTAACTATTCCAGTATGCTGAGGTCTAATTAATCTTAAGGTATGTATTTTCTTTCATGCTTGTGATTCTGTTATTTTTTTAAAAAGCCAGTGATGTACACTAGTTGAATTTACTTTTATTATTTACAATGAAAAAAAATATATAACAGAATCTGGTATATATACAAAAATGAAAATAGTGATTAGAACTTCGAACTGTTATCCAAACATAAAGCCTCATTTCTTTAGCAAGTGTACTGCTTTAGGTAAACCTTAAACCAGGACTCTAGCAGTTTTACCCTTGAGGTTTTTTACTGTATTGTGGAAAATTTTCTTGCCTTGTGTGAAATATCTAATATTCCTAATTCTGTTAACATAAAACTTCTGTTGCACAAAGATAGTGTGAAAGCATGAAGTTCACTATATGCTTTGGAAAAGCAAACTTAGTCATGTGCAGCATCTGTCACTTAACTTTATTTCACGTCTCAGAAACCACATCCCTAATTGAATGGAGACTTTAAAAATTTGCAAATTTACTTACTTGTACATAAGAGTATTCAGGGACCAAACTCAGTATTTTATAAGTAATAACTGATGTTATTTTTACAGAAATTGCCTAACACTTATAATAAATTGCTTCCCAGACCTTCACTGATTGTTGAAAACATCACATATTTACAAAGTTAGGATACTTTAGCTGAAAAGCTTTGTTAAAAACAGAAAGGCATTACTTTAGTTTTTAATAAAACTAGTTTTGAGATTTTGAACTCTTGGTACCATTTTCCAGATAGAATACCACTGTTCGGCAGTCCAACTCCAATGCTGCTGTGCCCAATCTGCTTACTAACCCAAGCAACATCTTTTCTCAATTTCTTATACATCGTTGTTTTCACTATACATTTTTGACCAAGTAGCAATGCAGCAGAGAAACAAAAAGCACTCTAGGCTTTTGAACCACTGTGTGGTTCATACAAGGCTCTGTGAACCAACTGTGTTAAGAACACTGGTACCACTGGCTGTGTCTTCTAAAATTTTATGTTCACAAAAATCTAAATTATCTGCCTCAAAGGAAATATAGTAGGTTTGGTGTGATGACAATGCTATGTATACAGATGCCTTTGACATCTTTAGAAGTGAATTTTAGAAATGAACAAGTTGTTCTACCAACCTGAAGAGAGAAGCAGTAAGGTTTTCATACAGAGATACTCTTCATAGGATACCTGTAGCCTCTGTAACTCAGAGGCAACATATAGCATATGTTTACATTGGTCATACATGTAGGGTAGGCCCATTCTTTCCCTGTGAAAGACAAATATCAGTTATTAATAGAGCTTGTTCCAAGAAAAAGTACTTTAACAGTTTTGCCGAACCAGTTTTAAAGGAAAACCTGACTATTAATGCTAATTCCCCATCAACCAGAAACGCTGGAAACTTTCTTAAACTTACTTGTTCCTGGATCTAGAACCTCTAAAGAGACTACTGAATATATATATATATTTTAAATCATGCATGCCAATACAGTTTTTAGAATTTATTCCTACAGAAATTACCAGTTCGATTAAATCAAGGTTTTATGGTAGCATTTAAGTCCAATTACATGAGACTGTTTTAGAACCAGCCTGTTTAAAAATCAGAAGAATCAGAAGGTACTTTTTCAGTACATTCCATTCTCTGATCCCCCAAATCTGCCTCTGACAGACATAACCTGTATATTCTTCTAATTAAAAGTGCCAAATCAATTCTCAATAGTAACATCAACATCTATGACTTTTAAATAGATATAAGTTTTTTTCTAACTTTAAAAATGATTCAGAATTGAGGCTGCTAGGGGTGGCCCAGGGGGTCTCTGGTAAAGGACTGTGGGAGCTTTGATAGTGGCACTCACGGTGTGGTGACATGTCTCAGGAGTGTAAGCCTGTTCTCTAAGTTATGTGCAGTCTTATGAACCCTTTACCTCAGCAGTGAAAGAAAATGATGCTGTACCCAGTTCAGAGGCTTTTAAAATTTCTCTGTACTGAATATCTAGTTTGTTTACATTACAATTCATGTCCGATTTATATAAACTGCCAAAGTGATGACAGATTTGCACACGAGACCTCTTAAGTTCAAAATCTATTACCAAAAAAAGACCTTCCTGAACCCTTAATGGGAATTAAGTTTTATTTTTCTGCGCAGTTATCTTTTTTTCCTTTAGTTCCTTATAGATAATGTCAACAGTTACAATACAGTAGTAAGAAAAATAATGAAATCACTCTAGTTGCTTAGAAAAATAACTTTCATAACATTCAGGCCTAAGGACAACTATGAAATCTGCTTTACAGCTATACAGATGCTCAGAACTCACATGTGATAGTTTTCTGACACCATACTCTGCCTATCACCAACATCAGAGCAGTGTGATACACAGTAAAGGTACTGAAAGAGGTAGAGATGGCCCATTTCTTAACAGCAGTATAAACACATAAGGATGGGAAGAAGGCTCTCTTCAAAACTATTTTTGTAAGCTGTTTATCCTCCCTCTAGTAACAATAAACACTGAGTGAAAGTAATCCTTTAATGACTAGCTGAAATCTTTAAAAAAGAAAGGTAAATTGGTTAAAATTTCTGCTTTGCATAAGAAATGTAAGTGGCATGACTGGGTTATGCAGTGACTGTTTAAGTATAAATTTAATAATGAAAACCCTAAATTTGATTAATTTTATAAGAGAAGTGTAAATTTGTATTTCACATAAACTGTTCAATTTTATTCCTAATTAAATGATTTCAAAGTGCATTTTAGGAGGTGACCAATTAGTGAATACTGTCAACAAATTTTAAGTAAGCATGGTTGTATTCTGAAATGAGCACCATACCCTGATTTTGAATATCTTGGAGATTATCTTTCAGGTAATTAAAACTGGTTTATAATTAGGTGTACAACATTATAATTCAACACCTGTACATGCTACATTATCATCACTACCAAACATCTGGTTTCCATCTACCACAATACAACTGACCCCCATCTGCTCACCATACTTCCCGTCTGATGACCATTATCAAAAAGTGTTTGCTTAGATTTGAAGTGTGTAACTTTGTATGTTACATTTGTATATATAACAATAATGATCACCATTGAAAGTCTAGTTTCCATCCTGTACATTTGACTACTTTAGCATGCCCTTCCCCCACAATATCTTCTTCTGGTAAACCACTATTCTGTTAAAATTTGATTCAAACAACTGAAATCTTGTTACACTGTAATGCTGTGGTTTGGCAATTGATAGTATAGGTGATTTTCTCTGACATAGCTGCAAAAGTGGTGGAGTTCTGGTTTGGTGAAGCATATGGCAGCGTCTGCTAGCTGACAAAAATATGTCCCCTTCTTAGAATATACTGAAAGTGATTGCAGCAGTCACATGCCTCTTGTTATGTTGCTTCTCACTGTAAAGCCTGGTCCTTCTCTTTCAGGTCTACTCAGCTCAATTGGCACATTCCCCAACATTAGTCACCATATCTAAAACTGATCTTGCTCTCATAAAAGACCTATGTTAATTTGATAATTTATGTGGTAGTTACATCTAATTGGGGAAATACAGGTTAAAAACCTTGTTTTATTCTTTGCTAGTATGTACTCAGCACAAGTTAGGAGTGTGATAGTATTTGTCGTTCCCTATCAGGAAAATATCAATTGGTTAAAAATACCTCATACATACAGAGAAAAATGACTTACTCATTGATAATAAGATCAGGTGCGAAACACAGCATGTTTGCAGTTGATTGTCTATAGGATCTCCATCCCAGGGCAAATGACATGAGGAACATCCATGAGTACTGCAGTAGGGTCATTTGGTCATCCAGGTGTAAATTCCTGAATCCTGAATCAAGATAAATAAAAGTATGAGTAGGGGCCTCTCAGGTGGCACAGTGAGTTAAGCAACACACTATGAAGCAAGCTGCAGCCACTGCATTACACGTTCGATCCCTACCACTGGCCAGCAGACCGCTGCTGCCCTCAGCAGTGTGTTTCAGTCAGTCTGCCTGTTCTGCTCCCCACTCTGTCTGGTGAATCCTCTCACCTCCTGTGACTGGCCTGTACCCTAGCTCTTGTATGCATAAATAAGTAAATCTTTAAAAAAAAATAAAAGTATGAGTAAATAACACTAATTGCCACTGTCAAGGAGATCATCTCTCTGGTAATAGCTAAAAGATAGATAACAAATTAGCTTTGTTGTAACAGGGTGACCCTCTAATAGATAGACTCAAGCACCACTGGGGCACAGTTTTTACCTGACATGTTCAGATCAAAGCCCACAATGCTTTTTAATAGCATTTAATGTAACAAAATTTAACAGCCAGTTTTTAGTCACCTTTTGCCTATTTAAGTGTGCACTAGATGCTTGTTTCCCTTGCTCTTTGCATTGTACAGTGAACTTAAATTTAACTGTTTATTCTGATATGTGTGTATGTGTGTATATATATATATCTTTCCCCTTAAAAGAACAGGGGTGGCAGAAAATCAGGTTATTATTTCATTCCTGTTCTGTCCCTGTTTATGTAAACATAATCCGCCTGTCAGTTCCCCAACTGGAAAAGTCAGATTTGACACTAACACTGAATTACGATGTTCCGTATCAAGTTCCAAGAGGGAAATTTTCGCTTCAGATTACCTTTAAAGTTAGATTAAACGGTGCATTTATTTTAGTACATGTGATTTTTGTCTACTTTACAAATAACTTGATTTTTAAGTCATACAGTGAGAGAAAACAAACTGAATGCTTAGAATATATTTTCTTCCCTGAGGCCTAAATGTAAAAGGAATTTTGAGTAATTCCTGTAACTCTAGATCTGACATTACATGATTCTGAAATACTACACTCTAAGTAATAATCTGAAAAGCAAGGAACAGTACAAGAGAAATGTATTATAGGCTCTGCACTTGCCTGGATTTACCTTACTCTCTTCTTTTTAATCCCTAGAACCAAGTAAGAGAAACAGGACACACCATGGGTTCAGGACGATGAAAAACCAGATTTCTGTCCTAGAAAATGCAGGGTGGTTCATAACTGTGACACCTTTGGCATCTTACCTGGTATCGCCTTTGCCCACTTCACTGCTGCAATCACTTGCCGCCCACCTAGCATGTTGAGTGTGGTCATGATTCGCCAAGTCGTATCTGGCAGAGAGCTGTCATATCCTGAGTATAACACCTCAGGTTCAATGACCTCCAACAGTGACACCAGCGTAGGAGTGAGTTGTAATGCTGCAGGAACTATTGTTTTGTTAGCAGGATTTTCAGAAGTTTCTTGTGAGATTCCAGTAGTGGCTTGCTGAATTCCTTTTATTTTTTTCTTTGTTTTTCGAGCTGTAGGTATTAAATACACAAAGATGAGCTGTAATGGGAAGGTTTGGATGGCACAGTTTGAGAAGTATTATAACTTATGAAACTATTTTGGTTGAAATGAGGACAGTTTTAGGAATTATAAAAAGTGATATGATATGGTGCGTAAAAGAAATGTTTCTGAAAGCAAAGTCTTGATAGTTTGCATATTAATATTCTCTACAATTAGGCTAGTTGCTACTTCATTATACAAAATTGTTTTACTGTCACACTGTAAAACAATCTAACAAAGCACTTCAGTAGATTTTTAATCTTCAAATGAGATAGAACTTAGGTATAAAGCTATTTGGGGAGATGAAAAGAAAAACTTGACACTTCTTCAGAAACTATTAGCAGGTAATTTCCCCTTTATCAGAAATTTATACTACTAACACCATAATCCTAAAATTATATATAGTCTTTTAGCCTGCAACAGTGTAATCAAATTACAACTTGGAATTGGTAGATTATTTTAGTAAATGTATTCAGACTCTTCTTGAAGTTATATGAGTGACAGATAAGAAATTATTATTAAAACAAGTATTCTCCCAGAGTTCCAGGGAAGGGCAAAGAATGTAATATATCAGCCTTAACCACTTTCTAAAAGAATTATTAGTTTCTCTGTCCCTCAAATGACAAACTATATAGTTTGTGGAGGATAAATATGGCAGCATAATAACTCTTTTTTGTTAGAAATGGGGGTGGAGGAGCGTTTGCACCGAATAGAAGCACCCATTTCTTTCTGTGCTATGCACTTAAGGTAGTAATAAGAAATAAAAGAATTAGATTCTTATTTAGGACCATGACAGATGTAATTTATTTTCCCATGCGGATTTGAAAATACAGTATGGTGTAAAATAATGAAGAATATAAATCTGAAACCAACACGTTTGAATTTAAATCCTGGCTCTGCCATTTAGTAGTTGAGTATCTGTGCAAGTTACTCTGTGGGCCTTCCTCTTCTGAAAGATAAGGATAAAATCAGTTAAAATATGTAAAATGCAGTTCCTGGCTCACAGTAAGTGCTACATATGAACTATTATTACCTTTAATTGTAGGACAATATAATTTTAGAATATTCTGAATTCCAATAATATGGGATAGTATATTTTTTCAAGAGTTTCCTTATATAAAAGGAATCTCACTGAAATAGATTATCATGGAACTTGCATGTGCCAAATCAATACACTGAAATAGTATCATAACAACCTCAATTAACCATAACTTTAAATTGTTTAGGATATATGCTCCTGCACTCCACATAAGAACAAAGAGGAAAGGATGACAAGTTGAATGATTTAATAAATTAAATTTCTTGCTATCTGTAGTACTAGATGAGAGATCAATGCCTCTGAATAAAGCTCAGAAAGCATTAGTGAGCCCAACAGTGCTGCACAAAGTAAAAAACAAAATGTCCTAGTGAGTTTTCCTACAATTTTAGCAAGGAATTGTTAACTGAATTAGTTAAGCAATCACTATTATTCAGCAAGTTAGTTCATTAGATTTTATTCTATATAATGTTCCTGGTCCTTTGCAATATACATCAGTAGGTTAGTGGTGAAGATATTATCTCTACAGAAATGTTCATGAATCTGTGATTGTTCCATGGGGGGAAAAAGGTAAAGAAAGCTGAGATAGTTTCTAAAACTCCACTTAAAAATATTAGGTACTAAATATGATAATGTTATAAGCCTATTTTCCTGTATGCGCTGCTTGACTCTGTTCATTCCAAATTTTAGGTTTATGAAACAAAAAAAAAAAACCTCAACAAGACCAAAAGGTCAAAGATAAACCAAAGGGACTATGGGCGGGGGGAGGGAGAGGAGGACAAAGACGGGGATGAGGACAGAAGGAGCACAAGGGACTGAGGTGGTTGTGCATGGGTGAAATGGTGGTGGGAACTTCCTGGGGAATATGAATGATGTCAAATATAATTAAATAAATCTAATAAAAAAAGGTAAAATAAAAATAAAAACAATGAAAGGGAAAAAAAACCCCAAATTTTAGGTTTATTTTTTTGGCATAAAAAAAATACATCTTGTGTACTCAAGTACCAGGTTCTACTGGGTGAAGAAGTGTGTCTTAAAATAAATCTTGAGAATTACTTGGTGTAAAGCAATAGTATCAAAATATACCACTGGTGGTATTAAGATACATTTATGGGAAGAACTGGACTTTGAGAGAACTGACTGCCTCTACAGAAGTCTCGGGCTGCAGGGGAGCAGTTTGGTGTAAAGGTGTTTTCAAAAAGAAGAGTGAAACACATACCTCATCTGTGTCCTTCCTAAGTATTTACAGTCTGCCAAACATTTCTTGCTTGCACACACACACACACACACACCCCTTCAAATACAGATTTTATATACTCAAATATAGCCTCATCTGAAAGTAGTAAGTTCCCATTAGGTTATATTTTGGTCTGCGAATGCTACCAAATGGCGTGTTCCCAGGCCCAAAACATAAGCTACCAAGTCATACCACATAGGATAGCCTAGTATTTTTGGATAGCAGGGGGAACCAGTAATTAAAAACAAAAATGAGGCTTTCACACTAAACACACAGTAACTCTATGAACTTAAATTTTGGGGGAAAAAGTACTTGGTTATAACTACATTATCAATTGCCTCATATGTACTATGCAATAGCTAACATATTAGGTGACATGAAAGAAGGGATGATTAATTTTGGTCTTAGGTGTTTTTAATAATGGCAGTCTAAAATAGCCTCTCTGTAAATAGAATCATCTCAAAATCCAGCATGTAGTAGTAGCTCTTGATGAATGCTAGTTTCCACACTATTATGTTTGACAACTAATAAAAGCTTCAATATGGTTGCTTTTTAATAGAATGTTTTGAGAAACGGCAGCTCTGATTGGTTAGATCTGTTGTTGTGTTTTTAAACGATCCTGTGAAAATTAGTATGCTGGCTTCACTTGTGGTTTCGATTCAGCAAACTCTGAAAGGAAACTTTTATCTTTGATGTGAGTACAACTGAGCCTGCAGGGAAGAGGCAGCCTGGGAGGATGAGGTAAGTCAGCACCCTGAGCTGGTGTTCGGCTCTCTCCACTCTCCTTCCCCTTTTTCTTCTATAGCTCTTCTCTAGCTCTCATTTTTTATCCCCGTCTCCTCTCCCACATACCTATCTCTTTTCTGTCCACTGCCTCGCTCTACTATGTCTCTTCTGTATCTCCTGTTCCTCTGCATTCTCCTACCTCGCTTCTGTCTTACCTTCACCCATCTCTGTCTTCCTCCTTTGTCCAGTGTATTGCTTGCTCTTCTCTATCACTCTCTCCCCCTTTTCCCTCCCTATCTGCTTGTCCACTCTCTATCTCTTATACGCAATCTCTTTTTGATCTCCTCTCCCTCTGTACCTCTCCTTCCTCCCCTTTGGCTGCTCTCTCTCTACTATGTCTCTACTCTGTAAGTTCTGTCTGTTTTTCTCGCTGTCTTTCCTCTCCCCCTGTATCCTCTCCATCCCTCATATATACGTGTATATAGGAGATCTTCCACATCTCCACTCTTTCTCTTTCCTATGTCTCTTCTGTCTCTAAACTCTCCTCTAGCTGTATCTGTTTCACTCTCTCTTCACTACTCTTCCTCTAGGCTCTCTACCCTCATCTCCTGTCCATTCTCCCTTTACCTTTGTCTCTGTATCTCTACTCTCTGTGTATTCCTCTCTACTCACCAGTATTGCTCTTCTGTCTCTCCCTCCTGTGTGTGTGTGCTACTCTTCCTTTCCCAGCATCTCTACTATGTTCTTCTACCCCCTTTCCTCTCCTAACTTGCTCCCTCTTTCCCAGCCCTATATCGCTGTCCACTGTCTTGCTTCTATATTGCCTGCTCTAGCCTTCCTCTCAGTACCTGTCCACCCTGCGATCTCTGTATAGTCCATTTCCTCTAACCCCTCCCCCCCTTTATCTCTCTCCCCTGTCTTCTACCCCTCTAGTTTTAATTCTCCTGTGTTTCGCTGCCTCTTTACTCTCCCTCTATCTGTTCTCTCCTCCTCTCTCTCATATATATATATATTCCGTCTGCCTCACAACCTTTATTCATTATCTCCTGTCTCTCACCCACTACCTCTACCTATTTTCTTCTGTCCATTCCATTCGTCGCCTTAAAACCTATAAATTAAGCTGGATGTGTATTCAGAAGCATCTTACTGGGTAAGTGACCATTTAATATTAGTAACAGAAGAATATATTTCTAAACAAATATTTACAGCCATGGTTTAGTGGCTTACATTTATATATAGAGAGAATCTGCTTTAAACAGAATCATTTTCTAGATATCAATGTGTAACACTGACACTGTACTGAAGTCTAAACCACCCAAGTGACATAGAAAACACTGGGGTAAAATGTTTGGCATGACATAAATGTGAGTAAATATGCTAAAGACTAATACTTTTTTTAATCATGTAATAGGAAGAGATGAGGAGTAAATTGTTATATACATACACTACTCAGCTATAAAAAAAAAGATGAAAATTTGCCATTTTTGAAAACATGGATGGAACTAGAGGGGACCGTGTTAAGCGAAGTCAGTCAAAAGGAGAAAGACAAATAATGGAAGACTTCATATTTGGAATAAAAAGAAAAACCAAGGAACAGACTCTGGAAATCTGACAGCAGAACTGAGGTTACCAGAAAAAAGGAGGTGCTGTGGGGAACAATGGTGGGGTGTGAATCTACATCCCTAAAACATACAGTGTTGTAAGCCAATATCACCTCAATAAACATCTTTTCTAAAAGAGTTAGAAAATAGTGTGGTTTGGGGAATTAAAACTCTGTAGTCACACTCAAAAATGTATATACAAACCATATTTGCTTGATGACACAACAGTTAATCCCACTTCTATTAAAAGAACTGCATGGTTTTTCATTCTTACATCTTGCGTGACGTTACTCTTCCTATTTGAGATTAGTGTCTTCTAAAAATATGTGACCCTCCCTCCTCTTGTTTTATTCCTTTGTAGTGTGCCATATTCCATTTTGTGTCTGATGGTAGAACTTAACCAGAGAGCTGAGTTCCTTGAACAGACCCTATTTTATCTCCAGTACTTGCCTCCTTGGTGAGTACTTGCTGGATAAAAATGCTACAATTACTTACACTGAGCACCTGGGTTACTGTACCGCCACCTTCAAGAAACTGGCAATGAATGATTCAAAAAAAAAAAAAAAGAATTCCAAACATTTTAGAGGAAACTTTTAAGATGTTCTTATACCACGTGTTCTAAACAGAAACTCAATTCTTTACTTGAGAAAACAAGACCCAACCATACCTCCTAATTTCCCTCTGTCTAGATATCTAATAAAACATGTTGTTAAAGGTAAATGACAGAAAAATGTATATGCAGATGCAGTAACATAAAACTATATTAAACAAGCACATAAATACTATGATTAAACTTTTGTATCTGCTTGCTTGTATTTTAAAAGTAAAATGATAGTATCATTCAGCTATTCAGTTTACCTTCCAGGTTCATTCCAGCTTGAAGACATTTTCGATAGCGGCATGCTGGGCAGTTTTTCCTTCGGATTTTATCAATGATACAATCATTTCTTCCAGCACAAAGATAATTGTGCTGTCCTATATGGGAAATAAATATTTACAGATCTTAAAGGATATTTTTATAGAGAGACTGTTTTCCTCTACCATCCAATAGGCTTTCACAAACTGAACACTCCCACATCAAAATGCAGATCACCCCACAAACCCCATTATTGCCACTTTACAGTAACTACCTACCAAGTATGACCTCATTCTTGATAAACTATGCTTTAAACAGTTTTCTTCTTTAAACAGTTACATATCTGTGATTAGTTTTATTATGACTTCTGACCTCATGTGTCAATTAAAGAGGAAATCTGTTTAAAAATATTTGCAAGATAACATGGATGGAACTAGAGGGAAAATGATTTTCATTCAATATTATGCCACCACTTACAAATAACATGTGCTATTTCAACTTTAAATGAAGAGTAAACAGTAGTATTTTATCCCGAATGTTATGGGTGCCAGCAACTAGATAGGTGAATCACTGACTTGGCAAACCAAATTACTGTATATAGATTGTACAGAAACCTGTTCATTACTTCACAAGCTTTTAGATTTTAATACTGTTTGAATTTACCACTGTTCCCAAATATTAATTTGAATAGCTTTACTGTCTAACATCTTCTGATATGAAAAACTGCAGTTCTCATCTGGCAAAAATTGAAAAGACTAAAAGTCTCTTTTACTCCTCCCTGCTTCCCCCCCAGGACAACTTTAGGTCACTTCCTTTTACTGTGGTTACTGAAGGCTGAAGGAAAGTATCTAAGGATCTGCTGGTTGGCAAAAACAGAAAAGGTCTTCCTGTGTGAGACCAGTGTATCTAATCAGAAAAACTAGATAACTGTCCATGTATTTTACAGTAGAGGGGATCGTTGCTACAAGACTTGCAGAACATTTGTCACAAATAAATCAAAGTCAATGAAAAGAGAACACTCACTATTATCAATTCACTAGGTTTAACATACCTCATTCTGATTAGTGGGAAAAGATCCTTCATGCATAGGACAATCTATGGCGATGTGGATTAAAACACTGTTTACTGCTTCCTAACATGAAAAATCACAATGCTCTTTTGGTTAGATGATCAACTATATCAGGTTCAATTACTTGTGAGGAATAAGCCACAACACTGACTAATGGCCTACAATTCAGCTTTGTTCCAGAGCTCTTCTCCAGTGCCAAATACCTTTACTAGCTGTTTGAATTCCTTCCTGTATTGTCTAGGTTTTTTTGCTTCTTACTTGGACATGAAATGAAAGCACTGTCCCTATAGTTCCATCCTTTATAAAGCAAAAGTAGAAACAACAGATGCATCCATAGTGGAAATAGTTACAGTACGAAGTTTTATCCCATAAGAGTATCTTCAGACAACTGTCTTGTGGTTACTGGAGGAAACAACTGAAGAAATTACTTAGTGCTAAAACAAAGATTCCAGAGCTATATACAACTGAAATAACAGAATGTGTGTATTATGTAAACCACAGCTTTCAGATGTGTCTTGACCATAACTAAGAATATGAGCTACTAGATTATGGGCATTGGTATTTTTTAAGTTAAAATTAGTTCTATATGGTTATTATTATGAAGTTGGGCAAATATCTGTAAACCGAGGAGTCTCACCTAGTCATTATTTACATGTTACCTATTTACACATTACATTATTTACATATTACCCATACAAGGTATGGGTATATACCACGAATGATCAGTTCTTCTGATTAGACAATAAGACATCTTGGTTTGGAGTTCTTGTATCTTCTACCACTTGGTAAATTCCATTTCTAACAGTAGATGTCAGGAGAAGAACTTGCAAACCAGCTGAAAAGTCTTTTTTTTTTTTTTGGTTTGCATTTTATTTATTTTTATGGTTAAAATACATTGTTGGCAAGTGATTTCTATTTATAGTAGATGTGGTAGTGAGCCTTATGGTCCCAGACCATTTCTGCCTCTTGGTGTTTGTACTCTTGTATAGTCTCTTTTCATATTACACCAGGATTCATGTGTGTGACCAATACAATCTGGTAGAAGTGATGGTATGTCACATTTGGGATTAAGATGTAATGATTCTTTGTTTCCATATTGGTCCCACTACCTCATGGGTCAATTTGTTCTGGGGGATGCCAGCTGCTAGATAGAGGAACTAAAGTTTCCAGCCAAAGCCATGTTACTAAGATGAATTGGAGCTTCTAGCCTTAATCAATTCTTCAGATGACTGCAGCCCTCACCAGTACACTGGATATAACCTCGTGAGACTCCCAGAATGCCTCAGTTAGTAAGCTGTTCCCTAACTGCTGACTCTCATGAACTATATGACAATTTGTTGTTTTAAGATGTTAATTTTGTGGAATAATTTGTGATGTAGCAATAGATAGCTAATTTAATAGTGACAATAAAGTTGTCTATGTAATAAATTTAAGTTCTAAAAAGTAATACAAGAAAAATATCAAATAGAGCAGTGATGCACATGCAAGATCATGAAAGTGGTGCAGGAAGTGGACAACACATAATGAAACACACTTAGGGTGTTCTACACTTTGTATATCTTATTTGAAGTGTCTGAGAATTAAATGTGCTCTCATAAAGTGCTTACAGTGGACAGTGTACCAGTAGGGTGCCAGGAGGCCCTTGATCTGAACCCCAGTTCTGTTTCCTAGCTGTGTGATCATTGTAATGTTTATGAACTTTTTCAGCATCTGTTTCTCTATAAAGGGGGAAAATCTGTACCTATTTTACTGGATTACAAGGGTTTGAGGCATTTGTGTAAAGGTTCTTATAGTAGTGCCTCCCACGTTATAAACACTCTGTAATGTTAGTCATTAAATAATTTCCTTATGATACTTTTCATCTCATCTCAGTACCTAGCTGGATTATAAACTATCAAGTGAAAAACCTTTTATCATTTACCTCTCAGTGATTCAGGGTAGCAATGAGGTTTAGAGTCTGTTTGGAGATAGCTATGTCTGAATCTCAGTTCTGTCGCTTAAATTTTCTGAGTGTCAGTTTCCTAGTTTCTATTAAATATGGGTCATTTAAGCATCTATGAGCTCACAGGACCATTAATTAAATGGCACGGCATACATAAAACAGTAGTTGGTACATGGCGAATTAAGGGTAACTGATGTCTTTATCTCCATTATGACTGTCCAAATGTGAAGTTTAATGTAAAGGGAACTTTAAAGCACCTGCAGATTTCTTAAAAACAATTCCAATGTTTGGGATAATTTAACAGGTTTTAAAAACATGAGTGCTAAGTATGTGATACAAATCATATAGGCTACCTCTTTGTAGTTATGTAAGAAAGTATTTCAAAATATTATCTGGAATTTTAGCATGTATTTAAATAGAAAAAACAGAAGAATTTCTATCAATGAATCAGGTTCTCAAAGGATTACAGATTTTTTTGAACTACAAAGGACCCTGGAACATTTAAATCCAAATAAAAGAGGAAACAGAGCAAAGAGACTTAACTTGAAACAGTTCATATTTAAAGATTTTCTCAATCATGTAATGTAGCTAGTATACTTAACTGAAATAAACATGCTGATATAGTATAGCTAATATTCGGTGAAATTTTTACCTAAAATGAAGTCTAAGAATTTAATTTTAAAGCAGGGATTAAGCTCAAAGGACATATGACTTATAAGTGGTGTCTTATTTGGGAGCTTTTATGTTCTCAATTTTAAATTGCATTTGGATCCACGCATGCATTTTCTAATATCAGTACCTGCCATCCTGTCCCCCTGTGGAATTGTATGTTTGGCAGACTGGTAACGTAAGTGGTCTGTCTAGGCATTTAAATTTGTAACCCTTTTTTAAAGAATGATTTTAGTTAAAATGGAGAGTGAAAAGTTTTTTTAAATGCCCACTGTATTTAAGGCTACACTGTCTCATTCTGAATTTTACTTTCAAAAATGAATTAATTTGTCAGTATTGTATAGCAATGTCGTATTATTCCTATTATCACTACATTTATATCATAGAAATATCCAGTTAAGAAAATGCTGAATATAAAAGTCAAGTGAGGACAAGAGGTTTACTTCTCTTGGGTGTTTGGGAAGTAACATCTACCCTGTTAGAGGCACTGCACTAATTTGGGGTGGGCTTTACTTATGACTGCCTAGTTGAAAACTACTAGACTTCTCAAAATCGGTTATTCCTGTGCTGTGTGGGGTAACTAAGTAATTTTATAGTTTGCTACATATTGAGAAATAATCTTAACAATGGGATATTACTCAGAAATCAAAAAGGATAAAACTCATGTCATTCGCAGCAACATGGATGGAGCTGGAAGGGAATATGCTCAGTGAAATAAGCCAGAAAGGAAAAGAAAAATATTGAATGCTTTCACTTAGAGGAGGAATGTAGAGGAACCAAATAAGGGATCGAGAGGGAAAAAGTATAATAAAGTAAAAATCAAAATCAGCAGGCAACGATAGATCAGAGATATTTTGTAGGGGAGGAGGAGGGATAAGGATCAGGACGGGTGGGAAGAACACAAGGGACTATGTGGTGGGAATTTCATGGGGAAATCACACATTGTACAAATATGAAGGATGATGTAATAAATACACATTTTTTTTAAAAAAGAAGTAATCTGAACAGAAGAAAGTGACTCATCTAACTAAAGGATATGCAAACACAAGTACAACCAAACAGTAATAATCCTGTGTGAAGAGATCATACTATAAATGAATGATTATACTTCTTTAAAAATTAATCAGTTTTAGATCATTCACTTCACAATGCCTTCAAAGTGATTTACAAAAAGTAAACTGTATAGTGATTTCTTCCACGAGGATTCACTGGTAATATTAGACAATTTTACAATGGCTTCCAGTAATAATTTGCTATGGAATCAATTTCTCCTTCCTTAAGATGATACTTTTATCCTTGTCAGAAGACTGAATTCCTAACAAGGATAAAGTTTCTATCAATATAATATTAAAGTAAGTTAAAGTGCCTTCTCTAAAATACCTTCTTTCCTGACCCCCTGAGATAGTTTATTTCCACTTGTTCCTTTGTATTATAATCTGCACCTTGTCATTATCTTGTACTTCAGGAGGGGGCGGGGATCTGAACTAAAGAAGTATTTTATACAACTTATCACAATACCCTGGGTCAAAAGGAGGAAAAAACCCAAAACACTAATGGAATTATCTTCTGTTGCTCCATCTCATTGACATTAATTTTTCCACACTGTTATAACTGGTGGCTTTAAAACCAGCTTATGGGAATTAAAGCTCATGGATTCTAGTACAAAGAGCATTATGTTATTCTCAAACTTAACATTTCATTTGACAATAGTAGCACTTTCTTAGACCAAACATTTTCTAGTTTAACTTGTTGCTTTTTCAGTATCTTTTTAAAATCTCTTTTTCACTGGAAGAGCTAGGAGTCACGCACTTGTCCCTGCTTTACTGACTTCTAGTCCTGCACATAAGGAGGAGCCAAATAGAGAAAAATAAAACTCTTCAAAACACACACTACCTTCCACTGCTCTTTTGAAGAATACTTTACAGCTTCCACAAGTCAGTACCCCATAATGACATCCCGAAGCTTCGTCAGAGCACACAAGGCAGAGTTTGGGAGGTGGTCCCGTTGCTGCTGAGGAGCTTGATGGAGGAGAGTTTACATCTGGCCTCATTCCAGGGCTAAAGAAAGAAAGCAAGCAGCATTAGGATTATAACATCATGACTGTGGGAAGACAAGCTACAGTTCTCCCCATCTTCTCATTCCACAGTGAGCATGTGCACACTGAACTGTGTCTTCGAGAACTCAAAGACATTAAAATATTCTATTAAAATATATATATTCTTTATACAAAATTAAGAGTGAGGGATTTCTTTAGAGGTATTCCTAAAAAGAATGGTGAAACTTGTGGCTCACTTAGAAATTGCAATTTTTAATTGCTTGGAATTTATTTATATTTATAATCACCTTTATCAATTTAAGTCCATATATACTAGCATACCTCACCTGTAAGAGAATAGTCGATAGGTTCTGTTTTGTGTAACTGCCATCATGATCAAGACCTAGTATATGTCTAATCACTCCACAAAGATGCCTCCTACTCTCAATTGTTTAGGACATCCATTCTGCGCCCCCCACCTTTTTTTTTTAAGATCTTATGTAGACATCTTGCTATATTCAATCATGAAGTCTCATTACAATTCTACCCATGCCTTTTACTGGAGTCAGAACATTTTATAATCTTGGAATTTAATCCTACATTATCTCATTCCTAGTATCATGCTAGCTTAAACATCAGGTTTTTTAAAATTTTTATTTGCTGTGTGTCTTAGAAAAGACTCACCCACAAACTACTTTTAATGCTCATCTTATTTGGCTTACATTAAGACTAGAAAAAGTACTAAGCTTACAATAGTAGGACCGTTCTGCCCTTCCTCTTCCTCATACTCAGAAAAAGATAGGAAAATGGGATCTTCTTTGCAGACTTCTCACCACAAGTACAGGTCTAGGGTTTACTAGTGCATAAAAACCAACATTCTTCCAGTTAGTTGTAATGAAAACTTTCAAACTCAGAAAAGTTGAAAGAGCCACCAGTCCCTGCCCAGAGCTCTCAGAATCTTCTGTGAGTCCGCATCAGATCCTTACTGGGCTACTCAGACCCACATCAGGGAGAGTGCCAGCATGGCCAGAGACCATGTGACTGTCTGAGAGATCTTGTCAGTACACACTCAAACCTGCAGAGGCCTTGAAACCTACTGTGCCATCCCACCAGTGCCTGCCCAAGCTGCTGAGACCCAGCACCTGCATCAGGAAGGGTGCCAAACTTGCCAGACAACTCAAGAACTCCCATAAGATCCAGTCAATGCCTGCCCAGACCAGCAGAAGCCTATGACTTTTTGTAAAGCCTAACCAGGCCTATAGAGGCCTTGGAACTGCTCACAAGATTCCCACCAACATGTGCACATACTGGTGAGATAATAGACCCACACCAAGGAGTGAGCTGACCTCCCATGAGGTCCTGCCAGTGACTCTCCCAGAGAGGTGAGAACCCTGATTGGTGAGAGGGAAGGAGCAAGGTCCAGAGGAAACCCCACATTCAGCAGCTGAATTCCAAAGCTAAAAGTGGGCATCAGGGAAAAACCAACAAATGAAACATAAGTCCTTAAGCAAATATTACAACACAGAGAGAGAACAATCCCCAGAACTTCAATCCATAAACATGGAAGTTATGTTCTACCTATCAGAGTTTAGAATTGCAGTAAATAAATTCAAAGAAATGGAAGAAAACTCAGAAAAACAAAGATAATGTACTTAGCCATGTAATCAATGAACTGAAGACATAACATGAAGCTCTAAATAAGATAAAAACTAAGGATTTCAAAAGAAAAATACAGGAGGTCAAACATTCAGGAGAAATTGCAGAACTAGATCATTTGGAACAGAGATCAGTGTAATTGAAGATGCAGATGTGCAGAAACTCCAGGAGAAGGAAAGAGAAACAAATTTCAAAAATGAAGAAACAGTTCAAGAACTATCAGTCTATGAGAAAAAGCAACTTAAGAATAATGGTAATATCAGAGGGGGAAAGAGTGAAAGGAACAAAAAATGTGTCTGAAAAAGTAATGGAGGAAAACGTCTTGAACCTAGAGAAAGGAGTAAATGTACAAATCCAGGTAGCCTACATAAGAACCCCTACATACCTGGATAAAACAAGGTCAACATCAAGACATAGAGTAGTGAAAGTTCCAAAAGTCAGGTAAAGAAAGAATACTGAAGCTAGCAAGGTGGAAGAAGCAGGTAACTTTGAAAACTACCCTGATTAGGCTAACATCAGACTTCTCTTAAGAAATACTTTGACCAAGGAGAGAATGTAGTAATATGTTACAAAAATTTGGAAAGAAAAATTGCCAGCCAAGAAAACTCTATCCTGCTACACTCTCCTTCAGATATGAAGTAGAAATAAAGGCCTTTTTCAGTATAGAGAAGCTTAAGGTGCTTGCAAACACTAAACCACCCCTCCAAGAAACATATTTTTTTAAGATTTATTTATTTATGCATACAAGAACTGGGGTGTAGGCCAGAGGTGTGGGGGAGGGGAGATCAGGAGTTAGGGGAGAGGTAGTGGTGATAAAAGGATTCACCAGAGACAGAGTGGAGAGCAGAAGACGCAGATCAACTGAAATACACTGTTGAGGGGAGCAGCAGGTGAGATAGGTCTGCTGTGCCATGTAGATCAGCTTCCTGGTGGGGGGATTGAACTTGTACTGCAGTGGCTGGGGATAGCTTCATAGTGCTGAGAATTAACCCTTTGCGCCACCAGAGAGGCCCTCCAAAAACCATTTAAAGGTGCATACACATTGAAACGGAAAAGAGGAACATACTAAAAGAACTAAATAAGGAAACAGATTAATCCATAAAAATTAAGAATAAAATGGCAGCAACAGACCATCACATATCAATAATCACTTTAAATGTAAATGTACTGAACTCACCAATTTAAAAATATATAGTTGGATCAGAATCCAACCTTTTGCTGTTTCCAGGAAATACACCTAAACTCCAAAGACAAACATAGGCTCAAAAGTAAAGGGTTGGAAAACAACTGTACAAGCAAATGGAACTCTAAAGAAGGCAGAGGCAGACATACTAAATCAGACAAGTAGATTTCTAGTTAAAAAAGGTAATGATACAGGAAAGGTCACTATATAATAATAAAGGGAACAATACATTAAGAGGACCTAATACAGGCCTCCCGGCTGGTGCAGTGGTTTAAGCGCCACACTGAAACATCAGTGGCACAGCAGCGAGAGTTCATTCCCCAGCCAGGGAGGGGACCCACATGGTGCAGCAGACTTCTCCTGCCTTGCCCACTGCACCCGTCAGCAGTGTATTTCAGTCCATCTGCCTGTTCTGCTCCCCACTCTGTCTCTGGTGAATCCTCTCACCCCCCATACTTCTGACCTGTACCCCAGCTCTTGTTTGCAGAAATAAATTTTTTAAAAAAAGAAGACCTAATACTACTCATTAACATACATGTACCAAAATACCTTAAGCAACTACTGTCAACTCCGAAACTATTTAAAAACCACATTTGTGACAAAAGGCTTCAATACCCCACATTCAACTAATGGACAGATCAACTAGGCAGAAAATAAAATGGGCTAGAATGACCCCATGGACTTTATAGACATATAGATGACACTGTACCCCCAAAAAGCAGAATACATATTTTTCTCAAGCATACATGAGACATTCTCCAGACCACATCTGGGACACAAATGACAATAATTTCACAAAGACTGAAGCCTTCCCCAGCATCTTTTCAGAACATAAAGGTATCAAACTAGAAATCAACTCTCAAGAAGAAAGCAGGAAAATATTTTAAAACATAGACACCAAATAACACACTAATGAAAGACTATTGGGTAAATGAAAAAAAAAAATCAAAAAAATTAAAAATACCTCAAATGGCAGGGTCTCCCTGCTGGCACAAGGGGTTAAGGCACAGCACTATGAAGCTATCAGCAGCCACTGTAGCATGAGTTCAATTTCTGGCCAGGGAGGTAACCCACATGGCAATGTAGAGCTCTCCTGTCTCACCTGTCTGCTGTTCCCTTCAGCAGTATATTTTAGTAGATCTACATGCTCTGCTCTCCACTTTCTCTGGTGATTCCTTTAACTCCCTGCACCTCTAGCCTATACCCCAGTTCTTATATGCATACTTAAATAAATAAATCTTTAATAAAAACCTCAGATGACAAAACAAGCACATAATCATCCAAAACTTAAGGGACACAGCAAAAGCAGTACTAAGAAGGAAATACATAGCTATACAGGCCTGGATAGAAAAAAAAGAACCAAAAAAAAAAAAAATTCTCTCAATTTGAAAAATTAGAAAAAAACCAATCCAAAACCAGAAGAACAGAAATAATAAAAATCCAAGCACACATCGATGAAATAGAAATTATTAAGACTAACTAAAATAGCAACAAAAACAAAAGCTAGTTCTTACAAGTCTCAACAAGGGAGAAATTTAAAATAGAATCAAAATCAAAAGCAGAGAAATCACAGGTGCTGCAGAATTTCAGAGGATAATTACAGACTACTTTGAACATCTATATGCTAACAAATTCAATAACCTAAAAAAGATGGACAAGTTCTAATATTATATAATCATCTAAGACTGAATAGGTAAGAAATAGAAATCCTTAACAAATCAATCACAAACAAAGAAACTGAAACAGTAAGAAATACTTCCCCCACCCCCCAAAAAAAGTTCAAGAGACCATATGGCTTCAAGTGAATTCCTCCAAAGTTCCAAAGATGAACTAATGCCTACCTTGGTCAAACTCTTCCGAAAACATGAAAAAGAAGACTTTCTGAATACTTTTTTACGAGGCTAATATTACTCTAACACCAAAACCAAAGACAACACATAAAAATTGCAGACCAATATCTCTAATGAACAGATGCAAAAATCCTTACTAAAATCCTAGCAAACCAAATCTAACAATGCAGTAAAAGAATCATACATCATGACCAAGTGAGAGTCATACCAGGAACACAGGGATGGTTTAAAGTAAAAAAAAAAAAAAAAAAAAAAAAAAAAAAATAAATTCAGCAAANTATAAAAAAAAAAAAAAAAAAAAAAAAAAAAAAAAAAAATCAATTCAGCATATCAGCAAAAAGGTAAAAGATTAAAAAATATATGATTATAGTAATAGATCTTATCATTTGGTAAGAACCAACATCTATTTATGTTGAAAACTCTCAAACACTGGGGTAAATGGAACATGACATGATAAAAACCATTTATGACAAGCCCAAAGCTCAATGATCAAAACCTGAAAGTTCTTCCACTAAGATCTAGTACAAGACAAGGATGTCCACTCTCACCACTCTCACCATTGCTATTCAACATGGAAGTTCTAGCTAGAGCAATTAGACAAGGGAAAGACTTAAAAGGAATCAAAATTGGGAAAGAAGCTATCATTATTGCAGATGACATACTGAATGCTGAAGATTCTATGGGAAAACTGATTGAAACAATCAGTTTAGTGAAGTGGCAGGGTATAAAATCAACACATAAATCAGTTGCTTTCCTATACACAAGATAAAAGAGGAAGAAATTAAGAAAGAAACTAAGACATTGTTTAAAAAAACAAAATATGACAAGAAGAAATGGAAAACTTTTCCCATGCTCAGCAATCCCAATAAAAATATCAGTGGTATATTTCAAAGAACTAGAGCAAATACTACTAAAATTCATATAGAATCACAAAAAACCCCGAATAGCAAAAGCAATCTTGACAGAGAGAGAATGGCAGTATCATACTTTCAGGCCTTAAGCTGTATTATAAAACAAAAAAGAACATAAACAGCTGGGACTTTATCAAACTGAAAAGATTCTGTACAGTGAGACAAACTAACATGAAGACACCCTACTGAATGGGAGAAAATATTTGCACATAATACATCTGATAAAGGACTGATATGGCAGCTATACAAAGAATTCATAAAACAATATAAAAAAACAACCAAACAAGCAGTCAAAAAATGGGCTAAAGAACTAAACTGATACTTCTCTTAGGGAAGGCATACAGACTGAAAATAAGCACATGAAAAAATGCTCACAATCATTTATTAAATGCAAATTAATACTATATCTCACACCTGTGATAATGGCCGACACCAGAAAGACCAGAAATAACAAGTGTTGGTAAGAAATGTGGAGAAAAGGGAACTCTCCTACATTGCTGGTGTAGACTGGTATTGAATGTAGACTGATCCAGTCCTTATGAGAAGCAGTATGAAGTGTCTCAAAACATTAAACATTCAACCCAGTAATTCCGCTTGTAGGCATCTACCCCCCCCATAATTATAAACACTAATTCGAAGGGAAACTTACATTCCCATGTTTGTTGCGGCACTATTTTCTACAGGTAAATTATGAAAACAACTTAAGTGCCCCATAATAGGTGAGTAAATCAAGAAGATGTGGTATATACACCGAAATGTAATATTACTCATGCCATCTGCAGCAACATGGATGGAGGTTGAGGGATAATGCTAAGTGAAATAAGTCAGAAGGAGAAAGATGAATACTGGGTGGAATCACTAATGTGGAATATACAGTAAATAAATTAATAGTTAAGACTATCTTAAAAACTAATCATTGATAACTGACTATAGAACTGAAGAATCCAGAGGGGGAGCGATGGAGAAGAGGTAAGAACAAAGAGGGAAGGAAGCAGAATGGTCTACGATGGTGGAATATGGGTAAGTGGGTGGTAGGCACACTGAAGTGCTAATACCCAATAAGGTATCCCAATATTAACTAAAAATAAATGAAAAGAAAACAAAAAATAATGGACTATGATGGAAGACTATGGATGTTTTGGCAGTGGGAGAGCTACAGTGACCACAACTGAGAGAGAAATCCTAAACTGTCAAAATATTAAGTATATCAAACAATGCTACTTAAGAAAAAAAAATATAGTTTCCTGTTGATTGTGATTTTTACATTATTACATTACATCCCCTCACCCCCTTATCTGGATCCTCTTCATTCTTCCTGTAAGTGAAACCATCTGTTACTTTTCTTTATCTTTTGGCTTATTTCACTAAGCATAATCCCTTCCAGCTCCATCCATGTTGTTGGGAATGCTGAGTTCATCTTTTTTGATTGCTGAGTAATATTCCATTGTTAAAAAAAAACAACAAAATTTAAAAAGCTGAAAGACCTGTAAAATGGGCACATACCTTTTACCTGAATTCACCAATTCTTAACACTTTGCCACATTTGCTCATTTTTTTAATAAATGAATGAACATTTCATAATGCTGGAGAACAATTAAACTATAAAACACTTAACAATACATGGTTTCTCTTGTATCATCCTAAAGAACTTCCCTCTTAGACTTTAACTTTGCAACCAAACTAACCTATGTAGCCAAAGTGTTGCTAACCTTGTATTTATTAGAGACTGCCTATTCCTTCCCTGATTATATGTTCTTCAAAAATAGGGATGTCAGCAATCTGTTGATTTTGAACATTCTAGGTATTAAAGTGTATTATTTATCACCTATACATTTGCAGCAACATAAACCTCTCATTACCACATCCTGAAACTTTCCTAATTTTCCTATTCTATAAAAATGATAGCATTTAGGAGTAAAAGTAGGGTTGGGTGTTACCTCTTTGTCATCCTTCATTACTGCATGTTTTAGTTTATTTCAGTCACTGAGAGTACAAAATCGCAATTGTAAACAAGCTTAAACTAATTTACAGAGCAAACTAACTTAAGAGATTGTTTTGGTTATCAACGTGGTTAGAAATTATATTTAAGTGTCTTTTTGGTAGTTCTATTGTAGGAATAAATGTTAAATATTGTAGAATGACTACTCTTTTTATAAACAACCCTAAGTAGGGCAACATACGCAAGCTCTTGCCTGCACTTGAAGCTTACTACACCTCACCAACTTCTGCTTATTTAAGAGGCTCAGTCAACAGGACAGTGTTGCCACCACCCCATTTCTGGGAATAGGCCCCAGGGTTTCACACTGTTCCCTGAACACCATCAAGACGATTTTCTGGATGCTTCCTTATCGCAAGGTATTGATTCTCTCTGCTAGATTTGGGAGACTGGACTGTGTGCATATTTAAAGCCTACAAGGGAAGAGAATAACCTGAAATGACTCTGCTGTAGGTCTGGCACACACTACCCCTTGATTAATGGAAACTTGGGACTAATGGAGAGGAGCTGCTCTGTGCCAGCTTTATGTAGAAGTAGGAAAGTTTTGGAGTGAGTGAACAGAGCAGTGTGTTAGGGAAGCAAAAACTTCCTTGGCTTCTGTTCTAAAGATGCTCCTATTCCTGCTCAGCCAATCTCTGTCATCTGACATCTATTTTTAGGGAGCGACCAGTTGTTTGCATATTTAGTTGATGGAAAATGAGTGTAATAAAGATTTGAAAGGTTAATTCTGTAATGTCTCCTCAACCAATTAAACCTATATTTATAAACATTTACATATGTATGTATTTTAACTTTTCTAAGTAGGATATGCTGTAGTATTTCAGAGTTTTAAAACACTTCATTAATATAATCTCACTTAGGATATTGTCACCCCTAGATGTGATCACAGAGTAGCAAGAGGTTTATTAGGGAGCCTGTCAGCGGTATCCCAGCTCTATCACTCAAAAGTTTTTGTGACACTGGGAGGAAATGTAGTATTTGGAACCTCCATTTCCTCATCAGTAAACTTAGAAGAACATCACCTGTGTGTGTTGTTAAACCAATCGAAAATAGAAAGTCTAGCATATACTTCACACAATGAAAAGACACTCAACAGATGGTCATTCTTTTCCTTTCCAGGAAAACTGAATATTTTATGAAAAGTGTATGTAAGTGGAAAGTGGTAATACTAAGTTCAAACATAGTATTCCCAAATTCTCACTTATATTGGCACATACACAAAATATGCTCAGGTCACTCACCTGTGAATTATAGATAACAAAAAGGAAAGTTAAACTTAATGAACAAATAGATTGATAGAATTGTATGTAAGAATATGAAATTTAAGTCAGGCTTTTGGCATTCCTTCAGGTACTCATTCTAGGCTACATCAGATAAGAACTAAGTACATGGAAAACTGCCATGCATATCACAGACATAAGTGGGGAAAAAAATCATCTTTTGTCACATAAATGCAAGAATAAAGATGGCTTATAAAGAACACTGAGAAAAATGGATAAAAGCAAAATGATACTCAATTGCAAAAGTGACCCTTAAGATATTGCTAAAAGGCTAGGGTGCAACAAAATGGCTAGAATTCAAAGGGAAACTACAAGACATCACACCACCTCTAAATAAGGATGCGTAGCAGAAAGAAAAGGCACAGCATAATTAAAGTACATATTACAGAAAAGCTGAAATGTCCTAGTCTTTGCTCAATGTTTATTTACAATTGTGCCAAACTGTCTGAAGATGCTAAGAGGATCTATTACGAACTTACTATATCCAGGGTGCTTTCTTTTAAGTGAAGAATCATAGGAACAAAATGCCTTATTCCAGTTAAATACTTGAACATTATTTCCCACTCAGAATGGAGACTATGCTGGACATCAAATCATTTCTGAGATTATCCAGTTTATATCAGAGTTAATTTTTTTGTTTTTAATGCAAAAAGCTGCGTTGTCTACTTAGTTCTCTTGTAACGAAAGCACTGATGAATGGAGTATCATGGGTGGACTATTGAAGGATACAGCATATGCAGGGAAATTATACTCTTTTATTTAGCAGACACTTCGTGGCACCTGAACCAATGTCAGGCACTGTGAAAACACACAGGTCATCTCACATGAAAAGTCATATCATGCATGAAGTGCATTACTGAAATGATAATGAATCTTGATTAAGTACGAGTAGCACAATATTTTTTAGCCAACACTTGTGCCATTGTACTGCTAGGAAGAGAAACACTAAGTATATAGACAAATCTGAGTCGGACTGCTAGCTCCAGGTTGCTAACATGTGTGACAGCAACTACGCCACTTAATCTGTTTCACTGTTAGTACAACTTTATGAATTTGTGTGCAAACTATGGATATTAGATTTATGTAAAAGTATAGGCATACACTTGGTAATCATTGGTCAATATCTGTGTCTCCTCAAACCCCAGGAATATTTTCTCCCTCCCCCAACTCTACCTTCCCTTCTGGAGGATCCCAAAGAAAGAGAAGTGCTATAGTCTTTCTTGTGAACCAGAAGCTTAAATTCAGGTAATTGTAGGGGCTTTTTTTTTTTTTTTGACACCACACCCAAATTTGACAATTTAGGTTTTTAAAGGATTAGTGTTGTAATGTGGGATATGAAATTATATAGGTGAGCGTTTTAAAACTTTACAACATTAAAATCCATTGCTTTGTGTTGAACTTTGAATGGATCTTTTATCCATGACCAATTCTGTACTCTCATACATTACTCATTTGGAAAATACTGGTTCACTGAGTTATACAGATCTTCCAAATGTTGACATGGTTCATTCTACAATGAGAGTCACACTTGTCAAGCTCATTTAGCAGACACTTGGCAAATATAAATCTTCCAAAATTCTATTTTTTTGATATCTCCAATTTTTATTGCTTGTCAACAACTATTGTCAATTGTTTCCTTAAAGTAGTAAGCTCACTTCTACCACTTTTGAGACAATATGTACTAAATACCTAAAGTTGAAAACCACACATTATCCATGAAAAAGGAGGCTTGTGCAACTCATAATTTAAACAATATTATGTGTGCCTTTGAGAGAATCATTAAATGATATATATAGCTTAAGTACCTTTTGCAGCTTCTCATTCTGTCACATGAACAGAAATTTATAAGATGTGTATATTTAAGAGTGGAGATTTAGCATAATTACCTTTTGTTTTCTTAAGGATATTCTTAAGTGGGAGTGACTTTTTTTTAGCTATGAGTACATGGAAGTGAATACAGTGTATACTCGATGCTAAGATGCCAACAGTTTTCCTCATTATTGCTTTTGTGCCATCAGTACAAAAGTCAACATAGTGAACAAAGCAAATACTGTCTGTGTATCATCATGAAAATAGTTTTGAAAGGATCCTAGGGACTCCCAAGTGTCCATGAACTACATTTTCAGAATTACTATTATAAAGAAAACTGAGAAAGACAGTTTTCCAAAGATTTGCAAATGGCCAACAGGCACATAAAAATATTCAACATCACTTATTACCAGGGAAATGCAAATGAAAACCTCAGTGAGATACCACCTCAAACCTATGAGAATGTCCATATTAAAAAACTAGAAATAACAAATGAGGATTTGGTTAAAAAGAAACCCTCTTACACTGCTGGTGGGAATGCAAACTGGTTCAGCCACTATGGAAAACTGTGTGGATGTTACTCAAAACACTAAAAATGGATTTATTATATGACCCAGTGATTCCATTCCTAGGAATTTACCCAAAAGACTCAAAAACGCTAATTTGAAAGGAAACCTGCATTCCTATGTTTATTGCACACTATTTAGAATAGCTAAGGTATGAAAACAACCCAAATGCCCCCAAATAGATGAAAGAATCAAGAAGATATGGTATGGATACACAATGGAATACTACACTGATCAAAAAAGATACATTCATGCCATTTGTGGCAACAAGGATGGAACCAAATGGGATGATGCTAAGTGAAACACATCAGAAGGGAAAAAGACAAGTATCAGCTGGTTCTTATATGTGGAATACAGAGAACCCAAACAAAGTGTCGGGGTTGGGGGAGGAGAGGGACAAAACCTGCAAGTTGACTAGACCTGAGGCATACAGCACCAGTGGGCTAGAGAGAGTAGTCAAAACAGGGAAGAAAGTGCACAAGGGAGTGTGGTGATGGATCATAGGTGCTATAGTGGTGGGATAACTATGGGGACCACACTGGAAGGAAGAAATAAAATATCCAAAAACTAGTGATTTAAGAGAACATTTTAAAACTACATGAAACAAAGTAGTTGTATTTTCAAAGTATGATTTTACTGATGTGGTATGTAGAAAAACCAAATGAATGAATGAATAAAACAAAAAAAACAGACTGTAAAACCAAATTAGTGGCTGTTAAAAAAGGGAGAGGGAAGGGTGTGTAAAGAGAATCAATTACATAGTGAAAGATGGAATTGGAGTTTTAGTGATGAACTTATTAGTATATACACATGTTGATTTATAATAATGTACATCTGAAATTTATGCAGCAATATTACTTATATAAAAATTTCTTTAAAATTTTTAAAAAAGAAAAGAAAGTTGACTCATAAAGGCTAGAAATCATAATCTAACTCTGCAGTGTAGTAGTCTCGTGACCTTTTAATTTCTCTATATTTCAACTGCTGTGTTTCTAAATGGGAATAATGTGGTACCTGGCAAAGTGATACAGTATCACTGAGTTGGAGATTTTCCCCCAAAGAGAAAGGAATAGAGAGCATAAACTATTTCAAACCCAAATGGCATGGTTGGTTTAAACTTCATTTTAAGTGAATGTAATCAAATTTATAGTAAAATGCAAGAAGTCCACTTAAAAGTAAAAAGGATATTACTGCCTCAGAGAACAAACATTAATTAACATGAGGGGAAATAAAGCTGCTATAACTGGATTAATTTTAACTAAAAATGTTATTAGGTATATTCTCACTGGGTTACCAGTTTTTGCTCAAATACTATAAAAAGGTGGTTCTCAATTGGGAGCATTCCCTCCCCACCCCCAGGAGACATTTGGCAATGTCCAAAGGCATTTTTGATTGTCCTAATTGGGGAACTGCTATTGCTGTCTAGTGAGACGGTCCTGCTAACACAGTGCACAGGACAGCCGTCCCTCACGCCCAACGAAGACCTGTCTAGCAGCAAGTGTCAGAGGTTAAGAAGCTTTTGCCCTAAAGCCTTAACATCAAATATAGAAAAAAATACAATTCACTAGGGACCAGAAATACATTTTAAAATCTCCTAAACTATCTTTTTTTTTATTTTTAAATTGAGATTAATGCTGTCTGTGATTCCAAGCCATAGAATCACACCGCCTCAGATACATGTTCCTACACAGCAACAGCCCTACTGATGCAGTCCTAAAAATACTTTGACTCAAGACACATTCAAAAAGAGACTGAAAACAGATCTGAGGCCGGGGACTATAGAGATAGGGTCTAGTGATTGGCTTGAGTCAGTAATTTACTTTCATTTTTCCCTCTAACCCTAAAAGGTGGTTTTATATATTAAAGTGACATGCACATTTCTTATTTTTCATCAGGAAAAATGTAAATACTCAGCTGCACAGGTGAATATATTTTTCTGACCAGTTATCCCTGCATCAACTCAAGAGTACTGATGTGTTTACTAATAAGCTATGTAATAGTTTTCAAATCAAATAGAAAAAATATTCAGGGGGAAGGCATTCATATTACTTCCATTAAATGGTTTTAGCTGGATGTACTTATCTTACTTTTAGCAAGGCAAAAAAAGACTGGAATTTGCAACTGTCATATAGATTTTAACTTAGGTGTGTATTAATATAGTTATTTCAAATTATATATCATTTATACTAATTCATCTTAGGGGGAGGAGGGTTAGAACAACAAAATCATTAATGTAATATAAACATTTCTGGTATGTTTGTGGGGAAGATGTCTTTCAAATCTCTTAAGTCACCAATGGCCTGTCACTAATATCTCTGGGCTTATGTTTCTTATTTGTGGGAAAAAAAAAAAAAAAAAGGTCATGAAGCAATAAACTCAAAGAAGCTGCACATACTTCTCAAGGTAGGGCCTGGGATAGAGGTTAGGAAAAATATACTCTGATATGCAAAAGACCTCGTATTTGGACCTGCTTATTTATCTGTTTGAAGAGAGGATGTAGCCACCACTTTCTATTTACTTCTTCCTTTAAGTCCAATCTAACATGTATCACAGAAGAAGTAGTGCCTTTCTTTCCATCGGCAGGATCAGTTCTTAGTCTGATCATTGCATTAAGTAACTTATTTCCTAATATCCTTCACTCTTCAAACTGAGAGACAAAATGGGAAGACAACTGTAGACTCTTTTTCAGGGATGTTCTCAGTTCTGTTTGCCCAGATCTGTATTAGCATTAAATGACAAGGAGTTTAAGGATGTGGGTAACAGAATACTAAGACCAAGAATAATTAATAAGAACAATGAGGGAAAACTTTTTTATTACATGGTTACTTCTAAAATGAAGACCTGATTTTGTTTCCCTCTGCTGTTTCCTCCCTTTTAAAAGGACACATGTGAATGTGACATCCTCAGAAGAAGGTAAGATTAGGTCTGAAACAATGGTACAATTATTCTTTCTCTGAGCAGATATCTAATTATATGCCCAGGGTTGAAACTGACTGCAGTGGAAGGTTTTTTCTTTTGAGCTTGCATTTTCCCTGTGATTTAGAGTTTTAAGGCTCTTATTATTTGATTTTTCTCATATACCAATGTATTTGTAGTTTTACTAGATTTTATAGGGATTAGGGTGATAGTATCTTCTCATTATTTTTTAAGCTGGTTCAACTATGGTACTATTCAGTAGGTGCCTTCAGCAGGAGGTACAGCAACTAAATACTTCTGTGATTAGAACAATTTATAATCACACTGTAAGCTTGGATTTGGGCTTTTACTCACAACGTTTGTATTTTGTACATTTGGAGTCTTCCTTGGTGTCAGTCATTATGTCTATTTGTAGATTTCATCAATTATGGTCTATTTTGGGTTTGCAACTTAATTTACAATTATGTCATTAATTGTATTATTAATGTATCACTAATGTTGATGTTTTGTACTTCATTTTAGTTTGAAGTAAATCATACCATTTTTGAATTCTGGAGCTTTGGACACTTACTACAATCTACTACTTACTACTACTGAGAAATACTTGAATAAAGATGAAAAGAAAGAAAAATAAAAATGCCACTCCCTTCCACCTCACTATTATAGTAACATTTCTAAATCTCTTAATCCAGATATAGAGACTTGCATTCTCACTATACTTTCTAATGCAAACTTACATCCAGAGTTTTGTTCACTCTACCTGCCACCATCTTAATACAGCCCTGGCCTCATTACTTCATTTCCTGTCTCAGCCACTGCACTAGTTATACTACGCAGTTCTCTTAGCTCAGTTATTCTTTCTATTGTCTCACACTCTTTTTACCTTTCTCAATCAAAATTCTCATGGGTTCTTTCGGGTATATGGTACAAACTCAACATGTACCAATCTGACTCCTCTTTTTTTCTCCCACTACTGTCTTCCCCTCTTCTACTCAAACCCTTTGGTTTCTTTTTCACCTTAGGGATCCTTTCTCCAACTACTTTTGAAAGACACTATTATGTCTACATATCTCCAAAGAGCTTTCCTAAGAACTAGTCCCTCAACTTGGAGTTTCCACCATGTCTCTCCTGATTGGTGATAAAAATCTAGATTCCCTTAAACCCTGCCTGTCACACAATTAAGCTAGGACACCTTTTAAGGTATATATCCTGTTTTCATCAATAATTCTTTTTAGAATTATGGGCTTCATGGCATGGTATTCAAATAAATATGTCATCACAAATAAATGGACTACTAGGTCCATTTTACAAATGAGAATAAGAAATTAAACCATGTTCCTCCAAATCACACTAACACAGTGTGGATCTGAATTCAGCACTGCCTGATTCTAAAACCCACATTCCTTGCCTTCATTGACTATGATGTCTATCAGGGCATACAAATAATATCTGCTCAGCTTAGAGTTTTTAAAAGACTTTGAGTCATTAAGTACATAGTCTTATAGTATAGTTGACATAAAAAAGTAATTTGTTTTCCCCTCTTCTGACTATCCTTGGTATTATAATGGAATAGAAGTTATATATAGCCAACAGGAATGAAAGTACCCAGGTCACTTCCATTTTTTTTTTTTAATGTTATAGTGACTTAAATCTTAAAATAGGACACTCATTCTAAATTGTTAAGACAATGTTACACTTCCTATTAAGTTATAAAACAAAATGGGGACCACGAGAATTAGGAAAGCAGAAATAAAAGTGTTTTGTATATTCATAAAACCATTGTGCCCTTGGAGGAATTTTGAGGCATGTTAATATGCTTGACTGACATACTAGACTTTGGAATTTTCTAAGATGTATTGAATTTTTCTGAAATATGCTGCGCCAAAGTATTCAGTTGATGATATGAATGTCATAAATAGTAACTGTTGTACTGTTTCAGAAAATGTGTAACATCTAAGTAAAGTGAACTTAGTATTACGTACCCTTAACTAGAATGCTGACTAGCCACTATCTTTATAGATAGAAGATTTTTATCTATTGACTAGGAAGAATTAAGACTGTAAATTAGTATTCATTTTCATACTAATAAAGTAAAAAAGTACAGTTATTCAATTTAAGGTCACTTATCATAATTATACCTTCAGTTAGACCATCTAATAATAGCTGTAATTTATTTAGCACTTCTTATGTGCTAGCACTTGATAGACATAGTGTATAACAGCCTCATCACTATCCTGAAAGTAGTTATCATTAATCCCATTTTACATTGCAGAAACTAAAACAGAAATGTTAGAGAACTAGACCCAAGAGTATATACTAAATCTTGGGATACAAAGTCTGAATTTGAATTCAGGTCCAAATCTATTGCTTTTAAGTTTTTAGCGTGACCACGAATAAACTTTTGGCTAGCTTAACTGTATGGTAGATTAAATTAGGGCAATTATGTTTATTATAACTACAGGATGTCAAAACACCTATTTTACAGAAACTAAGGTCGAATGATGCCAAAAGTAATAGTCATCATAGATCTAGAATTAGTACCCATTTATGATTTTAGACTTCATTCTTCAGATAGAGATTTTTAAAAGGGTTGACTACATTTTTAAAAATACACGTGAATTGTTCTAAATTTCAGTATTTTCCTTAAGATTCCTTGGTAAATTACATAACTAAACAACAATATAAACAACCCGAAAAATAATGTATATTGGCACTGTATATAATGTATATAGGTACTCTGGTTTAAATATATTTGTCTTCCTACACATTTTTGAATAAAATTTCATAAATAATAGTGGTAAGTAATGTAAGTTTTCATACTAAAATTTGGTAATGAAACAATTAAGCTTTGGTTTGTCTGTTTTTTATAGTCAATGTGAGTGTAGATTATAGATTATAGCAGTTCATCTTAGATACTCATTAGAAAAGTAACATGTTTCTTCTAAAACGGTATCTGCCAAGATTTTAGAAACAATATGGACATGGAAAAGGAACTTTTAAAGCAAGTGATGGAGGATACAACTCTACAGAATATCTGGAACACAGCAAAAGCAGTTATAAGAGGAAAATATATAGCAATACAGGCACACATTAGGAAACAAGAAAGAACACAAAGAAACAACCTAATCTCACAACTGAAAGAACTGGAAAAAGAACAACAGGAAAACCCAAAAGCCAGTAGAAGAAAGGAAATAATAAAAATCAAAGCAGAAATAAATGTCCTAGAAGTTAAGAAAACGATCCAAAAGATCAATGAAACCAAAAGCTGGTTCTTTGACAAAATAAACAAAATAGACAAACTTCTAGCTAAGCTAACAGAAAAAATGGGAGAACACACAAATAAATAGGATAACAAATGAAAGAGGAAAATCACAACAGACACAGAAGAAATCAAAAGAGTAATTAGAGAATATTATGAAAAGCTATATGCAAACAAGTTCAACAACCTAGAAGAGATGGACAAATTTCTGCAACTTTACAACCACCCAAAGTTAGATAAAGAAGATATAGAATATCTAAACAGTCCAATTACAAGTAGTGAAATTGAAACAGTCATCAAAGCCCTTCCCAAAAATAAAAGT